>CM023490.1:1461577-1931102 GCA_013339685.2 Hyalomma asiaticum | reverse complement strand
CGGCTTCACCATGCGTTCCTCATGAGCCACATTAATTACGTCGCTTCGGCGCTGCACTGGTCCAAAAGGGAGGAGGCAAAAATCGACGCACTAATGCGCACGAGTATAAAGCGAGTTCTAGGCTTGCCTATCGGCACCAGCACCGAAAAGCTCATACAACTGGGCATGCATAACTCCCTCTCGGAGGTGATCGAGGCGCAGAAAATGGCTCAGGTAGTGCGCCTATCGTCCTCGCGGGCCGGTAGACGTATCCTGGAGTCCATTGGCTGCGGTCTTACAGAGATTCGCGAACGTAAAGTGACTCTACCGTCTTCTATAAGGGGTACATTTGCCGTAGATCCACTTCCCAGGAATGTCCACCCGCAGTACAATGTAGGACGCCGCATAGCTCGGGCCCGTTCCTTATTGAAGTCAGTTGCAGATAGCCCGGACCTCGCCACGTTTGTCGATGCAGCACAGGACTAGCGTTCTGATCGCTTTGCAGTGGTCTCAGTCGACCATAGTGGCAAGGTCCTATGTGCTGCGTCGGTTAGAAACGTTTCGGCAACGGTTACTGAGCAAATCGACATTGCTGTAGCAATCAAGGACGCATCGCGTCCAAATGTATTCAAGGACTCGCGGTCTTCTGCCAGAGCTTTCGCCCCGGGCTCGATTTCGCGGGAGGCAGCAGCTATCCTCGGCAGCGAGGGGGCTGCCGGGTTTCACACCATAAAATGGTTCCCGGCCCACATGGGGGCCAACGTACACCCCGATGTCCCCAACGCCAATGAGTTTGCCCATGACCGTGCGCGAGGTTTCACTCACCGCGGCTGTCCCGGCGATTTCGTGGGCGGAGACGCCGGAAGGTACAGGGACCCGCTCCTCACTTTTCACGAGATCGTGATTCATTATCATCTCTCTCGGAGGGCCTCACCCCAAACTCACTCGACCGCAGTCTTCGGCCTTCAGGATGCTCCAAACGGGGTCTTTCCCTTCGAGAGGCAGGTTTAGTAACATCTCGCCCAACGTTGAACCGCATTGTCCGAACTGCGGAGAGGCCTACTGCTCACTAGCTCACATGCTCTGGCAATGTCCTGCGTTACGTAACACCGAGTTCAGCAAAGAAGAGGACTGGGAGGAAGCCCTGAGAAGCGGCGACCTTTCGGTTCAACTTCGGGCTGTCCAGAGAGCCTGCGAGAGGGCGGAGGGCCACGGTCTTCCTGTCCCTGCGTGGGAGCGGCCCGCAACTGCTACAGGATCCCCCTAGAAGGGGACGTCCAACTGCAGTTTCTCAGGACCAAAATAAAGTTCGTGCCTGCCTACAGGAAGGAAACTCCTGTCCGAGGAATTATGCAACGTGCATGACCAGACCCGGAGAGTTCGCGGCTGGGTACTTTTCAAGTTGTATCGTTTTAACGGAAAGGGTCGTACACCAAGATGTTCTCGGGAATATCGGGCCTTATAATTTCTGGCGAACACACCGATGCTCAACCTCGGCCATTAAAGGGGCCCTGCGACACAAATTGGAGCAGGCCGTTTTTATCTTTTTATCACTGATTCTAGAACTGTTGCACGTGGGGATGTCGCAGAGAGATTAGAAACGCCGAAAGCAAAGTGGCTATAATTTTATTTCAGCGAACAAACCGCCCAAAATCGCCTCCTGTTTGAACTGAGGCGACACACAACGGAGATTTTTGTTACAGGAAGTGACACATAGTGACGACATTGGCGGGGCCAGGCGGGGCGTTCTGATTGGCTTGACGCTCCAAGGTTGCTTGTTACACAAGGTGTGGTGTCTGCTTGGTCACGCTATTCAGCACGAAAATATACTAAAATAGTTTTTATGCTTCGTAAGAAGAAAGGAAGTATCTGACATTACTTGCAAAACGACACTAGGCGCGCTATGCAATGGTTAGAGTTACTGTATATGCTACCTTATGCTACCTAAAGGTAGCATATACAGTAACTCTAGCATGGATGGATGGATGGATGCATAGAGTTAATGGGTCAGTATATTATCTCTATGGATGGATGGATGGATGCTATGAGCTTCCCCTTTGTAACGGGGCGGTGACATGTGCGCCACCAGGCTCGTAAGAAGATTTAAGAACTTTTTTTTTCCTCTTTTAATTTTCCTCATGCCTTTTAAATTTACTTCAATCAAATCGAGCATGGATGGATGGATGGATGCTATGAGCTTCCCCTTTGTAACGGGGCGGTGACATGTGCGCCACCAGGTTTGCGCGTCGCGCCATCTATTGCAGGCACGGCGAAACAACGCGCTGAGCTACCACACGCAGACTCCTGCAGGTTGTTGCCACACAGTTCTAAGGGCCTATCCTCGCTCAGCCCGCACGCCGCTCCGCAAGCGTGCGGAAGGGTGAAAACGGCTGTAAAACGGATCGAATCGTGAATTACTGAAGTCGGTGGGGCCACCAAGTTCGATATTTCGCGATTCGTTCCCTCCTTTCCGCACGCCCTCCGCACGCTTGCGGAACGGAGTGCGGGCTCAGCGAGAATAGGCCCTAAAGCGACTGTAGTTTCAGTGCTCGCCTCTGGTTCGGAAATTGCTCGGAGTGGCCCTGCGTGTTACATAGGTTACGTTCGTAAAACGAAATAGCCGAGCGTCGCGGTAGAATAACAACGTTAGCGTACCCATCCGCTCATTTTCCCCGGGCTCGTAGTTTTCCCCGTTCACTGCACTGAACCACTGGCGGAAAATCTCGGCGTTGTTCGTTATGGCTGGAATCGCCTGAAAAGACTGCAATGGCAGGGTTCCGGTGGTACGTTGTGCTCGTCGCAGGAAGAGCTTAACAACCTCTTCCTCTAGCGCTGGTTGTTTTGGCATTCGTAAATGACACGGTACCAGCCAGACACCTTCAAGTATGCAAAAGTAGCAGAATCAGGTACTTTTTCCGAGTCTGAGAGCTGATATATGCTTGCATGTTTACCTGCCTGAGATACACGCGCCTGCATACGCGCTGTCCGTCGTGGCAGCTCGGCTCTGTCGTCTGCTCGCGTAGCTTCGAAACCGGTTGCTGTCGACGGTATGCGGGCGGCTGGGTGTGCAACACAGGCGTGCGCTGGCCGTACGTTGACGGCCGGACGCAATCTGCGCGCGCGCGCTCTGCTCCCGGTGGCGTTGCTATTAGACGCGACCATTGACGTCAGCGGGAGAGCGAAATACGAAAGGGAATGTTCTTCAGCTGTCTGCTCGTGTTTTGAACTTCGAGGACTAATAACTCCAGTTCTAGCTCACCGATTTGCATAATTCTTTTTGCGTTCCTCTCAGCATTCGATACTACACACACTGCAGTACTGCAGACGGCAGTTGAAAAAGTGTCGCAGGGCCCCTTTAACCGCAAGAAGCCTGCTCGACAAGTCCCGCAACGATCATTCAGCTCGCCTAAGAAAAATGGCAATAACGTTCCTTTTTTAATGATCGAATAGTGTTTATTCAACAGCTTCAACTTAGTTTACCCATTACGGGGTGAACTTTGCAATACCAGTACACTGAGCAGATGAGAAAAAAAAAAAAAAGAAGGAAAGAAAAAAAAAACACAGCTCACATTCTGAGCTGATCATGTTTGAGCAAGGGCGCGCACTGCTTTATATCAGGTGCGCGATCTGCCTCACAGGGGGCAGAAACTCCGGCTATCTTCACTGTTAAAAAAAAAAAGGGGGGGGGTGGGGGGAGGGGGAGTCCCTGCAATGACTCACTAACGGACTCCGCCTAGCCGTTCTCCAGAGCAGACGGCTGATCGTAGCGTTCCTTATCACCCTTGTTCCCGCCTCTCCTTTCCTTTATCGTGACACAAACACTAGTCCACGCCTGTAAATCGTGTTACTGAGTGAAAGAAAAAAAAAAGCAAAAAGCGTGCGAGGGATGTAAACCGAAACCAGCCACCGCGAGCCTGCGCTCGACCGCATTCGACCTCGCACCCGCACCCCCTCGCAAAAATACAACTAAGGAAAAAAAAAGTTCATTGTATCCCCAAAGGGTGCTCCTGCTCGGCCAGAAAGCATGGAAACGTGTGTGCGCTTCGCAAACAGAAGGAGCTCGCCGTAGATATACAGCAACACGGTACTTTCGCGGCGTCTTCTGTTAAAATCAATGACTAATGCAAGCTCAAAACTTGTTATGACCTTGCACAGACTCATTTCCTATACTAGTGCCGTAATTTAGGCGAAAGTGAGCGCGCCAGAACTTAAAAAACGAACGAAAACTGCATCCGCCCCCACACCGACCTTACAAAAGCGAGCATTTGCACAAGCCAGTGGGTTGCCAGATCGGAGACGGCTCCGCCCGCTAGGCAACGTGGCGGCGCCCACGAGAAAGCGGTCTATACGAAACAAACAAAAAAAAGAAAAACGTTTACGCGTTTCTAAAGGGACATCGCAATCCACGTTCATTCAGCAATGCGCGATCACAGACAGCTGACGGATAGACAGAATTGCGACATTCGCTCACGCAAAATACGCAATTAGCGCCGTATAAGTCGTCCCTGTGAGTCCGACAACTGCTCCTTCTGAAATATCAAAGTTGGTGACCCGCCCGTAGCCTCGAAACAGCAAACGGGGCTCTATTATTTGCGATGCAACTTCGAGCTACGCATGGCCTCCAAGATTTGCGCTTTCCGGGTACCAGCATTCCTGGCCGCTCTGGCGCTGCACGGTCGGTAGGGAGCCTACATGACTGTCATGTTGGCTCCCTAACTATCAGAGAGCGGCAGCGCCACCAAACGAGCGCTTAGTGGTGGGTAGAGTCACTGGATCATGCCTAGCATAGTATAGGTGTTTCTGTGTGTCTAGTGCCGATGCTAGTGCACTAGTGAACGAGACCATTACTGTCCGCTTTGTCATCGTTCACGCAAGGCTTGTAATGCTCACAGTGTCGGCGTTGTGACGTGTACGCAAAAGCTCTCATCATCCTGCAAGCAGTGCGCGCGCTTCTCTTGCACTTTAAAAGCACAAGGCGCACGCCGGCAACACGTGCACGTTCAACAAACGACGTGAGCATATCTGAACCATATGAATCCCTTGGACTTTCTACCAAAGAAAGGTGGTCTAGCACGCTCTGCCAGCTTCGCGTGCCCCATTTCTCCGGATTGGTTGAATGCTCGGAGCTTTCAGTACCACACTCAGCTTGTCACTACACTTCCGGATCAGCCTACACGACAAAATGCACTGAAGCATAGTCATATAAAGATTCAGCAGCAAGAACTCCAATAACTACACCAACACAGTGTCATCATGCTACTAACCTTGGTTAAAGGCACGTCGCTAAGCGGCCTGTACATTGCGGCATCATGAAGAAACTTCACTGTCGAGTCTACACTTTTTTTACTATTGTGCCACCACAACTCATCTTGCTGCTACAACGTGTGAAGCCAACTTTATTGCTCCTATTTATGCATCCATGCTGCGAGGTCATGTATAAATATACCTTTATTGCTTCAAAAATAACAACAGCCGACTAGCAGGTGCACTCAATAGAGCACACAACACTGACTGTCATAAGCAACATTGCTGTTCAAAAATTTGCATAGACATCAGCGCAATGGGCTATCAGGATGACAGCCAGCACGAGTGACAGTTATGTGGTTTTCTTGGAAGAAAGGGTCACTGTTAAGGTTGCCAATGAAAAGCCTGCGAAAAAGGCAAGAGAAACCAACACAGGCCCGACTGAAATGGCAATAATATGGATCAGTCACAGACAAATCCAGCCACATCACAGCTATGCTGATGCTTCGACTCATCAACACTACAGTCCTCACATTCTTTTCAGATGATGACCGAGTGCATTACTACATGTGAGACAATCATGCTTTAGACGCACCATCACACAAGCCGCAAGAAACCTTAGCTGTAGAGAAAGAACAAAGGTGTTACCCCAGTCAGTGTCATGTGGCTGAAAAGACATCCTGTGTGCCCGCACTCATTGTAAGTAGACTGTACATCACAAATTTAAGGCTTCCTTCATGCACAGCATGAATATCAAAAGTGTTGTCTACATACCAAAAGCAGTAAAGGACATAGCTGAAAAATACTGCAGCTGTCAACACAAGGCACTTCTTTAAGGTAACCGCCAGTGCCGCAATTAAGTGGCCACACTCAATTTCACTCTACCTAAACGCTTCAAAGTCTGCTGCCCATTAGCACAGCACAGCTTATTGTGAGCAATAGCAGCACTTCATGAACGAGTAAACAAAGATGCCTTGTGGAATGGCTATAACAAAAGCATTATTAATTAAAAAGCTACATTGCTAATGATAAAGTGAAACAATAAAAGTGCAGCAAAAATAGTTAGTGCTGCTTGATTTGAGTAATAGTCAAGCTGTATCAGGTTACAAAGCACTAAGATCCACAAGAGACCACAGTGCACTTGGTTCTCGAATCATAACAACAATTGAACTCATATGAATATCATTACAGCACATAAGCACTTTTGCCTTGCAACACTATACAGCTGAGAACAATCACCAAAATTGCAACGGCTAAAGCAAAGCAACTGGAACTTGCACAAAAAGAAGCTAAGGCTAAAACGCACCACAGCGTATCTACTACTTTCTCAAGACTGGAAGCTGCTAGGTCCAGCACAGAGGTGACTTCGGCCACTTCCACAGATGTGCCCATCGTGTGACACCACCATACTGTCCCAAAGTCTCTTTCACTAATTCCATACAATGATGCAGAAGTTACTGGCACAATTCAGAAACCAGAAGCATCCGCTAGTCTCACAGGATGTAAATGATTTGCAAAACGTACAGTCAGCAGCAAGAGTTTGTGGGATCTGAAACTTTGTAAAAACCAATATTACCGCTTACCTTGGTAACATAGCCTCGAATTAAATGTTTCTGTGGGTAGATGCTTCTGCAATGTACAGGCTGTAACAATTATTTCGAGGCTATGTTGCAGCAAAGCGGTGATATAGGCTTTTACGAAGTTTCAGATCCCGCAAGCTTTTGCGGTTGACTGACTGTACATGACTAACCCACCTGTGATTCTGCTTGGCTTCACAGTAAACGTGGTACATGACTGGGCATGAACAATAAACTACGCACACAATGTACAGTTGTGTGTGCTTTGATTTCAACTAGAAAGTGCGCAGTGCACTTGTTTGTCCTCGCCATATTCCGTGCAGCATCATAAAATTACATTATACCAACTTGACTCTTCTGCTTCACATCGTGGCTTGATGAACAGATTCTGAAACTTCGAATGCACTGCACAAATCTAGTGAGATCGTGCCAGTAAAATCTATGTAAGGAGTACATATATACATATTTACATGCAAAACAATGGCACCATAGCATGAAGCTCCAATAAACATGCAGTGCATGGTAAAGCTAGCAACAATTGCTGACTAGTTGGTCCTTGTGCTCTGGCACAGATAAAGACAACGCTAGCTGGCGTAAAAAGCGTACCAGTACATTGGCCCCTTGAATAAGGCGTTAAAAATGAATAAACAGCGGACAGATGAAAATAACAGCGCTACATTTCAGTCCAGAACTACATTCTGCAGCGTCCTTATTTCAGCACCCAAGTTTCTTCTAACTATTGCCTTAATGACATGTCACGCTGTTCAACTTTCATGAAGTAACATGATCAGAACAGAGGGCCCAATCAGCATGAAAAGAGGCATGAAATTCTGTATAGAGCAAAAGGTCCACTGTCATGTTAACAAGGTTTCTTCCAAAACGTCAGCACAAAAGGAAGACAGGCACCTCATTCAAGCATCACTGGGCTGTGACAACAACGCGGGGGCTCACTTCCATGGAACACGCCCTTGATAGGCACATTTTTCTTGCCAATAAAAGCATTCTTATTTTTCACTTATGTAAATCATTGTATGAGTCATTGTTCTTACTCACACATGAAGAATATTACCTAGCTGCTAACACACTTAACACAACGTCCAACTTACTGAGTCTCAGTAAGGTTAATAAGCTGTGCTTCTGTTCTTCCAGGGATCAACAGCGCAGAAGCTGTTCAGCCCCTCCAAAACGAGAAAATATTCCTAAGTACAGTCACACTGTGAAAAAAAAAAAAAAGGACACTTTACCACTGATACTAACAATAGAGCAAAACCTAGGGTGAGTCACTTTCCCTCCCACAAGCAAGCATGTCAGAAGTTCCACAGCTAAGTGTGGCTGTCGGGGTCGAACATTGACGCCAGTAGCAGAAGGCAAGAGTGACAGTTCTGGCAGTGTTCAGGACTCGGCCTCTGTAGGTGTAGAGCTATCGAGGTGTCGCCCATGCGGTCGCAGGTTCAGCTGTGCGGCATTGCTCAATGATGAGGATGCACCTTCCACTGTGACATGCAGTCTATGACATCAAAAAGAAAGAGCTTTGTAATGTGAAGTGATATTATGAGGACACACTGTGGGTGCAGCAGCACAGAAGTGAGGCAACAATATGCACAATAATGCACGCCTGGCCTAGGGAGTACATGGAGGAATTACCCACGGCAGTACTTGGCTGCCACAAGGGTAGCTAGTGGCAAAGAAAAGAAAAACAATAAAACTAAGCTTTAAAATATGATTATATTTGTGCCGCTTGAGGCACTGGCAATTTTAGTTCAGCTTTTCAACATTCCAGTCTTTAATCACAGGTGCTTGGTTGAATGTTCATCCAAAAGAGACTACTATTTGCTTATGTCACTGCTTACAAGCAAGATGCATGCAATATTGTCAGTGCAAAAGAAAACATGCAACCAGGTCCTAAATGGCTGTTCTGCAGTGATAATGCAAAAGTTCCCCTTCTGCCCCCTTAAAGGGACACTAAAGGCTGATAGTAAGTCGATGTGCACTGTCGAAAACCATTCACGAAACGCCGTAGTTTGTGCACAAAAATGGCTAGTTTCAATGATAACGATATGAAGTGGTCAGCTGCCATTAGATTATCGAAACTGGCCGCCTAGCCAGGTCCATTGATGTGGTTTGCCGTTCCCTCTCTTTACTGGCTGACAGTCAGCCAGCTGCGTTTTTCTTTTCCTCCTTAGAAGGTCACCCGAGAGCGTACCACCCGGATTTCCTGCCACCTGGGCTCCGAAAAGCGACGAGGATGCAAAATACTTCAATCAAGTGTGCCAAAATGTTGCAGCGCTACCGACTGGAAAGATGACACTATCCGCAACCACATCCAAAATTAAGCAATAAACAAGCCACGTCCCTCCACAGACTGCAAATTATTACGTAGGTACATGGCATTATTATGCACTGCGTACACCCCACAGAGTTCCCATACTTATGCCATTTTTGTAACATGTACTGTCGCTAGAAGTCCTCGCGATTGTCCACACCCTACGGTCATTTCCCTCCCTTCCTTTTCTCGCAGAGTATACAGTCTACTCCGACTCCTGCGTCGCTATCCGCCACATACAAAACCGTACCTTACCCCTTCCCTCCAATGCGAGGTCGAGCAGGCAGTCTATGCATTACAGCCTTCCACCGTCTTCCTGCGCTGGTGCCTGGGCATTCGGGGATCGACGGCAATAAGCTGGCCCACCAGCTCGCCCGCGACATTTTCCATGACAGAAACGAACTGCGCGAAATAAACACGGACAAGGAAGACACACGCACAAGCGCAGGCGTGTGTCTTCCTTGTCCGTGTTTATTTCGCGCAGTTCGTTTCTGTCATGGATTACCAACTCGCCCAGCGTTCGATCCTTCTAAATGACATTTTCCACCGGCACCGATGATCCCATGGCTCAAGTCTTCGGAGGACGATGGGAAAACTTGGGCGGGCGGAGGGAGCCTACGCCAAACTATCCCTACGCCAAACTAACCCTACGCCAAACTATCCCTACGCCAAACTATCGGGGACGTAGCTCCGCCTCGACAAGCGACTCTATCCTCCCCTTCCTCACCGTGCCGGAGGCTCGCCTCGTGATTCAAATGAATCTACGAGTACCGCCCTGCCCCTCATCGTATGCATTCCACTGCTCAACAATCGGCTTCTTACCCTCACCCTTCCCTCTCAATCACCACCTGGCTTGGCTCTGAAGAGGAGCACGTTCAGCGCTGCCTAGTCGCACAGGCGGTAGAAATGCTGAGCCTGTAAAATTGGGCTTCAATAAAAGTCTTCTACTACTACTGCCAGACACCCTGCAATAGATGGTGCTGGTGCGCCCACACTACAAAAAGAACCCTGAAGTCTCCACAACCGCTAGAAGTTATCAAAGAAACGTGGGAGGCACCGTTAATGGCCCAGAGCTTGGAGGACCAGCCAAGTCTGGTGGACTGGGCACAGCTACGGCGTCAGCCAGAAATCTGCCCACCTCAAGCGAAGAACTTGCTCTTTTTTAAAATAAGTGAGATGGGCCCTTCTATTTCCACTTATGCAGCCCAACAGAAAGACATGCAGTATTCTGTCATACTAAAAGGCTCTTTGTCTTAATCTTCAGAAGTTATTAGAAATCATCACGAAGGCTTACTTCAGTGCACACAAAAATGACATGGACAAAGGGAAGAATACACACAAGCACTGTGTGTCCGTGTCATTTTTGTGTGCACTGAAGTAAGCCTTCATAATGAATTCACAACCAACTCGCCAATTTTCAATCATTTTGCAGTTATTAGAAAGTTTTACCATTTGAACAGCTCTACTACAAAGCTACCATACTTGAGCAGAAACAGAGATCTGAAGGCAGAATTTTCCTGGGCCATTTGTCACACTAATGCCTACCGTAAATTTTTTTTTCTTACGAGAGCATTAAAGATGTCACGTGTCCTGTTCACTTAGCTTATAAAACTGTAGCGAAGAAGAGTGGCGCGCCTTATGGACGCAGTATCATCACCGTCTCACCGACGAAGAAGTGCTCGCGCTCTCGGTGTCTGACGCTCGCCTGAGTCGGTCGCTTTGCTGCTTCGGCAATAAACCGCCTTACATATTTGGTGGAGCTGTGCTGGGTCTTTCCCCTCAACCCTGGAACTACGCACTCGGAGGCTGCCAGCCATCATGCCTGACGACGCCAGCCAAACACCACCCCCGCATCGCCAACACTGATTTGCCCTGGCTCCATGCGTCAGCGAGATCCTCCGATCTTCAGTGGCTCCGACGAATACGACGTGGAAGACTGGCTGTCATTGTACGAGCGGGTGAGTGCGCATAATAAATGGGACGATCCTCAGAAGCTCAGCTACGTCAACTTCTACCTGACGGGTGTCGCTAGCGTGTGGTATAACAACCACGAATCTGAGCTTCGTAACTGGTCGGACTTCAAGGCGCGCATTACGCAAGTCTTCGGTCGCCCCGCGGTGCGGAAGCTCCGTGCCGAAGAGCGCTTGCGCAGCCGTTCGCAGCTACCAGGAGAAAGCTTCACGAACTACATTGAAGACATCGTGGATCTTTGCAAGCGCGTTGATCCATCAATGACAGAGTCCGACAAAATCCGCCACGTCATGAAGGGCATTGAAGACGACGCATTTCAAATGCTCCTCTCTAAAAGCCCACGGACCGTCGTCGAAGTTGCTGAGCTTTGTCAGAGCTATGACGAACTCAAGAGGCAGCGTCTCCTTACTCGACGTCCTCCCACGCATGACGCACCTGTCTCAAGTTTGGCAGCTACAACTAGCCACGAACGCCTTCTCGGCGAAATCAAGGACTTCATACGCGCTGAAGTCGCCCGGCAGCTGTCTCTCCTGAGCGCCGTCCCAGGGCCCACGCCATCGCTGGCTCCTAGTTTCCGCCAGGTGCTTCAAGAGCAAGTAACGGAAGCAATCCAGTCGCCTCGTGCAGCGCCACCAGCGCCGGCGCCGCTGAGCTATGCGGAGGTTGCCGCACAGCCACCTCAACAGACCTTTTCAGCCGCCGTTGTTGTACCGTCACGTCCAGTACATCCTGTGTACGCCGCGCACCGTACCGAACACGGGATCCTGGCGTACACCCGACAATCGCCCGGTCTGCTACTTCTGCGGGATCCCTGGTCACGTGGCGCGGCTTTGCCACCGTCGCTTAGGCTTCAAGGTAATCACCAACCTGTCCGGACCTACGGTGCTCCATCTTCGCCCTTCTCGCCGCCGAATGCCTCGCGTTGCCGCCTACATACAACGTCCCTCCTGCTGCCCGTGATTCTCGGATATCCGTACACAGTAGAGTTCGTCGTCCTCTCATCTTGCTCATACGACATCATTTGGGATGGGACTTCCTTTCCGATCATCAGGCCGTCATCGACTGTTTCTCGCGCCGAAGTTGAATTTTCCTCCGCTTTCTGATATCCGTTTACATGCGCTCGACGATCTCGACGACAAAGTGGTCATGACCGAGGATATCGAGATTCCGCCGCACTCTTCGGTGATTGCGACAGCGTCTACTAATTTTGTCACCGATACTATTGCCCTCTTTGTGCCATCGTCCATTTTTTGTTCTACGACGATGTGCACTACCCTTCGCTGTGTCCTCACTGTAAGTCGTGGCTGCACTCAACTCCTCTCTCCAACGCTGAGGCGTGCCCCTCACGTTATATCGTGGCGAGTGCCTCGGACGTCTCCAGCGTGCCGAGTCCGTGGTTACCTTCGACGCACCATTCGACAGCACCAGTACCAACGTCAATACGTTGGCTTTCAGCTCATTACGCTCCCAGCCTATGCCAGATATCTTTGATCGATCACTAGATGCCCACCTGAGTCCCTCTCAACCTCCCAGCTCCTCTGCGTGCTACGGAAATACCTCTCCACGTTCGACTGTCACCAGAAGCCACTAGGTCGCACAACGACTGTATATCACGACATCGACACCGGCACCCACGCGCCATTGCGCCAGAGGCCCTACCGTGGTGTCCCATGCAGAGACGTAGTGTTATTGAAAATCAAGTGACCGAAATGCTTGAGCGTGGCGTCGTGCAACCTTCCAGCAGTCCCTGGGCGTCACCAGTAGTTCAGTGGAAGAAAAAGACGGCTCCATCAGATTTTGCGTTGACTATCGACGTCTGAATAAGATACTCTAAGGACGTCTACCCTTACCACCATCGATGACGCCCTCGATTGTCTGCAAGGCGCCGAGTATTTTTCCTCGCTCGACTTACGCTCAGGCTACTGGCAAGTACCTATGGAATCCGGCCGATCGCCCGAAGACCGCTTTCGTAACGCCAGACGGCCTATATGAATTTAACGTTATGCCGTTCGGGCTTTGCAATGCCCCTGCAACTTTCGAACGAATGATGGACATCTCCTTCGTGGACTAAAATGGAAGACATGTTTATGTTACCTCGATGACGTCGTCGTATTTTCTCCAGATTTTCCAACTCATCTGTGCCGTCTCGAAGAAGTCCTCCAGTGCATCACTCACGCAGGCCTCCAGCTCAATTCGAAGAAATGTCGCTTTGGAGCCAAGCAGCTTACAATACTCGGACACGTAGTATCAAAAGATGGCATTCTACCAGACGCCTCCAAACTTCGCGCCGTCACCGAGTTCCCAAAACCCACGTCCCTGAAAGACCTCCGAAGCTTTATTGGGCTTTGTTCTTACTTTCGTCGTTTCATCCGGAATTTCGCGACCATCATTGCTCCCTTGACTCGGCTACTTCGCGGCGACGCACACCTTTCTACTTGATCTCCTGCTTGCGACGAAGCCTTTACAACATTGCGCCGTTTGCTAACTTCGCCGCCCGTACTGCGCCATTACGACCCTTCGGCCCCCACGGAAGTACCACCGACGCCAGTGGCGTAGGTCTTGGTGCAGTCTTGGCCCAGCGAAAAAGTGGGCAGGACGAATATGTCGTCGCTTATGCCAGTCGAACGCTAACCAAAGCAGAAGCTAACTACTCCGTCACCGAAAGGAGTGCTTGGCTATCATCTGGGCCCTTGCGAAATTCAGACCCTACCTGTACGGTCGCCCCTTCGACGTCGTTACAGATCACCACGCTCTCTGTTGGTTATCGACTTTAAAAGATCCGTCTGGCCGCCTTGCACGATGGGCTCTTCGGTTACAGGACTTTGACATACGCGTCATTTACCGGTCTGGCCGTAAACACAACGACGCGGATGCTCTCTCTCGGTCGCCTACACCACGTGACACGGCTTGCATTTCTGCCATCGAGTCGGCGTCGACGGCGTTTTCATCACAAGTGGTCGTCGACATGGCTCAGGAGCAACGCCAAGATCCGTGGATTGCGGCGCTTATGGATTACCTTTCTGGCACTTCAACAACTAGCCCTTCCCGCGCTGTCCGCCGCCAAGCTTCTCACTTCGCGTGCGGGATGGAGTTCTCCACCGTCGCAATTACGATTCCAACGGCCGCAAATGGTTGTTAGTCGTCCCCCGCCAACTGCGCACACAGGTCTGCTCTGCTCTCCATTCCGACCCGCAATGTGCCCATGCTGGCCTCTTCAAAACTTACGCCAGGCTCCGCACGCGCTTTTATTGGCGCGGCATGTATAATTTTGTGCGAAAGTACATTCGCTCGTGTACAGCGTGCCAACGCCGCAAGCTTCCTGCTCCTCGTCCTTCTGGTCCATTGCAGCCACTTCCTTGTCCGTCTCGTCCGTTCGACCGCGTCGGCATAGATCTCTACGGTCCTCTTCCCTACACACCAGCTGGCAATCGCTGGATTATCGTCGCTGTAGACCACCTCACGCGCTATGCAGAAACGGCAGCATTGAAAACAGCGACAGCCCGCGACATTGCGTTCTTTCTTCTGAATAACTTCATCCTTCGTCATGGCGCACCACGAGTACTTCTGAGTGACAGAGGGCGCGCATTTCTTTCAGAAGTTCTCAACGCTCTTCTGGCAGCTTGCCGTACCATCCATCACACCACTACAGCTTACCATCCGCAGACGAACGGCATAACTGAACGGTTCAATCGCACACTGGGCGACATGCTATCCATGTACGTTGCATCGGACCACACCAACTGGGACCTCGTCTTGCCGTATGTAACGTACGCATATAATACCGCCTCACAAGCCACAACGGGATTTTCCCCATTTTTCCTTGTGTATGGCCGTGAACCTACCTGCACGCTCGATACGATTCTCCCCTACCGCTCTGACCCATCAGAGGGCACGCCTCTGTCCGAAGCCTCCAAGTACGCCGAGGAATGCCGTCAGCTGGCCCGTTCGTTCACGGCGGAAGACCAAAGCTTCCAAAAATACCGTCGCGATGATGACCGTACTCCTGCCGCCTACCAGCCGGACTCATTAGTTTGGTTGTGGATACCTTCAAGCACCCCTGGTCTCTCCTCGAAACTCCTCGCCAAATATCATGGACCCTACCGCGTCGTTGAACAGACTTCACCTGTCAACTACGTTGTCGAGCCGGTCACGCCGTCCACTGACTTAAGGCGTCGCGGACGGGAGACAGTCCACGTTCAGAGGTTGAAGCCTTACCACGACCCCCTCATCCTAACCACGCCTTGAGTCGCCAGGATGGCTCCTTCTTCTCCAGGGGGCAGTTGTAGCGAAGAAGAGTGGCGCGCCTTATGGACGCAGTATCATCACCGTCTCACCGACGAAGAAGTGCTCGCGCTCTCGGTGTCTGACGCTCGCCTGAGTCGGTCGCTTTGCTGCTTCGGCAATAAACCGCCTTACAAAACAATTATATGCCCAATACTAGCAGCTATTATCTGGGATCCGTTTATGCAAACTAACATCCAAAATCTCGAAGGGGTGCAGAGAAAGGCAGTTCCCTTCATTTACAATAACTTCTCCCATACCTCAGTAACAGAACTCCTAAAACAAGCCAACTTGCCTGCACTAACGGAGCACAATCGAGTTTCCAGACTAAAATTCTTGCATCAGCTTGTGCATGGACGTTAGAACATTAACATCTTTGATATAATTACATTTCCTTCCGGGTATGCCACAAGACAAAAGCATCGACTAACGATGACACCATTACACGTAAAAAATAATTGTTTTAAATATTCCTTTTTTTCCTAGGACCGTGATTGAATGGAATAATTTGACTAATATAGAAGTTACTCAGCGTTCATTGCCTTTATTGCTGCTAACATCTGTTGATTAGGCTACAAGCTCATATGTGACCTCGTTCATTTCTTTTTGCCATGTTTATTTAAACTGATGTTGTTTGTATAGTACTCTGTATTGCCATGTTTTGTTGCCTGCATTTATATGCTTCCACCCTGCTAAAATCCCTTTGGGGATTGCAGTACTCGTAAATGAATAAACAAAAGTGATCTCTTGTACATAACGATTGTTGTGGAAAAAAAAGCAGGAATGAATAGACAGAAAATTTTCACCAAGATGAACAAACCAAAAAAAAAGATACGATAAACTCCTGTTAACACAAACTTTGTTGAGACAAATTTCCATGTATAGTGAACAAGGGAACCTGTAAAAAAAGAAAAAAAAAAAAAAAGAGAGAGACTTCTTTCGATGTGAACTGCTCATACAAACTTTGCTCATGACTTCTACCCAGGTGATTTCATGCACATACCAGGCCAGTCCGGGAAGTGCATTCACACTGGAGGGGAAGCAAAATGAATTAAAAAAGCACTTTCTGGCACAACAGCACAAGGCCAATGAGGTGGCTTAAAGGAGAGCAAAGCAAAAGGAAAGGAAGCCACCGCCTCCACATGAAAAGAACCTTCTGAGGATCAAGCTGCCGCAAGGGGGAAATATGTGCCAACAAAATGACACCTCCTCACCCACCCACAAAGCCAGGAACACCTGTCGACAAAGCTGCCACACACGCTGCCAGAGGCCCACAGGTGTGACTCGACTGCCATCACATCCCAAGGGAGAAAGGTTGAGGTATAAAGGTGCCTCTCCCATGCCCGAGAGAAAAGACCACAATGCCACCGAGGTAGCTGAGACAGGTTATTCCATTTGTAGCTATGAAGGATGTTATCCACCATCTGTGTGAATGTAGCTGGTGTAGCTGGGCATCACGTGAAAGTACTAGTAGAGTCTACCGTGAGTAATGGAGGCAGTCTTGGGGCGATCAGGTTCGGCCATTGGGACTTACCAGTAGCCCAAATGCCAATCCAAAGATGAGAAGTACTCTACTCCCTTGAGGCTGTCAAGTGCATCGTCGATGCGTGGCAATGAGTACACATCCCTCCCAAGTTATCTTATTAAGGCACCGATAGTCAACACAGAATCTGACCGATCAAACCTCTTTGTGCATGAGTACAACAGGTGATGGATGAGACATAATTAGCGCAAAAACACACAAACCACAGACAGCGGACAGACAACACGAGCGATAAACTGCAACTAAAATTTTTTTTTTTACACACAACCTAGAGCCTGCACGATGTGCAGAACCAGGACACAGCAGAACCACCGTCTTTCCGTTTGATCCTGAATATTCAATTCTATATCAGGGTACATCCTGTCACACCTAGCTAATCTCCACATTTCGTAAATGTTTGTCCAGATATAAAAATTCTTTGCTCGAGAGGTGCCAGATAAGGGGTACCAACACGCTCGAAAATTTCTCTTTCCGACCGCCCACGCGTTTGCCTAAGCACACGGGTGCTGCGCAAATCATAAGCACCCTCTACAGTGGTCAGCCAGGTGGCCTCCAGCCGCATTACCCTCAAACGGTCGTTCAGGCAACGGCCCGTTCGAGCACCAGAGGAATGGAGTAAGCCACAGAAACGTGGCATTCCCCACACGGATCGACATGTCCTATGTCGCATTCCCCCGCCCCTTGCGCACACCGAGCGGCACATTCTTTGGAGTTTTCGTGGCGCGGTGAAAATGACACCGCTTTTCTGTGCCACTTTCTTGAGACGTTGCGACACATTGTGCAGGTATGGCACAGGTCACACCTGACTTGCTTGCCCTCTGCAATGAGGCTTTCTACAACTATTGTGCCATCAGGGAACCCGGCATCTCGCAGCCAGCTAACCGGGTGCATAACACTGCATGCAACCCGGTGCTCACAGGATTTGCGCAAGGCGGCTCGTAGGCAGTTCGTGGCTATTCCCCTTTTTACAATTTTTAAATGTGCCGAATTATAGTTGAGGAGTGGCTTTTTACTTCTCGGAAAGTATGTGCAGCAAAGTTGACATTGACCAAAATTTATGCGGAGATCAAGGAACTGTAAGCACTTGCATCTCGTGGGTAAACTTCAAACCGCCACCACATTTCTTGAAAACATCAAGCACACTGTTCACATCCTCCTCCCTCTCCTTGTTGTCAGCGCCCTTCAAGATAACGAGCAAATCATCTACACATCTAAAAATTTTTGCAACAAAAGTTTTGTCATGAAGTGCATCCACATGCTTGTCAAAATTTGATAAAAGCAAATTGCTTAAAACAGGTGCAATGCGCCGGCCTATACACACACCATCTTTTTGCACAAACATTTCGTTGTTAAAATCAACGAGCGTAGAAGAAAGATAAAACCTAAGCATTTATAGGAAGTTGTCAATAGATAAGCGTGAAGCATTCTGGGAGGCGAAGCCCCGAAATGCTCTATGTGATCCCTAATGGCACTTAAAAGCAGAGTTTGCGGAATCGAATAGAACAGATCCTCTATATCTATTGAAAAAGCAAATAACCTTTCTCTCGTTTTTTTTTTTTTCCTTCTCAGACAGATATTGAATAAACGAGTCCGAGTCGACCGCCATATAAGGGTCATGACAGGCCAAAATATTCAAGTGTTTTTGCAGAAAAATCAACAGTTCACTCTGCCAGCAGCCCTTTTCCATAATAACTGCCCTGAGAGGCATGCCCTCTTTGCATGTCTTGGCTGAAAAGAAGAGGCTTAACTTGTCCCTTTTCTTCCCCGAGATACTCTTCCTAAGCCCCTCAAGGTTCATTTGTTCACACAATGCTACAGCTTTTCTCTTCAGGGGAAAGAAACTGGAAGGGTGGTGAGGCAAGACATGCTGTATTAAAGGGGTGCTGAACCACCGCTCGGGCTTGGTTTTGAAAACGGCTGGGTGTGTATTGAATGCCTCTCAGAAATCCACAGCCGAAAGAATTTTTCAAAACGGTTTGTTAGGAGCGAAGATATTGCGACCGGAAAACTTCCCTTTCCAGTCCTGTTTCAACTCTGCGGAATAGAGGGTACAGAGCTCCTTAGGGCGGCGTCGAAGGAGGTGCCCCGCCCACCGCTTTACGTCACCAGACTTCGGCGACGTGTCAGTGGCTGTCGAAAAGCGCGCGACTACCGGGGGCTGCTAAAGAATATCCAGGGACTTTAGGGGCTGCTTCTTCGCAGCGCGCTTGCGGCCGCCTGCTCGCTTCGCGCCTGGGCTCGGTCGCGTGCCCTCGCGATCACCGCATTCTTTTTTTTTTTTTTTTCGATCCTCCGAAGCTTTGCTTTCTTTGATCACATACGTTTAGGCTCGCAGGTGTGAGCGTTTACTTTGTCAGTGCGCTGCGTGTCGTCGATATTGCGCATAACGCGGCGTCAGGACAAAGAGCGCAACTACCAACGCTGTTCCACCTTGTCCTGCATAACCCCAAGTTAGTTAATTGTTGATTAGTGATTGTAGACGGGATAATCATGCTGCCGGGCTCGAACGTGACTACTATGACTCGAAAGGAAGACCTTCACAACTCGGACCCTTGCCGACAGGTTAATGTGGAATAAGGTGCGTCGGCATGCGGTAAGATGGATGGATTGATTTAATGTGTGAATACACTAGTTCATTTTAACAGTGAAGCTGTTTAAGCTATTGGTGAAACTGGGAAATCTGCCGAAAACTCCGCTGAGCTATGTGATGCTAGCATAACACTACCACGCTGTAGTAAAGGCAAAGCTCCCTAGGACTAGTTAGGTAAGGCTAAGTCTCATTCAATGGAGCCTAATTAAGATTCCTAGGACTAGTTAGGTAAGGCTAAGTCTCATTCAAAGGAGCCTAATTAGGAATACTTAATTGAAGCCTAGTTCAGATAGGACTAATCCAACTAAGCCAAACCAAGCCAAACTGAACTAATTCAACCTGAATTGAGCTATGACAAGTAAGTCCCACCTAATTAAGCGGATACTAATGATGTATAATTAATTAAGCCACGATACTAATAAACCACGTCTAATTAAAGTAAATCTAATTATGCGGAGCCTAATTTAGCTGATATGAACAAATCTAGTGTAAGCAAGCTTCTAATTAGACCTTGTTTAATTAATTAGTACTCGTTAAATCACGCATACCTAGGTTATTACTAGTTAAGTCAAACCTAAGCCAGCACGTATTAATCAAAGGTAAATTATGCTATGACTTCAAGGTCAAGCCTCACTAAGTTGAGACTGAACATTTCAGGACTAATTAGGTTAACACTGATTAAATCAGGCCTATTTCAGGTAGTATTCATCAAGCGATATCTAATTAAGATAATATGTCCAAGAGCAGCGTAACTAGGCCTGTACTAATTAGGCCATGTATAATTAAGATATGAATAATTACCGCAAGCATAATGATATCATGAGTAATGAATACCAGCGTATTAAACAATGTATCATTAGGTATAAGTTATTTAGATCGAGTCTAATTAGTGTAACACTAATTAGGTCCTGACTAATTAAGTTAAGACTAAGTCAAGTCTCAATAAGCTCAGATTATTAAGTTACGCCAAATTAAGCCAAACATTACAGATGTAATGATTTCATTCGAAACTAATTTACCTTAGTCAACCCTAATCTGCTGTAATCCCTAATTCACCCTAATCTAAGTCTAGCGTAATCCACTCTATAATATGCCATAGTCCACCTTAATGCACCTCCGTCTGTCTTAATCCACCCTAATGCGCCTTAATGAGCTCTAATCCACTCAAGTACACCGTAATCAGACCTTGCCCTTTAATCTACCTTGTAGAAGAAATATTTTGGGTTCGACTCCAGCCATGTTATTGAGTACGAGTACTAGAAGGTGGCGCATTGGAGTATAATAGGGAATAAACCCATCTACAATCACTGATGAATTAAAGTTTGGGATTAATTTGTGATGTATTACGGGCTGCAGGCATGCATTTGTTGGCTTCTTGGAAAACTATATTTATGGTGACTTTTGCACCGCACCGTTCTCGTCCACGCCGAGGTAGTTTACGGACACCTTCCAATGGCATCTATGAGGCTTGCGCATTAACAAATATATTTTTACATATTTCCAGTAACTATTTTGCCTATAGAGGTGCTCATAACGCAAGGAAAAGCGAGCGCACGGCACGCACGGCACGCACGCGCTTACGGTTTTAAAAAAGGCGCGCTGCGATGGGCAGCACACAGCCGAGGCGGGCGTGTCTGCCATCGGCCAATAGCAGCGACGCTCCTTGTAAATGCTCTATGACGAAATAGAGCATATTCAAAGAGCGTGAGGAGAAGCCGCTTTTTGAGTTGAGGGCTTCTGAAGAAGTGGAAGCTTTGTGCTCCGCTTGTGAACGCTACGCTTCGCGGATGACTACAGCATTTGGCTGAGATGTTCGTTACAGCCTAGGCAAGCCGTAGAATATGTTTTTTCACCAAGCCCGGAGGGTGGTTCAGGACCCCTTTAAGGACTCCAGAAGTTTTGACCACATTGGGTAATTGAGCGTGCACTGGCATTGCAAAGTACACGGCCAGTGCCTCCCTCGATCTTTCAGTGCCCGGCGCATGACAACAACAGAGGGCCACAGCACGCGCTTCTTCACGTTGGACACACTGCCGGCGTAACTTAGCCTGAATGTGAAACGTGGGAGAGTAGGCTACTCTAGAGCTGGCTATCCCACGTTCCTGATCTCGCAGCTTTAGGTACACAGGTGGTTTTATGTTTTGTTCATAACGGTAAGATGTGCGCAATGAAAATTGTGACTCTTGCTGCCATGCGATGCGCACAGCAGAGTGGATGTCAGCTTTCTATGAAGACCAGCGTTGCTGGTGCTGTTCAGTGAGTGTATGAGAAATTTCAGCAGCTTTAATATGGTAAAGGTAGCTCGGCGCACGTAGTTGTTGCTCAGCTATCTGTTGCGATTTCACGCGCCGCGAGCGATAACAGCACACCCATTTGGATAGGAGCTTCAGGCAGTTTTGAAAGGTTTTTTTTTTTTTTTCTTTTTCGCGAAATGGCTGCATCGTTTGTCAGTCACAGAAAATGGTCTGTTCAAAAGAGGTCGCCGTATGAAAATCTGTTGCATGAGTTTCAGATGGTTCAACGTGTGAGTGTTCTTGTGCTTTAATACACATTATACAGGGAGCTAGTGAGCCGTACTTCGGCGGGGTAGTGAGGTGCGAAGGCTGTCAGCAACAAAACGAAGAACATAAGTAATGCGCCTCAAACTTGGTGCATATCAGGTGAATATATCAGGAGTGGCTAATTTGATATTGTGCAAACAGTTATGCAGTTTTTGCATTTAATTTGCTCATTTAGCAGTATGTGACCAGCAATCCACTGTCGCCGCAACCTGATACGAGGGCAAGTACAAGCAACAGCGTGCTAGTCGTTCCACTCAGTGGTGGTTCATAAAATTTGTGACAGCTGGTGAATTGTTCTACCGGAATCTCTGGAAACAGCCCACATTACTCTTGCTGTAAGCAACATTTGAAAGTGCACTTGACACAGCAGTTCATGTGTCCCATTGTTTTCCAGCAATCCAGCCTCCTGAAGTCCTCCTGAAAGGGCTGCGCGAAAGTCGAACGTGTCCAGTGGTGGATGGCATCCACAAAGAGTCGATGGGTCACTGCTCAACCTTAGGTGAATATGAAACGAGGACATTTACCCAGGAATTACAGTTCATGCCTGCATAGGAAGGAATGGGGATTGAAGGGAAAAGGGCTACTTATCTTGATTTCTTTTTCTTTTTATGTAAATACAAGCGACAGTTGTGGCTGCCACATATGACAGAGATTGTGCAAAATTAGTATCCTACTTTACGAAAAGAACCAGGCCACATTTAGAAACGTACTGAAGTCACGAGATTGAATATAAGAATAATCTTTGACAATTACACGCAACAAAAGTATATCGACTGTATGCAAGCACACACTCTGCGCATTCCCTTCTTTCGGCTCTGGTTTACAGGATCCTTATTTTTAGTTTTTTCGCAAGCCAGGATTATTGCAAACAAAGTAGGCGGGTGTAGCAGTTACCTTCAGATAAACAAAGGGAGAGGGGAGGATGTAAGGAAATGAAATCTGCTTCATGTGCTCGTTTCGTCGGACGGCAAGAATATATGGGTTTCGTTTAATTCTCGTCAGACTTGTGCATAAGCCCACAGCAGTATGTTATTTCAGCTTAAATGCGCTCAGACAGAAATAAGCACGCAGTGAACACACTGGAACAGAAAATAACACACAATTTTCAATTAAAAATGAGCAAGAATGTCTTTGCACTGCCAGGAAGCTACCTTGATGTACGCAAGCGGGCGCATTGAGGCAGCCAGCTGTTAAGTGGCACCTCAGCACGGTCACTGCGAGCAGGGCGAGAGAAAGAACTATGACGGCATTCAGAGAGTGAACTGCCGGGCACTGAAAAAATAGAGGAGGCACTGACACGGCCTTTGGCATTTTGCCCCATCGAAACTGATCACGCAGCTGGGTTTGTATTCGTGCCGTTTGGGTCAGAATTCAAGCACAACTATGGACCACTTACTGCAGAAAAATATGGGGCATCCGTAAGAAGAAAGTGAGTCAACCGATAACGGCCAACAGACAAAGGAATCTATAAGAGGGACGAGATGCTGCTGTCACATCGAGGCATTGCAGCACTTTGAACCGGTTTGTACTGAACCAATAACCGATATTACTTTTTTTTCGGTTCATGTTCGGTTCCGGTTCAAGCACATTCCGAGAATATCGGTTCAGGTTCAGGTATGGTTTATGGCTCTTGTTCGGTTCGACAACCTGATGGAGAGCTACGGTTTGACAAGGGTGGACAATCATTGGTGGCATACCTTGGTGGCATCCAGAACAATGAAGGAACAGGCGCGCCAAATGTCATACGGTCAAGGAGGATACCAGCGACAGAGGCGGGCGACGTACCTGGCGCCACCACAGGCAAAGCCGATAGGCTTGTTGTCTGACATTTGCCACGCATCCTGGCATCGGAAGAACGGTACCAGAGGCCTCTTGTAAGATGGTGGTTGGGAAAGTATGGATCGGGATCACAGGTCAAGAATATGGCACAAGTGCTGTGACAGAGTGACAGAAGTATATGTAAGCTGCACAAGTGACAGGTGGCACAGGTGGGAGGGTCTCTGCAACATGGGTGCGAATAATGTGTCGAATGTCCAAAGAGCGCTTAGGCTCATGCGTTACAGATGGCTGACGTGCTGCCTCTTGAGAGATTAAATCTTTGATTGTGGACAGCAGTGGTTGTTCATAGGCAGGACGGGTTGCAAACTGTGGACAAAGTGGGATGTGCAGTGGAAGTTGCGAGGGTTTGGCGGGCGACTGCCTAAGCAACGCGTCAAAGCTGAAATGAAGGTGTCCACCGTGGAGGGATACTTCGCAAGATATTGTCCTCGATGCCTTTCAGAAAGTGCCTAATCGTCCTCAATCATCGTGGAGCTCACACATCCTCAATGGCGGCGTACAGTGGCGCAGGTGACTGCCAGAGTTACCCATAAAGTTTCTTACTTAATCTAAGGCCATTCGTTCAGCTGCACTTCAACCAGCAGGAGGCTTCGGATGGATTGTGTTCTTGGGACCCGCGGCGATTGCTTTCTGAGCTTTAAACAAAATTAAAAGAAAATATGGAAACTACAGACAATGAATGTAGACTCAAGCCGGCAAAGTGCTAAGCTAGGATTAAAGATGAATATGCAGGAAACAAAAGTAATGCTAAGTGGCACGGCGAAAAAACGTGCCTTCACGACTGAAAACCAAGCATTACAAGTTGTACAAGAATACACGTATCTAGGACTCTACTGACAGGAGAACCCACTCATGTAGCCGAAGAAAATAAGCATGGAATGGCGCGTACGGGAGACATTCCTAACTCATCAACAAAAACTTACCATTATCACTCAAGCGGAAATTATATAACTGCTGTATCTTGCCAGCAATGACATACAGGGCAGAAACTTGGAGAATTACAAGGAAGCTAGAAAGGAAGTTAAGAACCACTCAGCTGGCGATGGAACGAAAAATGATAGGCATTACTTTAACACACAGGAAGACAGCTGAGTGGGTCAGGGAACAGACAGGGCTAGGCAACATAATAGTCCAAGTTAAGAAGAAAAAATGGACATGGGCAGGTCACGTAATGGGAAGGCTAGACAACCGATGGACAGTTAGAACGATGGAATGGATACCAAGAGAGGGTAAGTGCAGCCGACGATGACAGAGTAAGATGGAGTGATGAAATTAAGAAATTTGCAGGCATCAAATAGAATCAGGTCACACAGGACAGGAAAGGATGGAGAGCATAGTGATGCCTTCATCCTGCAGTGGACATAAGATGGGCTGATGATCATCATGAAAAGGAAACATTTGCAATTAACATTTGCTTTTGTGTCCTGCATGTAAGAACTGAAGCACAATGTTTGCGTCATTTTGCGTAACTGTGACGTTAAAGGAAAGCAAAGACAAATTTTGCCACCAGGGTATGCATGGTTCGACGAATGTGCTCTAGATGTGGCATCACAGAGAAATTGTTTTTGCATCAGTGTAAACAAACATAAGTGTTTCCCTTTGTAAAATACACAGTATGCATTTATGGAAATAAAAAATTCTATATTGGGCGAGAAGTGTTGAGCTTTCAAGAGAAACACTATACATATCATCTGCTTCTGCGCTTGCTCCGTCTGAGCTGTATGCCATTTGGCTTTTTATCATGATCATGGTTTCTAGCAGATTACTGATACAGGTTCCAGTGGCTCAGGCCTCCCGATAGATAGCTTTATTACTTACTGACTGAAGTGCGCATTCTGCTTGTCATGACTTGTGCATATCTGCTGTGCAACAGCAGACTGCTGCTTGGATGCAGCAGCCTATCACAAGGAAGTGTGTACTTGCAATTAAAACAAATTCTTTTCACCAGTGGGTGGATTGAATTTGCCGATGCAAGTGTATCTATGCTCTGACTGCCCTTTTCAGTACACCTCCGCACCACGGCAAGTGCATGTACGCCCACGTTAGAAAGCTCGCGTTAGAAAGCTTGCATTAGAAAGCTCGTTAGAAAGCTCACATCGACAGTGCACCAGACCACTAATGAGCAAATACTGAGTGGCGAGCATAACAAAAGAGGCTGGTGGAATCACGTCATGTGGCAATGTGACGCTGGGTTTTCGCCGTTGCATGTTGCAATAGCTTTGGCTGTAGTCGAGGCTGGTTATTTTTTTTTCTAGCTTTTATTTCTCCTGAGGGCGTCGTACGGCTCGAACCTCGCGGAAAGGTATGCGGGAAACAGAACCAAAACTGTAGCAGTAAATGGCTTGTGCACATTTCGCAAGCCAATCTGAAGCCTGTACTTCCCATGATTCCCATGGTGATTCCCACAGCACCAGATGGCCCTCTAGTTATCGAGTATGAAAATTTATGGCATTACCCATGTTGGCACTGGAGTTGGGAACAGGCTCAAGTGTCCGGGAGCAAAGTTGCAGGTTGGTAGCGGGAACCCACGCAACTCCACCAAATTAGGCGTGGTTCACTGAGGTCTGAACATTGAGGAACACCAAAGGCAAGCTTTGACAAATGGTGAGCATCAACCAGCCAAAATCCGGGCAAGTGCGCGCTGAAGATGCGATACTATCGCCAACACTGCGGCTTGCCTGCTTGCCTTGCTTGTCTTCATTACACAGTAAATAAAACGGGTGAGAGAAATACCCAGGGATAAAGCTGCCCCCACTCTCCAAGGAAGGCTTTGCGCCTCCCCCGCCACACAAGCAGCTAACTGGGAAAAACAGAGACAGAACTGTATATCCCTACTAATAAGCCAGGAAGGATCTGCAATCTCCACCATGCCACAAACCAGAGAGAAAGACACGTGGATAAAGAACCAAGCCTCCAAGACAGGGAGAGCCACGGATACCAGCTGAAAGTCCTAACCCCCATCTCCCCCACCCAGTGGTGAGGCAAAACAAAAAGGGCATCATGGCTAGTCTGTGATGGGGCATACAAAGGGATACCTTCAGCTGCATGTCAGCCGAAAACAGGAATCCAGATTTCAAGGACATTTTTGCACTTTCTGGTACAACCCCATAACGATCTGCTCGTAGGCTAGTCGGTACGTCCCTTGGAATGTGTGCAGCGCAACAGAAAAGTGGACAAACAACGCAACACATACGACCCTTTCCTGTGCCTGTACATTTGATTTCTGTGTTTGTCCAGTTATAGCGTGCCGCGCACTTTGCGAGAGAGCCCTATACAGACACAGCATGTCGATGTGGCGTCCTCTGAATTGGCACGCCAGAAAAGCTGGAATGAAAGGGACCGTCAAGAGAACAGTTCCCGTTACTCGAAGGCGGCAAAGTGCACTTGTCTATCTTTCTCTCCTTCTAATCTTTAACACAGCGGCACATCATAGTTTTGTCTTTTAAAAAGGACAATCAGGCGCATTTTTACTTAGAATCCACAAAAATTGGGTGCCCATTAAATTCGTGTCAATGCCATAGTTGCAAGACAGCTTTCCATCAAGATGAGCCAAATAAATGCTTTATCAACGTTTATCACCTCATTACAATTCTATTTCATCAGCTGTTTTAAGGTAACACATTTGGGCACAATTGGCACATCCTTTTTGGAGGACACTCGTGACAAGATTAAAAAGATTTCATAAGGGGAGTCCACTGCAAGGTGTCGGAAGCCTTCCCTTACAAAAATGATCCCTTGCTGCCCCCAACGTGAGGTATGGTCTCGACACACACAAACAGAATTTAGGACAACCAGTAAAATGTCCCTGTCCCAGTACCAATTTTTCCTGGCCCATTTTTGTTGGGTGTAATATTGTTTCACTGGCTGGCCAAACAAGACATATTTCAACCTGACATGTTTTCACTTGTATTCGCGTCCTTGAAGAAAAACATCAAAATTTTTTCAAAGCCATGTAAAAACAAATATAAAGCTAAGACTACCATGCAAGAACCCTCGTACAGACTGCAACTAACAGCATGCCATGCCATGCCACGATGCCAACACAATACGCTGATTGGCTAGCATAAGTGCAACTGATGCAGCTAATGTACTATGAAGGCTCATTATTGTAAAAATCTGCACCCAACATAAAAACACTGTTGCTATATACTACCTCATACTACATTTTGACATCTTCATAAAAACATTGTTTGTGAGCCCATATCAATGAGAAGCATTTTAGCTTTACTTTGCTATACGTACACCTTGTAGTTCATTATGGTCATGTTCACTGTGTCTATGTTTGACAGCATGCTGTTACAGTATACCAACAGAGCACCATGGGAGACCCTAGTTATAAAGCTCCTGAAACGTACATAGCAGCAGAGAGCAGAAAGGGAACTGAAACACAAAGAAAGGCACGTCAACCTTATCTATAGCATTGCTATTCAAACGAGCTGAACAAAATAAAATACAGTCGAACGCTGCTACAACAAATGCTGCTTCAACAAAATTTCCACTACAACGAAAAATTCTCAGTTCCCTGTCAGCAGTCCATAGGAGCCAATGCATAAATATTCTCGCCACAATGAACACTTTTTTGTGTTCATTGCACGCTTCAACGAAATTTGACGATGCAATTGCTCGCTCGAAAATTTGATTTGCTGTGCAGTAAACACAATCCCGAACATTTTGGCGCATTTCAGAAGATAAAAATACGTTTACAAAGTTGAAATAGTGTTTTGGCACCACCATAAACGGCCGTCGTTGACAGCGTGGTTGACTACCAATGTCTACCGATGATGTCTACGACAGCACGGAGGAATGCAGAACTGCGAATAAATGATGTTACCACTGCTTGCAGGCGGCTATGCCCGGCAATTTGCAGCAGTGTTATCGGGACGCAGGAGCTATGAATCAACACGCCGAACGTCTTCAAGACACCGCGGATCAAGTGAAGCGGGAAAGCCACAGCGCGGCCATTCGAGGGACTGCAGGGGTTCAATGTTTATTATGCGCTTTATGAATGTGAGAAGGTCGATTACTCAGGACTTTTTTCCGTATCACGAAAAATGAATGCACGTTACAATCCGGTTCACTTTTTTTTTTGGTCGCGGGAAACAGGCACACATTACAAGAAAGGGCGCGATAGAATAGGGTAAATCTCCCAGATTCCATTTCTGCAAATTTGGCAGGTATGGTTCCAGTACTCGCGATTTCCAAACCCTCCAACTACCGCCGTGATGCTGCGTACAAGATTAAAGCATAAAAGTTTCTTTGTTCTTCCAGCTCAGGTCAGTTATATTTTTTTCTATTTCACGACAACGAAATTTTTTCTGCGCACTGTCAATTTCGTTGTGAGCCGACTGTACAAGCAGCCATTACTTGCTTCCTCCCCAGTGCATGCACCTCCATGTGGCCAAGTCAGCGCAGGCTCCAAACAAACCCCATGCAAGCCTCTCAACCACATTCCGCAGTGCCACAAGCACAGAACAATGTGTTCATGATAAGTAAGGCAATCTTACAAACTTGATGTGTCCCAATTTTTGTGCTTTTCAGGTATGTGTGACCAGCCCCGAAGACCGTGGGTGTCACACTTTCACGGCAACGTGAGCCATCACAGAAACAGGCTGCTCATTATTATCGCCATCATAATCATCAGAACAACAGGCATCCTCATCTCCAGGCTTGTACGTTGGCAAGAGAGCCAGGCTGGTGTGAGCACAAGCTGCTGAAAGCACAAGCAAAAGATGCACGGAGACCAGCCAGCACACTCTATAAGCTCAAGAAACAGATGCCATGAAAAATGTCAAGCAGAACATAAAAGCAAAGCATAAAGCAGACCTCACGAGCAAAATCCCATAACTGTCTCGTGTGCCTGCGTGTCTTGGAATGCATGTCTTGGAATATCAGTCCACTTACTTTGAAATACAATGGTGATTTTGTTTATTTACAACGATCTGTTAAAGCATATAATGTGATTACAAACAACGAAGGAAGCTTGAACGAGAAACTCTCGAGCACAAGAGTGTTTTCTTGACATAAATCCGGCAAGAACATGCTGACATTTTTGTTCTCTTATTTTGCAATGCATGCCTGTGCTGTTCAAGTGTGCTCTTGCAGTGATGAATATCTTTATTCTGTGCATCACTGTTAAACTGATGTTTTCTAGCTCAACCTGCATGCAATATCCCAGGTGAAAATTTTCTGCTGGTTGTGTTGGTGCCACCAGACTGCATGCTGCTTTTCTGCTGGCACCAGCAAGTCCAGCACTGTGCTTGCTGGATTTCTGCTGGTACCAGCAGGCTTGCTGCTGATTTTAGCAGTGCACCTGCTGGTTTTGTTCTGGTCCCAGCAGATAGCCCGCTGCCTTTGTGGTTCCAGCAAGGTGCTCGCTGGTTTTCTGCAATGGTTCTGCTGGTGTGTTGCTGGAACCAGCAGATAACCTGCTTGTTTTCAGTTGAACTTCCAGCAGTAAAATGTACAACTTTGTTCTGTACACCAGTGCACTCTTTTTCCTTTTCTATGCAAAATGTTTTTCTCCGGGAGTTAGCACGGCCCAGATGGTGGGAAACAACTGCTCTACGCAAAGAAGTTTCACAGAAGTTTATTGTGAAATGTTAGTTTTTATGAAGTATGAGGAACTCAACGTTGACAAAATTTCTCACGAATAGATAAATGTCATGCAGACAAAAAATTTCATTGCTGCTACTGGCTTCTGGACGCGAGTTTCTGTGCATGGTGCACCACGACCTTGGGGAGAGAAGCTCAGGGCAGTGTAGTCGCAGCTGTTTTGTAGGGTGTGGTTATTGGCCAACCATTTACTTTACAGCCATCAGTATATAATTGGAACGCTCAAACAGCAACATTAAAACAGTAAGCTAAGGAAACAAACATAAAAAATACAATGAACTAAAAACTGGGCACCTCGCAAGAAATCAGATCGCATTTAGCAGAAAGTGGGCAAAAATGTGGAAAACAATGCACTAGTTTCACAAAAGGACAGAAAGTTGAGCGAGTTGGTAACAGTCCATAATCAAAAGAAGAGGCGTGCAGGACACGGACACAAGGAGAGCAGTGAACAACACGAACGCCGACTAACCGACTAGTCGGCGTTCGTGTTGTTCACTGCTCTCCTTGTGTCCGTGTCCTGCACGCCTCTTCTTTTGATTATGCACTAGTTTCATATGACACACTTGGTAACCAGGATGGGCAGGCATTGGGATGCGCAGTTGCAGTGTTTTTTAATGCGAATAAGGGGCATTTTTGCCTGCGCAATTCTGTTTACTATGTGGAATTAGTGTTGGACAGTTTCTTCTCTTGAAGAAGTACGACTTCAGACCAACGTATGACGACTGTTTCCGCCCTATGTCAACACGGATATAAGCATCCATTGTGATCCATTGGACAACCTACACTGTTTTCCTTCGCCATGGTGCAGGCATCTGAAGGTAGTTATTTTATTTACTCTTTGAGTTCAAGCTGTTCTACATGAAGAAACATGCCACATCAGCAGGTTGACACAAAGGAATGTTGCATTGTTTTCAGCATGGTGCACTGTACAAGACTATGGGGGTTTGTGACTAACTGTGCTAGCACTGTTTTCTGTTAGTTTTTGAAGCGTGCTAAAAGCCCGTGCCTTGCAAAGCTTGTGCACAGAACAGTGTAAGTAGCTACGAAGCAAATAAGCTCATGTGACAGCCTCTCCTCGAAAAATAAGAGGCACAAAAGGCCGTGTTTGCAGTGAGTATATAGCAGAACATACTACCTTCGTAGGCATATGAATATGAGCAGAAATAAGGATATTTTTGCATTAAACTAGCTTTCTGGCAAGTATCTTTATTTTTTTTCTTCTTGGCCTCTGCAGGTAGCGAAATACTCCTCAAGAGCTCAGGATATAGGGTCATTAGCTTCTGATGAACCATGATCTGAATTTAGAATTGTGTAATGCAATTCACACTTATATTTGCACTGCGCTGCTCTGCCCAATGTTTCCAGGTGCATCGAAGGCTGCCGTGGAGGCACAGTAATTACACTGCTTGGCTGCTGACTTGAAAGACGTATGCGGGTGAAATGCCAGAACGAAGGTGTGCAGGTTAAAAAGCCCCAGGTGGTCCATGGCACATGCCTCATGTTCCGCGGTATGAAAATGATGGAGCACCTCTCTCCTGTGCAGTGCCGCGATGAGCGCTCGGGCTACTGCCGCAAAAAGAATTACACCATCTCCCGCTGCTTCGCATCCACACGTGGTTCCCTTTAGCGGGAGATGGTGTAATTTTTTTTAACTCCTTGAATTTTGCACTTCAATATAAAAACGCCAACTTTTGTTTCACTCAGTGGTAATTGCATTAGGGTGCATGTGATGGCTATAAAGCTGGCTATTGTTTGATTGGTCTAATTATTATTTATTTATTGCTTGCTTGCTTGGTTTAATTTTCTAGTGTAACAGCAAATTTTAACAAACATAATTTTTGACATCATTTTTATGGTTATGTTGCTTCAGGCTTTCCTTGGCGACGACCACGGAGGAAGAAACATTTAGGAGGCGCAACTGCGCTCCCTGAGGTGACCAGATAACGTCACATTGCCGGAGATGGCGGCGTCTGGCGGCAAAAATGCGAAATGCCCCCGTTTTTGTTTCCGGAGGAACCGGTCGCGCGCGCGCGCTCGCTCCTGTTCCGCCGCAGTCACGGAGCGCGTTCAGCCACTGTTGCAAGTGTCTCAACAAAACACCTCTTCCACTAACGGATGCCGAAGAAGAGCGTGCTGTGCAGTGCTATTACAGCCATCGAACAGACGCTGACCGCAGCCGTTACCGCGGCCATGGGCTGTCACTGAGAAGGCAATAAAAAAGAAAATTTAACGCGCCCGCTGAAGCTAGCACCATTCGCATCTCCTCACAAACGCTGCCAGAGGGAACGCGCGTGCTCGCCCAGCCGGTAGCGCTTCCTTTTCTATTTTTTTTAGCAGCTGCGGGTTCGCGCCGCCAGACGCCGCCAATCGAAGTGCCTCCGTCGGCGCATGTTTTCTTTGTATTTTTTGTGACGTTATCTGGACGCCCACGAACGCCCGTTCTAGCGGGAGTTTCACCTCCTAAACATTTCTTCCTCCGTGGTGACGACATATGGCTTCAGAAAGCTATATGTGAACATTTGATGCAGCGTAGGAAAGATGGAATTTTCGTTCGCAAGCTCTGTTTGTGCATATTTTCAACTGCAAACATCACGACGATAGTGTCATGGGCACAGTATAGAACGGAAGAAAAAAGGAGCCCGAACCACTCTTAGATCATGCCAAATGTGACGCCCTGAAGGAATTCTATAATCCAAAAGAATTGTTTATTTGACGCACATGGTTATATGTGATTTTTCGGCATAATTCACAATCTTGTATGTTTAGTCAGGCGACATATTTGTCTGCAATACACCTCATATTTGTAACTTAATGAGGCTTACCTTAAGGCATTATTTGCAGTACTAGAACTGCATCTGTGTGAATGTTCTATGCATTCTTCTTCCTCAGCTTTAACCCCTCTGGTTTGATGAAAAAACACTTTCTATGGATAGGGAATGCTAAAATGAACAGCTCGGCTAAATTTTGTATGCATGCATGGTGCAAACCAAAGTGTGAAGCTGAGTGTGAAGTTGCCACTTTCTCGAAAGCCCTTTCTTAAAACAAAGGTTAGTCCTCACTAACACCGAAACTGCTTGATCTCATCATAGGGCAGATTTTAGCAGGCTAAAAAAAATTCATTATAACTTTGATATCGAATAACGAACTTCTACAACAAGGCCACTGTTCTTTGCCAGCAAAATTACCATGCCAGTGCTCTCACATTCGAGTGAAAGTTCTGCCGTGCATTATTTCAGCATTGAGAGCTTTGAGCCTCAATGCACTATTCTGATACACATCAAACTATGAACCAGGGCATAATTTCACCTGCTGCAGTTTATAAGCACCGTGGCAGGTGGCATGGAGGACACTTTGGTTTGAGGTATTTATTGAACTGACAAGCCATGTGCATTCATATGCAGTGTTGGAGCTTTTGTGTTTCACATAATCCATGGCAGACTGCCCAGCTCCGGCCACGTAGAATGACAGTTACAGTTGGTGCAGTAGCTATGTTTCGTAAAAACTGACTTTTCTATCTTTGTAGAAACATTCCAGCTCTGGGACCTGAGCTGGAATTTGAAAGAAATCTCACAAGGATCCAAATTCAGGGTTGACCAGATTACATATTGACAAACACAGAGCTCCCAACTTGTATTGAGCTTGAAACAGTGTAAGCAGAATAAATTCTGAAGAACTGCACAGTGCTGTTGGCATACCACAAGATGACAGCCTGACTTGCTAGCTACAAACGTTAATCACAATTATTTCTTATCTCAATCTGTTTAGCTGTTCAGATTTCATACTTGTCGGCGCTAAATTTGCTCAGAAGTGTACAAAACATGCATTCAAGTAAATGCGAGCACCGGCTTGTTGATTGCTGATGGATGTTCTCCATGATGGTAACTACTCTGTCGACTGCCTGTAACCCCATGCTGAAACCAGCAGCTAGAATCAGCAGCTGATTCTATCAGCTTCTTCTTCCAGCAGCTGCTGAGAATGTGCTAATAAACCAATGGTGCTGGAACTGGCAGCAAACCATCAAGAAATTTTCACCTGGATTAAGATGTGCATGATAAACAATTTTGTTTCGATGACCCTTCTCTACCTCTCAACAATATATAATCTGCGACACAGTAAGTTTACAGCAAGTAACAATACATAAGTCTATGGCACGTTTTAACAACCAGGTCTCACGTGGCTCTGGAAGAAGAGCTGCAACGGGGGCCAGTCAGTTGAACAATCAAGTGCCTTTACAGCGAAGTGCTGGGGACTGGGGAAACTTCACTATAAAGGTCGCCTGCTGCAATGCTTGCAGTTAATTATTTAATCATTATGTGCTGGAAAGGTGTTCTTTGTTAAGGCCTCTATATGATCTTAAGTAATCGCGCAAAAATATACTGGGACAGACCGTTGCATTGTGTGCTTGGACCGTCCCAGTATGCTACAGCGGAATTGTCTAAGACCCACAGCTCATACAGAGAGACCCACTGAGACCTGCACAGAAACAGGCATCAACATTTCCCAATGAGCTCAGTACATGCGACATGCAGCACTGAAAGCTTTTTCTTTTTTTAGCTAGAGCTCATCAGACTGGAAACACTGCAAAGATGTTTCATGAAATCTCTAACAAGGCTTTTGATTCACAACTTTACTGACAACAGCGTGTTCAGATTCAAGCAAGCACGACTCCTTTCACAAAAAGACGTGTCAGAGTTAAGCTAACAACCGCATCCAGTTTACAGCCAACCTACAGTGGCTCAGTATTCATAAGTTCTTCTTTCCAAGTCATCTGACAGTGTTCAGTCATCCTCAGCCACCCCCACAAGAATCGACTGCATTCAAACATGCTTGGCTTTACCTGTACTAACAAGATATGACAAAGCGAGATACAGCCTTTCTTAAAAGCAAGTTTAATGCTGTTCACGTCCACATGTTAAAGGCATGATTGTAAGCATGCATGTTCCTTGAAATTTTCCAGGTCCTCGTATTTAAAAGTTCTCTAAAGGTATGTTTCCTTCGTTCCTGTTTATCTATGATTTTGTCGCAAGCTTTGGCTTGGACAATAGGGACGTGTTCTTGTGCGATGATGTAATTTTTTTGCGGTTTGAGATGACAGATATAAGCATGGTTTTCGTTAAACTTAGTTTGAAGTTACAGTTCCTTCTTGTGTCCACGTTATGCTTTGCACTCCTTTCCAGTGTGAACTTGCCGAGGTTTCAGTTGTGACATTTACGTGTACGCACTGTGACTGAGCACTGCTCCTTTCTTGAAAAGTAGCAGCAACACTTTTTGTCAACATTCCTTAAAGTTTGGAGGCTCAAGGAAAAAGCCGATTGCAATGGCCACTACAATTCATAACAGTCTGTCTACCTTAAACCATACAATTTTTTTTAGGCAAATCAGTAGTGCATCACTCTAAAGAAAAGTGCCCTATATTAATTTTCCCACACACAGTAGTTAACTTCACAGGGACTGTCCGAATAAGAAGCAGTCTGAGAGTTGCTCGAAAATTTGCCCACATGTTGATGCACGCACGCACACATACTTGCGTGGCCTGTTCTTAAATTCTTATCAATCACTTGAGGAGAGGTCAACTGTGCTGCACCACGTCATCACGGGAGTTTCTTTGGAACAGATGCTGATTTCTGGCCCTTCATCACCAGCCTCATAGGCGCAGGTAGTACAGACAGTGCTATACGCCAGAACCTCGTTATAACGTAATGGGACATAACGAAACAATGGATATCATGAAGTAAACAAAATTCCCCTTGAAGTCTCCATGGACACACAGTGGAACCCGCTTATAACAATATTGAAGTGCCATGAAAATTCCATTGTCGCCGTAATAGGGTTGCAGCCAAATCGGGGGCCCCCTTACAAGACCATGTATGCAGCAGGGGCCCTGAGCTGCACTGAATGCCCCCTCCACCTTACCCTGCACTAGTGCCACACCATTTATTTCACTCACAAGAGGGGACAGCACGGAGTCAAGGCCAGCTTTGGTTACTTTCTTTTCAGGGTGGGGCTCACATTTGGCAGGGTGGCACAGCAGGAGGACAAGCTTCTTCTATTGTATGGCAGTAGGGCAGCCTTTTGTAGGGGGAAACAACAAGTACGCAGTGGCCAGAGTTTGCTCTTTTCAAAGACCCATTACCTCTTGGCATGGACACAGGGCACAGCCAGCAACGACACTTCATTGCTGTAACCAATAGTGGGGCATGGGGGCATCGCTATAAGGCGATTACCACAGAAAACATACAAAAGTTGGTGGTGCAGCAGCTGATGATTGTTATAACTAATATATTGTAATAACCGGTGTTGTCATGTGTGGGTTCAACACTGCACATGCATTTGAAACCTCATTTTAGCTAAGTAAAATTGACCTTTCAATAGATATAACGAACAAAAATTGCCTCGAAAACCGAAAAGCAGCGCGTGTCCGCGCCAAAATAAATCACCTCCTGCGGTGTTCGGCGTGGCGGCTCGGAAGTCCAGATGAAACTATCGCACATTCCTGCGCAAGCAGCGGCACACACCAATTGTTGCCTTCCTCTGTCCTACTGCTTGCCATTTCCACTATTTTTCCCCCCATTTTTCTCACAGCAGCCAAATATCAAAGCCTGACCTCCGAGATCAACTGCACATTCAGACGGCCAGCTGTATGAGGCACAAACATGATAGTGCACTGTTGCTTGAGTGCAGTGGTGACAAATTAGTGCATACACTTCTCTCGTTACGTGAACGCTACAGAACACTGATGACTCTGGGTGCCGAGAGTGCATCGGTGACGTAGCAACCTTCGGAACCACAAGCTGGCGCCGGTGTGGCGAAGACGGCACGCTTGGTAGTCCACGACAAGCATAGTTTCGCTGCTGACTGTTCGACAACGTCACTGTTTCTCCGGTTTCGCGGTAACGCGGATGAGCAGTGTGCTAAACGGAAGCAAAAGACAATCATGCTGTGACCAGAACAGGGAAAGCCTTTATATACTGCCTTTATAAAACATCACTGCATGCGTGACTTTCCCACGGACCACAGCATTGTCTTCTTATTCGCATGTTAAAATTTTTGCACCTGAATGGTAAATACTGTAGGTAAGGGCAATAATGGCTATAACGAAATAATGGATATAACGAAGTGATTCCATGTCTCCCTTCGACTTTGTTATAACGAGGTCCGAGTGTATATATCTTAAACTGCCTGATGAGTCTTAAAGACAAAGGTTCTGTAACAGCAATCAAAGAACTAGTCCAAGGTTAGTGAAGATATGTGGGTTTTCATGGCCAAATGCTTGGAACGCAAGATTCACTGAACAAACATCCAAATACAACCTTGACAACTGGGCACCTTGGGTTGCCGCCCTGTACAGTCGCAGTTCTGGCTGAGTTCACTAATTTCAGTTTTGCTAATATCTGTTTGGATGAGGGGTTAGAAATGCACAAAAAGAAAACATTGCACTTGCTGCTCATTTTGGTGCCCCAATCAGCATAAGTTTGTGGACACAAAGCAATTCCTTTAATGACTCCCCACAAGGTCTCCAAATGTATTGATCATCTTCAATGTTGCACCAATGTGGTACGGCACAGTGTGGCAAAGTTACGAGAATATATTACCACAAATAACCAGCCAGCATGCAACTGTTCTGTTATAAACAAGGCAGCAGTGCTGCAGCTACAGTTTGAACGACATTGTATACATGGCAATGTGACAGAATAGGCTCAACAGGTCAGCACTAGCATGCTCGAATGCAAGCACAGGAAGCTAGATTCTTGTAAGACAGCTAAAGACACAGTCTCAGACAGAAATCAGGGTGTACAATGCACAGGCAAGGCAAAATAAGAAGTGAGCGCAACAAAAGAACACTAGGTGCACATGAGCTCAGCTGTAAAAACACCCAGAGTGCGACACCCTGCATTAAGACTGAAGACAAGAACTCACCAGCAATGAGAGAATCAAGCTCCTTATCAGATTTGCAGCTGTAGAAATGCACAGGCCCTGCACCTTGCAGGGCATCGCCTACAGACGGCTGCAACAAAAAGGCAAAATTAAGAAGGGTGTTCTTTTCCCAAACTAGTTGGGTCATAAGCATGCGTTGGCAACATAAATGACATCATAATGAGAAACCTGTCACGGCAATCACGACTCCCGAGGCCCCAGTGCCACTATCAGCATGCCATCAGCATCAGATGCGTGCTCTGCATCTGGTTGCAACAGGTGCTGCAGAGGAAAGATGGCAACATTCTGCCTTTTATCGCTGTGTGCAGTCCAGCTGGACAATCCATGGGCATACTGCACCACAGTGCATAGAGTGGTCCAAGCAGAATGGAGTGTCAAACAGCCATGGTTAGCCTTCAGTCTTCCTGGAGCACCACTGGAGTGCTCCCGGCATGAGACACATGCTGACGTTTCGGCTGCAGTTGCCTTGCAAGTTGTGCCCTGCTAGCACATAGTGCACAGATATTTTTCAAGCACTGTCCGAGAAATGCTGCAGTGGTGATCACAGCCTGGCATGCTGGTCCTACTGTAACAACCTCTGAAGCTAATTTATGCGCTAGCATTCTACAGTCGAACACGGATATATTCAACTCAAAGGGGATTGCGAATTACTTCGATATATGAGAAATTCAATACAAAGAAATACAGGCCCCGAGACCTTACCTACAATCGACGATCACCTACAATCGGCGCATTCAAGAAACTGACAACTAATTCCGCACACACGATGCAACAGAATGTTTTATCTGCGTGAAAAAAAATCGCTTATCTTGGCCTGCTTCATCGTCTTCGAAATGAAGTTGAAGGTGCTGGCCTCGATCTTATCGAGGCTGTCCAGGTGCAACAGCCATGTCGCCGCAACAACGGCAGATAAAGCCGAACGCTGCCGCCACTTCAGCAGCAGAGTATGCGCGTGTAGCCGCCGCCTCACCCGGACGATCTTCGTCGCCACTTGAGCCATCGGCCTCGGCATCCTGGGTCCCTGCGACCGCAGCTACAATGTCCTCGTCAGCGAGGCTTGCAACAGCCTGAACATTGCAGTCCGGTTCCACGAAATCATCCGCAGACACTTTGGGTGGAACAGCAGCCGGGAAGAGGAACGACAACTCGCAAAATTCGTCGTCTATGTGCTCTTCGTTGCAGTCGTCACCAGTTTCCGCAAGTTCCGCCATCACGAAGCCTGCCTTCCAGAAGCAGTTGGCCACTGTGTCTGTCTTCACGTCTTGCCAGGTGCCCATCACCATTTGAATGGCACCAAGCAGGTCAACCTTCAGCTCGGTGCCCATGTGGAGGCTGACCAGCAGCCTATCAAGTAGTCACCTCCTGTAGCCCACCTTGAAAGACTTGATGATTCTCTGGTCGAGCGGTTGCAGCTTCGCGGTCGTTTTGGCCGGCAGAAACTTCAGCTCAATGTTTTTGAGCTCGCAGGTGGTGTGGTGGGCCGAGCAGTTGTCAACAACAAGGCGAGCGCGATGCCCCGACTTGCCCAGCTCGACGTCCCACGCTTGCAGCCATTCTGTGAACAGCTGACGCGTCATCCACACCTTCTTGTTCGAGACGTAGCGAACGGGGAGCTGCTTAGTGTTCTTGAAACAGCGCGGTGCCATTGCTTTCCTGATCACAAAGGGCTGGAGCTTCCAAGACCCATCCATGTCGGCTACCAGCAGAACGATCACGCAGACTTTACTCATTTTGCCGCCGTGACACGTGCTACCCCGGACGTCGAGAGTCTTGCTCGGCAGCATTTGCCAAAATAGATCGGTCTCGTCGGCGTTAAATGTTTCCGCAGGTGAAAACTCGCTGAGATGTCCGGCCACTCAGCCATCCACTGCGGCATGTCCTGGCTGCTTACGGCTTCGCTTTCACCAGAAATGGTTTTGCCAACGACGTTGTAGCGTTGCTTAAATCGGTGAAGCCACCCTGCGTTGTTGGCGAAATAGTCTTCACTGAGTGTAGTGGCAAACCATTTGGCCTTAGTCATCAGCATTGGGCCATCCACAAGGAAGTTCTTTGCGCGTATTTCTAAGAACCAGGCATGGAGTGCCTTTTCTACTTTCCCGTGGGCACACACGACAGGCGTTTGCTGCTCCTTTGCATTGATCATCAACAAGGTGCTCAGAGTGCTCCGTGGTATCCTGATGTCGTCCACAACCGTCGAACTTTTTTCGCCCGCCTCAACATGCTGTATGGCTTTCAATTTCGCCACAAAGTCAAGGTTCTTGCGCTTCTTGACGCTGGCCATTGCTACACAAGAAGTTGAAAATTCAAGCAGTTCGCAGCGCCTTTGCACAGAACGCACGGCACTCACGCAAAAGAGGAATGCGGTGGTATGTGACAACTCACGGAAGTGAACTCTGCCAACAAAGTACTCGCAACCAGTCGCAATGGCGGCGATGGCTATCCGGGCCACCTGTGAGGGCAGCAGCGATGTATGAAAGGCACGAGCTGTGGTTGGCTGAGCAAATACGAAAGGCATGGGCTGTGGTTGGCTTATCAAAACACACAAAACAGCAACAAAAAGAAAGAAAGAAAAGGCAAAAGAAGAAGGCTGCCGGCTCCTTCGTTCCCTCTCTAAAAAAAAAAAGAAAGAAAGAAAGAAAAGGCGGAAGGAGGAGGCCGCCGGCTCCTCCGTTCCTGCTTTCCGAGCCAACGGTAATGCGGAGAAAGCTTGAGAAAGAGAGAGAGAGAGAAAAAAAAAGAAAAAAGAAAGTCGTTCCACAAGTTGGAGAACGTGCCAAACAGGAGTACAGTTCGCGAGCGTTTCTGGTGTCGGCGGAGGCGCGGTGCTGCGAAGGTGGCGAAGGTTGCAGGGCGCAGCGAGTGCCGAAGCGCACCTTGGCGTTTGATATATTCGATGGTGGGTAAAAATACCGTTCGATATAAACATGCAAATTTCTAAACTTTCACGAAGGATTTCCAAGGCGATAATTTACAAGTTCAATACAGCTGAAAATTCTATATATGTGGGTTCGATATATCCGTGTTTGACTGTAGTTTATAAGCACTAATATAGTAGTGTAAGTCAAACACACTGTGTCTTGGAAGCAATGCTAACTCAGCTGTTGTTACAAGCACAAACAACAAAGTGCCCAGGCTGGGGGCATTGAAGCAGTACAAGTTACATCATTTGTAGATTCAACTTAATGAGCAAACAGACCAACAAATAAAGAACGAGCCTTACCCTTTTGTTATCATTTGTAGATTGTAACAAAATCACAGCTGGCACAATGGGCTTAACATCTACAAAAAGCACAAGGGGCTAAGAGGTGACAAATTATTGTTAAAAATGGGTCATTCTGGTTTTAGCTGAACAGCTGCATATTTTAATGTGAAATTTGTATAAAAATGCCTTTTGCTATCACTTGGTGTAATATTTTTACTAGAACCAACCTTACTTCATTTGCCCTTGAGACCAAATTTTGGGCTGAGGTGCAATATCAAAAGCCCCTTTTCTCAAAAACAGAAAATATTGTGACCGTCAATGCTTGCACACTGATTCCACATGACAGTGGCAGTAATCCAAACCTTGAAAATTTAGGTTCCTACATTTATAACACAATAAATGAAATAAAAAAAATAAAAGAAAAAAAAAACGGACACGGAAAGCTACAGTAGTGAGAAGAGGCACTGGCGGCATGCAACCCACTCGAAACATGATACAATATTTGGAGGTAGGAGGAAACCAGACAGCTGCGGTGGCAAGAGTAGCGTCGCCTACTCCAGTAACACAGGGGAGCAGGGAAGAAAGTGGGGCCCGCGCAGACAAGCGCTCGCCCACCTCATGTTTTCGCTGGCAGAACCCTGCGAGGTTGCCACAATGGCTGCATGCACGCCATTCGCGATAATATCATTTCGCGCTCCGCTGTTGGTGGGGTAGCCACGGGGTTGGACGTGGCCGTTGCTCATGGTAAAATTTGATATTTGGGGCGAAATTATTAGGTTATTGGTAGCCTTAAATTCATTATATCAAGGGGGTCTCCCACTGTCACTTCGTGATATAGAGGTTACAAATACTACACCTTCTTCTACGGAGTTGCGGTGGGTAATTGCAAAACATTGTACTATCGAGGAATTTGTTACATTGAGGTTCGTTATAGCCAGGTTTGATAGCAAAAAAAAAAAACATGTGCCAGCAAGGTGTGCGTGCTCATAAATCAGATTCAAAATGTAAGGTAGAAAATCTCCTTGTCAAAAAGTACCTATGAGGCTGACACAAGCTCTCCTGTCCCCTCACTGTACCATTATTCATGTGTGTGTGTGTGTGTGTGGCTTTAAGGGGGGACACTGCTCTTGAAAATGTGAGGCACTTCTCTTTTGCATATCTTTAAGAGAAATTCCCAATTGATTGAGTTTCCGATGCTGATTTCAAAATTATGTTCCTCCTATGTCAATTAGCTTCCTTTGTTAGCCAGTACAATGGCACAAAATAACCTTATTAGAGAGCTACCATTGACACATGTTTAGGTGCTAAAACATATGAGCTACACAATGGTAGGAGTATTTTCTTTTATTTTATGATTTTTGGCAAGGCTGCAGCAGTCTGAATATCAGTGTTGCAGACATAACTTCCTTATGCTTTAATTCAATGAGAAATTAAAAATTTTCAGTGATGTTATTTGAAAATTCACTGCTACCATTGTGTACTCTACAGATAAATCTGCATGCCACAACAAAAGTGGCTGTGCTAGCTGCTCTGAAGGCAGGGATATTGCTCTGCAAGTTCGCCACTGCAGCAAGATTTTCATTATGAGAAATGAGAGAAAAACAGAAAAAGCCCAATTTGAGTAAAGTGAAACACAGAATTACTGTATCTTTGTTAAGTGATTTGTGGCCACGAGGGATATAACCTGGATGCTTACTTGTAGTTCAGCATGAAAATAGCCCATTTTTGGTACATTTTTATAGTCAAAATATATAGCTTGTCTTTGATAGAAACTGTTACTGTGGCTGAAATATCAATTTTAGATGCGAGAAACTTGTTCAGCACTTTCGACACTGCCCGCATGCCATGGAAGCACCATTTTTCAAAAACAGATTTTTTTTCATGATATTCTGCCTCCAAGACCAGTGTCCCCCCTTAATATAGCCCAACTTCCCTTATGCAGCCAGAATTGCATGATAAATACATTGTCACCATCTTTTTGTCGTTGTTGTTATTGTTGTCATGTCGAACTCGTTTGCTGGTTGGCACGTTTCTTTAAAGGATGGCACCACCACACCACGCGAAACAAGAGATCCAGTAGCAGCCTGGCTGAACACAGTTGGTAGTGCTGTGATGAGCTTGATGCAGAAATAGCAGAACTATGCAGAATCAGCTCTGGCACCAAAGGCAGCCAATAAGATAACTTTACAAATTACCAACAACAGCCAACAGTCCTCATAATATGACCGAGTTTCAGAGTGCCAAAAACAAATGTACTGACTTATTGCTCATACTGAACTCTTTCTATATCGTCTTCAGAATCACATGCACATTCAATTTTTTATATCAAACAGGGCCAGATCAAAGACACCTGGCATCTTACCATGCACGCTGTCGACAAGTGACAGGCATTAGTGCCTATAAGACGGTGGTAGTGTGTTGTGTGCTTCAGACTGCATGCATGCAAATGGCCACGCTACTCACAGTGGTCATTCTGTCTATTACACCTGATGTTTTCTTCAAGGCCTACTTCACCATGCAAGACAATACGATTACCGGAAGTGGCAGACATTTAAAGCTTATGCTCTCTTCTTTTCTTTTCCCCTTCCATTGTGAATCTTGCTTTTGTGAACAGAACAGTGAATTTGTGCCTGAGAAAATGTGCTGTGTCGCAAAAGTTATAAATTTCCACAATGAGAAGCCCTTCAGGTTTATTTTTCTGTGGTACAGTCAAGGAGGTTATATCTTACTTTTCTGGAGTGGAAGCGTGCCGCCGAAAGTGAAGCCGTCGCCGCCATCTTGCTCAAGGAAACAGTAGCAGACGATCACATAGACAGCAGAGCGCATAGACAACGCGACGCTGTTTCGTGGTGTTTAAACGCTGTGTCCTATTTTTCCTAAGCATCTAAATATCTGAGAAGGCAACGGTGACTTCGCGCGTCGCTTTCGGCTGCACAAATCGCGTTGAGAAGAAGCCTGGAACAACATTTCACGTGTAGGTTTTTCCCACTTTCTTCACGTACGGCTGCCCGTTTTCAGTGCATTTTGCTAAATAGAGGGCAATTTTAAACATTCGCATCCATATATTACCTCCCTACGCCTGTATGAAAGATAACTGTAAGCTTTAAATACTTGCTAGTGCTTCGTTTTCAGATGCGTGCATACAGGATTTGCTACGGGCTCGTGTTCTGCTAAAATACACGTCTGATGCACATATTGGATAGTCCCTAGTGTTTGTATGCGAACTTTAGAGGAAAGGCATCTTTCCGGAGCATAGATGCAGAATTTGTTATGCATACATATTGATGAATGCGCAAATGCAGCGAGCACATACGTATGGCGTGTTTCTCCGTGCTACTGGTTTCGAAACTGAAGAAAAAAATTAAAAAATACTATGCCTAGCCTTCTGACTGAGAACATGTGGTGTTCAGAGGGGTGGATGGAAAGCTTAAAAAACAGCCACTCGATCACCTCCGCTGTAGTGACACCGAACAACCCGACCTCTGTCTTCAAGTGCATGCTTTTCGGCGCGTGTCCCGTGTAAGAAATGTACGTTTACCCAGTCAGAACTAAATAAAGTTTTCCAAACGCACCCAACGGGTCTTGATAGACGCGGATCTGAGAAGACTTCGCAAACGCTAAGAGCAACGAAGCATTCGGAAGAATGTACGTGGAATAAGAAAAAAGAAAAGAGCGTGCGGTTAGTTAAGGCAACATGCAGAAAGCATGTGCTATACTCAATGGTTGGATACGTGTTAAATAAAGGGCACGAATGCATTTTACGTCAGCTGGCAGTCGCACAGTGCCGCGTATTTGCGCTATATCGCATCACAAAAACCTAGTTTGTTCACTTCACTTTTATTTCCTTAAAGGGGGGGTATTACATAAGGGGTGGGTTACATTTGTAGCCAATAATATATATACACAAATATACACAAATATACTAACAGAGTAAGCCAGCAAATACGATTTGCATAGAACCTCTCAGCCAGCTGTGTTCTTTTGTTTTCCTCGACGCCTACAGCTGAGTACGGACGCGGCAATTTTTTTTTCTCAACTAGAAAACGCCATTGGTAATTAGCATAGGCATAAAGTTGGTTTCTGTCTCTATGTTTCATCGTGAGGTTGCAAAACAAGTCGAGCGCCTCTCTTAATACATTGCAGTCTATGGCTTACTTTTTCCTCTAGTAACGTGGCCGCCGCCGGCTTCACTTGGCCCCGTAGGTGGCTGCAGGGACTTCCCCTCCGGAAATGGAACCTCCTTGAGTACAGTACCCTTTCTTAACTTTTCAGGTGTGGTCATAGTACAGCTAGCCACTTAGCTCGTTTAGATGTCTGCGAATGCCATTGACATCAGGCCCACTACACAGCTGCACCCAAGGCAATTCTAGCCACACTGAACGTGCCTGTCACTCTTTGTCCGATATTTGTGCATGGCTTTGACAAGTCATTTTTTGCTTCGGCGTCTTCTGAAAAGCGGTCTACTGACTCCACTTTTGTCTTCTTCTCTGATGATAGCAGCGCTGCCTGTGCATGCATTAACGGCGCGGAGACGGCAGATTAGCCAGTTTAGGGACCAACCGAGCAATATGCCTTGGATTGGATTTCCAATCAATATTAGTTCCCAGACGACGTAAGGCTGTGTAATTTAAAACCGAAACTTCCTGATGCCCCAACACAGCTTGTTTTCATGGTCATTCGTATGCGAAAATGCCTTTAAAACAGAGGTACGTCGTTAATTTCCTCTTGCAGAGCAAACACCACGGCATTTTCAAGGATTAAAGGGAGCTCACGGGTACTCGAGGAGTTTCAAGGGCCTTTGGACTTGTTAAAATCAAGGATGTTCAAGGGGCTGTGCGAACCCTGCACCACAGTCCAAAGAAGAGCAATGTCATATGACAAACCTTGAGGTTAATGTAGATCAACGTGGCCTGCTGCTTGGCGAAGTTGTCACTGAGACTCTTAAAGGCCTGTAGAAGGAAAATGCAAACAGATGATCATACACACCGGGTGTTTCAGCAAATGTGCCCAAAAATCTTATAAATGCAAAAAATCAGACATTTGCACACTTTTTACGAAACTGCTTTGCTCATGGCAGCATGCACGTAAAATGAGCAGGAGTGATATTTTTAACGGTAATTAAAACAATTACACTAGGTTTTAAACCAGAACAGTTAGTCTAAAACCTATTGAACAATGGAAGTTATTTATATGGGGCATCCATACCCACTGTAATATTTGCAAAAGGTCGATGCCGCAAACTCCTGCAGATACACAAAATAAGGCTAATTTCACCCACGAAACCGAAACTGAGTGGTCAAAGAGTGCATTTGCCGCTGCCTTCGGTAGTGGCTTGTGTGACATAGTTATTCCCATAGCCACATCATGTAGAGCTCCTTCCGAAATGTATAAACATTCTAGCTTTTAAGGGAGTTGTTGAATCTATCACATTTAATGACTGGTGAACACCTACGACAAATCATATTTAAGCCTTTCTACAAAGACCATTTAACCGTTCCTGAGTCACTGTGTAATCATCTCTCTATGTACATCTTGCTTCATTTCACGATATAGTTCAGTTAAATATTAGCAGTTGTCTTTTCCTGCTCCCGTTCTTGTCATATTTTTCTTTTCCGCACTGTAACGCTTCAGATTAGGTACAAATAGCAAAATTTTGAGTGCAAAGCAAACTTGAATAATAATGTTTGAGTGCAAATCAAATTGAACATTTTTTCGAATAATTTTCGAATATTTTTTAAATAATACCACATTAAGTTACAGAAATGTACTGCTAAAGATGGGCAAAAGAAACATGTTTACTCATATGGTGTTACCCTGACGGTAGTGTCACATAGTCGTTTCGGGAGTGCAAGAACGCTGGGGTTTCAAACAGGCATTATTAAATATGCATTATTAAATGTGCACTGAAGCAGTGAAAATCACAGCTGGGCATCTCCATATTCTTTTCATGACCCCTTTAAAGGAACAGACAACCAGTTTTTAAGGTATCTGTTCTCTTTATTTCAACAGAAAGCTTACTGGTCAGGGTGCCCAGCCATGCAATGGCAACAGGGAAAACATTGTGAAACACCTTTTGTCAGTATTTTTTGCCTATGGAGTCTTGTACACAGTGGATGCTGCAAGCAGTAGCCGGCAGGCATTTACTCCAGGGTAGGAGTTCCTGTTATTAGCCAGCGACAGTTAATAACAGGAACACCTACCCATGAAAAAAAATCGCAGCATATCCACGGGGTGAATGATGATGAGTGGGCGAAGCTCCGGAGGGAATCATCGGTAAACCGTGAATCTTCCATGCAATTCGCCCAGCCGATCATCGTGTAAAGATGTCTCACGCAGCCCCTTACACAGGCCGGAACGCGCACCGCGTTTGCCGACGCCATCACATGACTGCTGAGAGAGTAAAAGGCGGAGAGGCCTCAGCGTCTTACACCAGCTTCTTACACGTGTCGTAACGCGCTAGCACAAACGCGTTAAAAACGCGCGGTCTTTCGTTAATATTGGGTGTTCACTGTCGTCGTGGTGCATGTGTCCATGTGCGCTTCGTGGCGTAGTGGCTAGCGCCGCGCGTTCGGAAGCGAGGGGTCCCTGCATGGTTCGATTCCGCGCTTCGGACACAACGTTCGGAATTTTTTTCTCTTCGTCCATGGTCCACGAAGCGCGATCCGACGCGTACGGCGACGGCGACGATCCAGGAGAATGAGAGGAGCGCTCCCGGCGCAGCCCCGCGCAGCAGCTAATCGGAGAGCAGCGGCACCTCCAGCGCTCATATACAAGTACCGCCATCTAGCGGACATTCCAAGAACTAAACGAGAGGTGGCTACCTACTACATACATCGGGGACGCACGACCCACGCCTTAAGGAGCTTCGCCCCTAAAAGAAATTCTCCGTAGAATAAGGATGGGCTGGAGCGCATTTGGAAGGCATTATGAAATCATGACTGTAAACTTGCCGCCCTCACTAAAGGGAAAGGCATTCAATCACTGCATTCTCCCAGTACTAACGTATGGCGCAGAAAAGTGGAGGATAACGAAAAAACTAGAGATGAAACTAAGGAGCACGCAACGTGCAATGGAAACAAAAATGATAGGGGTAACGCTAAGAGATAAAAAACGAGCAGAATGGATCAGAGAACAGACAGGAGTAGCCGATATTGCTATATCAATCAAAAGAAAGAAGTGGACCTGGGCAGGACATGTCATGAGGAGGAAAGATAACAGATGGACAGGAAGAGCGACGGAGTGGATACCAAGAGAGGGAAAACGCGACAGAGGCAGGCAAAAGGTTAGATGGAGCGATGAAATTAAAAAGTTCACGGGTATAAAGTGGAACCAACTCGCTCAGGATAGGATGGATTGGAAATCGTTGGGAGAGGCCTTCGTCCTGCAGTGGACCTAAACAGGCTGATGATGACTCCAGGTTCTGCTGAGCATGCGCTGCAGTTAGAAGCAGGTTTCACTTGGCGCAAGGGCAGTGCCACTTCTCAGCGTCAACTCTTTTTACTGCACTGAAAGGTAATAATAGGGCGAGAATGCATTTTTATGTACTGACTGGCACTTTAAGTCCATGTTATGGTCGTATGAACAGCAGAAGGCGATGTACGGCAGTATGAAGACTCCAGAGAGCGGTACCAATGCTTCACCACCAGCCTACGCCATGTTTCAGTTGCTGCAATTTTAAAGTTCAGTTTAAATACATACATGTCCTATTCAAATCATGAAAGGATGCTCGATTCAATCACAATAATACAACATGTTCTGGCCAGTTGTTGGTCTGCTGTACACAAGCGCTAACTTCGCCGCAGTACACAGGCTTTATGCAGGCAAGCACACTACTTGCAAGAATGAGCCACTTGTCCCAGCACGTAGCATATTTTGCTCCTTAATTACGAGCTCTGAATAGCTCGAATAGTGAAACTGTGAATAGAACTGAATAGCAAACCCTACCTGAGAATTTCTCAAAATTTCTAATATTCGCACACTTTTATGATAAACTGAGAGAACAATGGTAAAGTGCAGAAGACCTTTGTGAACGATGCAAGAATAACCAGCCTAAATCTATTCCCAGCAAGAGGACTAAGGTACGATTTCACTAAGGTAAATTTATGGGGCAGGACTTACAATACATGTTGTGTAGTCCACGACATTGATGTGGACACCGTCGTAGACAACGAATCGTGGGGAGTTGTCTCTGGTGTCGGGAAGGGCTTTGGTAATCTTGTCAGTGGTGTACATCGAGGAGGGGTATAGCACAGTGCGGTCAGGAGACACAAGGACATACGGAATGCCTGACATCGTCTGGGGGCCCAAAAAGAAAAACATCACCACAACAATAAGTACTTATATCTGCTTTGCACATAAAAAGTAACTCATACGAATTTTCTTTTTCTTATGCCTGTAGCAGACAGTACAATTCTAGTGCTGGAGCTAAATGGCTCTAATAATTACACTATATTACTTGCATGAACTGAAGTACGCCAATAACAAAGCATCAAATTTCACTAATATATATTGTCCACTTGCTATGTACTTCAATCGCACTGTAATTCATGAATACGTAGCGGTCACAGGTCGAATAGTGGCAGCAAGTTATGAAGGCATATTCATCTGGAACAAACTAAGGAACGAGCTTTCAGATAAGCACTGCCAGACAAAGTGAAATGCAACGTCATTCTAGGTGCTTTTCGCCAAAATGCATTTTCATGCCTTGGCTAAGGGAGCCCTGCAACACATCTTCCCACCAGCTGTGGATGCTTCTGTGAACACATCGGCCAAATATTAGTGCAATGTAATTCGCAGTTTGGTTTCAAACATGGCAGGAAACCACCTGCTCTTTTTTTTTTTTTCAACATATGACAACACAAATTGGCTCTGTCGCTTGAAGCATTGGTGATTTCATGAACGCAGAGGCATACTTTCTTTGCTGTTTATCTCTCTTTAGGAATGACAAAACTAGTCCTGGAAGGCAATTTATGGCTACATTTGAAAACCAAATTGTGAATTCCCTGGTACATGCAGTGCACCAGTATATTTGGCTCACTTGTTTCGCTGTAGTCTCCACACCATTCTCAGACTATGTTCAAGAAGACCCCTTTCACCCATGGAGACCCCCGTACTTTCAAAAGTACATAATTAATTGAAAAAAATAACTGAGTATTTTGTTTTGTGTATGTCATCATTTTATCACCAAAGGCCCAAGTAATAACCCGCAAATAAGAAAGAGTGCTCGCAGTGGTCAGTGACAGGTATGCATACAGCCAAATATTGGCCTATCCCTCAGGTAAGTGCCTTCTAGACATTCCTGTCTAAAATGTTTAACTGTTTATGAAAGCTTCATGCACACAAGGTTCAAGATGGCACGAAGCAAACACTGAGTGTCGTAATTGTTCAATAGCTTTCATTCTTATTGTTTTATCCAGTAGCAAATGTAGCTATACTACCGATACGGCGCTCGCTACTACAGGCAGGCGATGTCATGGAACCAGATGCTCTCCTCGGCTAGAGACCATTCCTAGCGAGGGACACAAGGCAGCAGAATGCATTGCAGACAGCGTTGGAAGCAATGGGGATGTCTTTATAATTTATTCAGACTAAGCAGAAACAGAATTCCATGAGGACTGTACAAAATCTACCCCAATAAGTGACATTCCTGGTAATGAATGTTTTCCCTCCACTGCACAGCAATTACGTAGCAATTTTGTTAAATGTTTGCAGCTGGTGACTACGGCACCACATGTGCCCTGACTTATTTCAGTGCGGCATAACCAGGAAGCATGGGATAAGGGTAGAAAAAGATGGGAGGCGGCAGTTCGGTGGACGTGGAGGATTTTCGCCGAGCCTGCACACCAGTTCTTGTGAATGTGGCTGAAGGTTTTGCAATACACTCCACAATACTATATTCATTTGCACTTGCGCTGCCCGTCCTTGTTGGTTTGCGATTGGTGCGACTCCAGGACAAAATGGTTTAGGCATAGCCTTCAAAGTGTTACAACTCCATTGTATGAAAGTCAGCTACATATTTTGTGCAGGCATGCTGGACAAGTCCCTGCTGAGCAGTGGAGCCCACTTTCCATTGACATTAGAATTGCAGTGCCAGTATTAACCACAAAAGGCTAACTGGTGAAGTGCAATGAGACACTTTGGGTGAAACATGTGCACTCCAGCAAGTTTAATGTGCCTAAGTAGCAACACGGAGCAAATGCACATTTTGCTATGCAAAGGTCCCAGCAATTTTCATCAAACTCAAGGAACTTCCTGGTCCCTAATGGGCTAAGAAAAGCAAATGGACCAGTGCTGCGACAATGCACTTTGTAAAAGCACGGATGTTACAAATTTCGGAATTTCTTTTAAGTGGATGTGCCTTGCACTGCCTGCAGTGTGTAAATGCAGTAATTGTCACTGCCAAAGCCCAGGAGCAAGAGCCACAAATCCATCTGTGAGAGGAGACACGCACGTTAGATTTCAACACTACGTGCATCTATAGCAGCTGCCTTTCACAGATTTCACCATTAAGAGAAAAGCCAACGTGAACCCAGGTAGGCTGCACCTGAAAATAATGTTCAACAAACATGCACAACAGTCCAAGCACCTCACAGAGACCATACGAAGCCAACAGAAGACAAAGCCAGGTACAGCATGCGAGGCGTTACTTCTTACTGAGGTAAAGTACTAATGTGTAGTTTTTTCAATAAAGGGTAATGGAAGTGGACAAGAAACAGTTGGCAGCAGGTGGAGGACAAACCCATCATCATCTAATTAACTGTGTAAGACGGTCTACCGATTAACCCGCGGCACAGGTCATTTCATTTTTAGCATGTTGCCCCAGGGTAACTAGCCAAATGTGTGGAGCATTATTTTTTGCTTACTGGATGGTATCGCATTGTGTGTGATCCAGAATATTCCACATATGCTGCCATGGCCACTGCCAGCAATGGCTGGTGCACTTGGCACTACATGCACAGAAATAACCAAAACAGCGAAAGGGGAACAGCATCTGCTCAGTTGTTAGACCATCACACACAAATTCAAGGTGACAACTTGTACAGCAAAAGCACACACACAGAAGACATGACTAACAAAGGTTTATGATTCACCATATATGCTTACACAGCTGCCCATTTCAGTCACTTCCTTAGATAGATTAAGTCTTTATCAGACAGACACACACAAAGCCAAGTCACGAAATCAGCTCTGCCTCCATTATATCCTGGCTAAGCTTGTCCCCACTTCTGCTCACAGTGCTACACAGCGCAAGAAGGGGCTGCCAGCCACCAGAACTGCGGTGAATTGCAAGCCAGCCATTGTGTACTGTTTTCTTGACATTGCATTATGCATGTTCTTTTATTAACCGGTGCTTTATGCAACATCTATTTTGTCATACACATCATTTACAACAAGATAGTGGAATACTACAGACAACACTGAAAGTGCAGGCCACAAACAAACTTTTACGAAAGAGAGGCAACATGCCACATGTACCCATGTAGCAAGAAGTGCAGATTCACTTCAGATAGTGCGAGCCTTGTTCACATCAGGGGCCTATACAAAATATAGACAGATTAAGCCAGTAGGCGCTGACTGAGTATCTGTAGAGCGGAAGCTAGAACTTCTTAAGCTTTTCTTGCAGACAAAATTGTGCAGTGTTCTCTTTAACTATTAACTCAGCTGAACACAACCACTGTTTCAGCGGCCTTTAAAATTCCAACGAAATATTTGAACACTTCAATGGCCACTTGCTATACACATAGTCCCCGGAAAACAACAGGTTCCCAGTAGACAGGGAGCACGTGGAATAGCAGCCAATGTAAAATGCAGTACGTGCCTGCTTCCTGGTGATCTTTATCCGTGGCCTGGCATGCTCGTACATCAACAGAACAAGGGAGATGACAACACCCACAATGATGCCATACTGGAAACAAGAAGGGGGCACACAATAGTTATTTAGGTCTTGTTCTCAATTTTACTCAACATCCCCGTTAAATGTCTACTTAAAAGTACAGAACAAAAATATCCGTAAACACTGTAATCTGATGGTACGGCCGGAGTGACCGCGGGGGCTGCTATTTGGTGTGCAGGACACGAATGCCTCGAAGAGATGCTCGCCCGCACTTTGGGTCCTGCAGCTGCTTCGGCCACCTTAGGCACGGTCCATTTACTTTTTTTTTTGGCCGATAGTAGATAAGAGACTGCATGGGAACCTCAATAAAGTTGTTACAGGCAGCCTGACCAACAGTACGACAGAGATGGCTGAGCTAGTTTATAAGGATTCATTACACAAGAAGGCATGAAAATGTGGATAAAAGACGACCGAACTAGCCAACACAGAACCTTTCCCCTTGTGTCCATGTTTGCACACCTTACCTTCTCTTACAATGACCGACAGTAACATCAAAACCACTGTATGCAAACAAAATGGCACGTGCCAGAGCCACAGGAGCAGAAACGGCTTGCAACTACGAGTGCCCCTGGTCACCCCTTCCATGTAGCTTCCGGTACACTAGTCAGGACAAAAAAGAACTGCTAGGGGCTTGCAATTACTAATTGTAATATCTCTGCTTATACTTCACAGATTCAAAAGCTTTTAGTAGAGCATGATTAGTGCGATCACGCGACTGCTTTAAAAGGTGTTGCAGGGAGGGTCGCCTTTAAAGCTGTGGCAGTGCATGATGTCTGTGCACTCACCTCCAAGCCAAGGACAAATGACACAATAAATGTGGCTGCAAAGGGTAGCAGGTCGACACCTGAAACAAAGATTGTGCACATGGGTAAGGAAGATCTGTTTCTTTGGATACACACTTACAACACCTTTGTAATTTTTGTCATCACTGTCCTAGCTGAAGAAGAAACATTCTGCTCCTCTAAGGTGCTGCTATAAACTGGAAGCAGTCAAGAACAAGTATTCCACATATGGCAGTTAATTGAAGTTCGACATTATAAAAACAATGTCACACTTAAAAAAATATGATTACATTACACATGTGCAGCTATTGTAACTGGTAAGCATGTATGTGTTGCACGCTGGTATCAGTGACAAACATTTTGCACATACATTGCATTCAATGCTGTTGACATTGGTTACTTCAATCTTTAGAGATAAAGCAAGAATCAAATTATTTAGCAAACTAAATTAGAAGTTGTAAAGTATGTCCAAATTAACAACTGCCTGCTTTAGAAATATGTTGCGCTCCAGTGACAGTGAAAGCTTCAGCAGAGAATGCACAGAATAAAGACTGAACTCCTTATTGGGCAAATGTGAGCACAGCAAAGTGAAAACTTTCACAGTACGAAGACACAGTTCAAACTCTTCATAAGAGATGCATACTAGGGAGCAGTTTCTATCCCTTACACGACTGGTTTCTATGTTTTCATTTATGGTTCAACTCAACACCACTACAATTGCAATACATGCCAACTCAGCCAAGTGAAATTCCTTTGACATGTGGAAAAGAGTGTGTGGTTAAAATAACAAATAAAAGTAAATTTCTTTCCCCTTTTACTAGTCGCAACCTCTTGCATAATTTAACTAGACCTCACCTTTCACTTATAATAAGCCGCCTTCCTATTGTTTTGCTTTTTTTTTTTTTAAATTCTGCAGTGGCTCGCTCACCAAGTGCCATTTAATAATATGCTATGTTTTATATCTTATGCACAAATTACACATTTACCAAATTCAATACTCTACCAAAACCACTTGCATTTTTCATCCCGGTTTAACTTGTCAACCACTGTCCCCATCAGTGTGCTATCTTGTTTGAGAGTTTCTTAAAGTACCCACCAAGAGTGCCAGTCAAATTGCCAATCAGTCCACAGAAGAACCTCCATCAACGGACGAATAGCCAAACAGGTAAATTCACCACCTTGAAGGCTTAATTTGCTCGACTGAGGGAGGGCACTTACGGCTTGTTGTCTCCCTACTTAATTCTGCAGAGAACAGAGAGCTGTTCCCCTGCCCATATGCAGCAGTTGTTGGGTGACCACACATATGAGTCGACTGGACACGAGTGCTGCTCTATCAACCATGTGGCAAGACAGCAGAAGGCACAGTCAGCGAAGTCTGGGAGAACTGGCTCAAAAAGATTCGCTTTAAGATGCAGACACATCAGAAAGCAGGTGTAGTGCCCCAGAAAGAAATTGAAGGAGAACAACACTCACGGTTTGTTCGCCACATGGCAGGCACATCCTGATAGTGGACCATGAAGATGACCGCTGTTATGATGATGGCTGACAGGGACGCCTTGGGAATGTACTTGAAATAGGGTGCCATGAACACGAGTGCCATGATCACGATGGCACCTGCACAGAAGTGATGAGGCAGCCTCCTCGAGGAGCTCATCCACAGAGCCGCTTACATACACTACAAGGTTAAACAACACAACAGCACACCTTCACAGCAGCCATTTGCGACTGTTTGTAGAAATGTGCTGTCACAGAAGATACAACACAATATGCGCTACACTATAACAGGGCACAGAGTCGGCACAGTATCGGGGGTTATGTGCGCACCGCTAATGAACTACAGCAGTATGCCTAACTCGCCGAGCCACCTAACAATACGCAGTAATACCTGTTGCTCTGCCACTCAGCCCATGCCATCTTACAGACCACAAATATTGTGGCCACATGGTATAAACCACCCAATGAAGAGGCAAGGCACAGGTACCCTTGTATGGTGGATGCTGGAATGGGGCAGTGTGTTGTCTGGAGTGGCCCCCCTTTATGACACCAGTCTACTGCTGCACCATCTCTCACTGCATCCTGGAGTTATTTTTGTAGTGAAGAGACATGGCATTCAAGATCGAAGGTCACAATTGTTGCACCAGGCCCACATCCTCATGCGAGACTCACCTGCTGCTCCTAGCAGTCTTTGTTTTTTTTCTTTTTTGCCGCCTTAAGAAATTTCCTTCCATGGGTGACAAACGCGGCAACTGGGGAAGTCTTGCTTACCTACGTATCATGGTTCTTGCAGAATGATGAGAACTGCAGTCCTTTTCAGACTGCACGCATTCGCAGGCGCTAACGACATCCTTCCAATCGGACGCGTCTTTGTGGAGTGAAATGTCCAAGTGAATTGTGCAGCGTTCGTCGTGTCGTCATGAAGCATTAGCTTATTTTTATTCAACAAAACGTAACAGCTGCTCTTCTGCCCAGGAAGGCATACTCGTACACGCACATCTAATCGCAGGGGAGGTGACCTGTCTGGTCTCTCCCTCTGGTGTGTATTGCACATAACATGACAATGAAACAGGTGCATGCACATATGGAATGAGCAAAGGAACGTTTGTTTGCCCTCTGCAACCAAAACGTTATAAGCAGACAATCCAAGACACTGACCCCAAACTTGGACAATTCAGACAGACAGAAAAACTTTATTGCGTATCCGGCGTGTTTGTGGACTGGGCTTCCACCAGGAGGGCTTGCACAGTTTTATTATAAACTGGTAGTATTATTATCGGTTGCCAAATTTTCTTTTTAAACAGACCTACATGTCACCGAGAGGGTGCATTATAATTAGACTCAAATGAGTGGTGCATTCACAACGTTACCAGAATGCTGACTTACAGCTAAACACTACAGCAAATATGTATGTGTGTGTATGTATTCATCCTGATGTAGCATCTGTCAAATGGGCATGTGAACATATGCCTTCTTTACATTTATGTTTCCTGTGGACAAACGACTGACTCTTTGTGATCGCCACTGATTTTAACATTAACCTTTCGCAACATTCACGTCATTGGGAAAAAGTGAAAAGCCCTACACACCTTACCAACACATCCACCAGCCTTCTCTGCTTTGTTATGACAAACTACACTAACATATTTAGACATAAGACCAAGCACTACATGTGGCTGACATGGGCGGTCGTTTCCCCATTTATATGTTCTGTCAGTTCAGTGCAGCTCCTGCAAGTGCTTGTCCCTATGGGGCATTTTGTTGTCTAGGAATTAATTATGTGCCTTAAAGCACTAAACATATTCCATAATCAAATTGTAAACATAATTTTGCCCCTGTGCTTTTTAGTGCACTGACACTGACAAAGCATATAACACATAGCTACATATGATGTCAAAAATATGTATGCATAGTGTTTTAAGTTTAAAACTGCTAAAAGATGTACCAAGATTGGAAAGTTTACTAATGAGTGCTTCACAATGATACGCAAGAAGAATCCATTATACAATAATTTTATCAAAAACAAGGCATCCTACTAATTTTACAGCATTAAAAGAAATGTGGCATATAGGTGACAAAGTATTTGAGATTCAGCGGAAAATGCATTTATTTTATGCATTCTCAGTCAGTGAAGTTCTCGGAGTGGCAGGCCGTGGCATAAAACTAACAAGTTAATAAACCGCATTGTCTGGCGAGACAGGCGAGCTTGCGCTAACTAGAATAAACAGAACACTGATGGGCACCGAACTTTTGCAAATACATTTAACAATCTTTATTACTCTACAAACTTGAAAAAAATACAATTGCAATGTTGCCGCAAATTCATTCCTAGGTGCCAAGAAGTGGAGGACATTGAATAAATATTGCCAGACTTGGTGTCTTTTGTTCCTGTTCGATCCTCACTGCTTGAATGCAGAGAGCAATAAAACTAGTTGCCGTGCTGGGGAATTTCGTCTAAGCGAGTTGAATACGCATTTAATATGTAATCACATGTGAGCTTGCAGCTGTTTGTGATATTTTATGAGATATGTGTGTCACAGATGCTGTTAAATGAAGGAATAGCGCTTTCTTCTTTTATGTCAACAGTAAACATCGCAGCATTCAAAGCCTTCATTTTTATTCGAATATAGTCAATAAGCTTTAAGGGAAAACTAAGAGAGAAACTAAAGATTACTAGGCATCCCTAACTATACCCTAAAAATGATGCCAAGGGGAAAGCCAAGAACACTGATCATGTGAATATAATTTAGTTGTCAAGGTTCACCTTCAATCACGCGTGGCACACGCCCACATAACCATGGCCGAGCATTGCATTGTCACTAATCATGACATGAATGGTAAGCATATCATGTTACTGATACCATGACCTATCCATTGCGTTAATCATACAATAGTACCTCCCCATCCAATTGTGGCATATATCAAATGAACGATACGCAAGTTTTGAATTTTTTTTATGGTGCATTAAGTTTTCTTGGACATTTTGTAGCTTCATTTATATTCAAGGTCACCTTCCAATGAAACTTATAAGGCTTTTGCCTTAATAATTCTCATGTATTAGTTTGACACCTCCAACACCGTGACTCTCTAGGACACTGGGAAATTATCACCACAACAACATTTTCCGTGCAGATTGGTAATTAATCCACATGTATTCTAAAGAAGACGTGACACAAATAGGCATGTGCTCAAGCACAACTTGAGCAGCACACAGCGCATCTCATCTCATGGGTGTTCACGATACCCTCATGCAGTTTTCGGAGCATGCAACATCTGCGTGCACTTTTCATCCAGCAGCCGTGCAGACATAAAATGTACTCCTATTGGTCACTTAAATGTAATCCTATCTCTCAAAACCAATTTCACCCAGCTTAGCAATCGCCTACTTTGTGCTTGTATTCGCAGAAAGAAATCCAAACTGCCCACACCTTCCTCTGAAGGCCTAACAACTGCAGCTTGGGAAACACCCACCTGTGAAGACTCCGCCCATCGGGGTACGAACGCCACTGTTGTTGTTTATGGCCGTTCTGGAAAGTGCAAACAATACCTGAGCCAGCGAACTCAGCTACAGATAAGCGGCAACTGAAAATGAGTGCACGACAAGTGGAAAGTGTGTCTGCTGGCAAGTGAACATGTACATATTTTCAGTAAATCTGTACAGGGAAATTCCACAATGCATTTTGCCTGGTGGCCACTGCAGCATGGTTAGGACCAAGGAGTCCGGGAAACAAAATATAATAATAAACATGCATTGGGTATAACAGACTGTAAAGGTACTGTGCCTAACTAGTAATACAGAACCACTTGAAGGACTTCAATATAGAGAATGATTTGCACAGCAAAGTAGATATTGTCAGATGAGTTGTCATTCCATGATGATGAAAATTGTACTGTACACAAAATAGGAAATTATTATCTCAAACAAAAGCTAGCAGCTAGTGAGGTTTACTGATCTAAACACAAATTTACTACATTGCCTGGCAAACATGTGCAAAACAAAAAGCTTAAGTTAACAGGGAAGTAATCAATGTCTAAACTGTGAATCATCACAACACATATGGCACCAGAGTAATGAATAAACGAAGTATCAGTACCACTCCACGTAGTTTTACTTCCATGGCTTGGCAACAACTTTGTGGCTGATAGGAACAGACCGCAGTTGCATTAATTACTATGTACAGATAAGTTACAAGATGGCTTCCTTTTATATGAAGCTCTATTTTATACTAAAAATCTAGTATTTAATTGCTGTCAGGATTAGCCAATGTACCATTACCCGCACAGCCATGAAAGGTGGTGTGTAACTACGACAGACTGAAACCCAGTTGCAATGTGTGGTATTCAGCAGTTGTGCTTGCATAACCTAGGTGGTGCTAGGCAGGTGCCTTATCACGTCAGCTGACACATGCATGTGTATGCTCACTGCACAACACTAACAAGGGTGCAGGCTGGTGCGGATTTCTCCGGCATTGAATCGCACCTCTTGAATTACCTCCTAGCATCGTGGAGCGATGCCCACCCACTTGCGCGCCGTAAAGCTTTGCTACTGCACTGTTTGGGCTCACATTTGTACTACTCGTGCCCGGAGAAGACACCGTCGACGCCACCGCATGCCATGGAAAAAGGAAAAAGACTGCACGAACAACGAGTACGATGCAGCGGTGGACTTCCTTTCCTACAAGAAAAATTATTTCTCTAAGTCTGCGCTTATCAATCATAAAAGGCAGGAAGGCCTGCCCACCCCAAGTTCCTCGTGCAGAAGGTATCGAGCACTCCTCCTGTGAAGCTTAGGTGCGTTCACTCACCATACTAATGTCCACATGGATGGGGCTACATGTACAAAAAAAAAAAGAAGGATGTCCCGTTCCGCCTCATAATAGATACTATTTATCAAAATGCCTGCTCATATATCCTACCTGCCCTAGTACAATTATCTTTTTTTCTTTTTTCTTACTGGTACAGCATTTCCATACAGGGAACAAGTGTAGTGCAATCTGCACCGTACAAGGTACAGTCAGCATCACCACTGGAACCAGTCTCTTTTATTGCCCCAATAACTCGAATGTCTGGATAATGCAGCAATAAAAGTGAAATTGATCTTCACTTTTTCAGAAAACCAGTTGCCTGTGTGCACTGCAGTACTGGAAAAGTAGTACTGCATGAGACAGCCATGCTGAAAATCTATGCAAACACACTCACCTGGAAAAGCTGCCTGTTCCGGGGTAAGCACTCACAAAGGACCCCATCAGATTACAAATACCTGCGGGACGAAAACAACACCAAGCACTCAACTGCTACATGACTGTCGCGAGCTATCCAGAACCTCGGTATTGTGCTATCACGATGTGTCCCAGACGAACCTAACCTGATTATATTCAATTATTGTTTAAGTCTATAACCACAGGAGTGTTTGATGGGCTTTCCACGGAAACATTTACAATAAGCAGTATTTATTTATTTACTCACTCCCATTACTGTGAGCCTTTTCAGTTTGTTACTTGGTGGCAAATTCACAGCACTGAGAGCAAATATACAAGTGTAATGTAGAGTATATATTATTCATTACAGCAGGCCTTGATAACAAAGATTTCATTCTGTTGCAGAACAAGTATCTATAATAAGAATACTACTGAAACAGGGCTTTATGTTAACACTAAGTGGGTCTGCTAATAACTGGACTGAATTAGAAGTCTAGTACACGGCCAAGGAGTAGCCTTATTCCTCTCCAAGTCTTCTGAAAGAAACTTCTGAGCTTTTGACGGTGCTGCATGGCAGACAGTGTGGACACATCCATCCCTGCAAAGCATTGCCTCACTCTGTCAATCCCCATGGCGCCATATTTGTGTCCCAAAAGATGGTCAGGTTCTCAGTTGCAGGCTAATCAATTTCGGATGTCTACTGTACTGGAAGTCTGCTGCAAAGGAAGGCTGACAAGATTGCTAGCCTCATAATTTAATCCATTATATCCAAATGTATGTTGCCCCGCCATGGTGGTCTAGTGTACTCGGCTGCAAATCCGAGGGTCGCGGCGGCTACATTTCAATGAAGGCGAAATGTTGAGGCCCGTTTGCTGTACGATGTCAGTGCACGTTAAAGAACCCCAGGTGATCGAAATTTCCGGAGACCTCCGCTATGGCGTCTCTCATAATCACAGCTGGTTTTGGGACCCCACAAATCAACCAAATGTATGTTGTATCAGAATCCATTGCAAAAGATTTTGAATGATTTGCTTTCTGGGGTTCTACATCCCAAAACCAGCTATGAGAGATGCCCTAGTGGAGGGCTCCGGAAATCTTTACCACCTGGGGTTCTTTAACGTGCACTGACATCACATAGTACATGGGCCCCAACATTTCGTGCCCATCAAAATGCAGCCACCGCGGCCGGGACCGTGACCTTCAGATCAGCAGCCGAGCGGCATAGCCACTGGACCACCATGACGGGGCCATTGCAAAAGACGATCAAAGAATCGGCGGAAGGCGTGAAGCCGAGGCCACTCTGCGCCTGCCACCATCACTGGTTTCATGCGAACGTGTTTACACCGAGGTTGGTGTGAAACTTCGAGAGGGGGCTCGCAGCACTTTGCGAGGCTGGAACCAGGCATCATAACAAAATGCGCGTGTGCTGGAGAAAAATCCAAAGCATCAGATTCGCTGCTTCGCTAGCCTCGCACCACTGGTGCATGGTTTTCTCATTCCATTTTTTGTTTCTTCCAAAGACATGGCTAAGTTGACATTATCAGATATTTCCGAATCAAGTTTGTCCTGTTTGTCTGTACTCTTTAAGAACACAAAAGGCCTTTAGGTCCAACACGCACAATCCACAGAAAGGCATACAGATTACAAATGAATAAGTCAACCTTTACGGCTTTGACGCAGCCTTAGGAGACAAGAGTTAATAAATTTGAAATTTGCATAACATAAGACTGTCAGAGAAGTGCAGAATATTTAGCTAATCTTCAATTAGGCATATTTTGTACTTCAGTTTATTAGCACATTAAATATTTTGCAGTCTTCATAAAGTTTAATCTTACTTGGCTTAAACTGTATATTTAGCAGAGATGTGCGAATATTTGAAATTTCGAATAATTTTCGAATAGCACTTGCCATTCAAGTTGATTCACACTTTTACAATTCGAACGAATGGTTCAAGTAGTAAGTTTGTAAAGAAGTTGGTACTTAAGGGGAAAAAATATGCTACGTCCCAGGACAAGTGGCCCATTCCCACAGGTGGCGCGCTTTGCCGCACAACACCGGTGTACTGCAAAACTAACACTCGTGAAACGGCAGTGGAGCTAACAACCACATACTGTGGCGAAGTTAAAGGGTCCCTGAAACATTTTTTTTGACATTGCATCACTGATTAGGCTGTAGCGTCATCTCCATGAACGCTCATCATCATCGTTGTTTTTACACCACCGCGCTGCGCCGCGCCTCTCGCGGAGCTCGTGCCGCGTGGCTCGAGGTCGCGAGCCACGACGACGAATAGAACGCGCTGACGCTCACGGCTGGACGAGATGCTGCAGCCCGCCGCTCCGCTCTGCACTTGGCAAATAAAAGGTAGCGACGACGGCACGGCCTACGTTGGTCGCCGTCACGGCTTCTCGCTTCCTCCCTCGCTACAGTGGTGACCCGGACAAGCCAACCGCCGAGCGGCCCACTGCCATGATCCCGCGTCTCCATCCACCATTGAGACCCTTCAAGCCGGGTCAACGAGGCCACCTGGCGTGGCTCGATGCAGTCCTAGAGATAAACGGCATCATCGACGAGCCCACGAAGCACACCCTCCTCCTCAGCACCCTCCCGGCCGATCTGCAATACCTCTCGGCAGCATCGTCGGCCAGTCCATGGCCTTACAACGCTCTCCGCGCTGCCGTGCTGGCCTACAATGGCGAGCCATATTGCCCCCCATATTCAGAGTACTTCGCTTCAGCCGCAACGAAGCGCGCAGTTGTCCCCAGCCCGCGACCTACCCACGCTTCTGACGCGCCTCCGAAACCTGTTACGCCCAGTGGTACATCACGGCCACCCTCAAGTTCATCCCTCAGCGAGTCCATGCTCGACGTCGAGGTAGACCGTGTTGACTGCTCAATCGCGCCATCAACCGAGCGGTCCAGTGCCTCGGAGACATCGCCACAATCGTTATCTCGCGTTCCGACGTCCCCCGAACGTAACCCAACTTCTTCGACTGTCTACGGTAGCAGCGACACCACAGACACTTCGCCAGCTGTCAGGCTGCCCGCAGTGAGGCCCGTCATGAGCACCGTGTCGCCTGCTGTTCCAGAGACATCACCGTTTTTGTCACCCGATTCACACGACGACGTCGCACCAGAATCAACCGCGTGTAAGGCCTGGCATCAAAGATCACAGTCACGTTCGAGATTGCCAGCAGCACAAGTTCAGGCACATTGCAACCTGTTGCCAGACTTCCCTGATGCTGCTGCTTCGACGAATACGCCCATCGATACCGTGGACGGCCCGCTTGCCGAACCGCCTACACATTCTCCTCCGTCCACGCAGCCAGACGACCAGCCTGCCGCCTTGCATAAGCCTGCTCCCCTAGTAACACCAAGTGGTTCCGGGATCGCAGAAGCGCCAGTTCTGTTACCGACTGACACCCTTTCAAGTTCGCTACCACCGGAGGCTTCTGATACTGGCGACGCCACGCTCCCAGCTCCTGTGGACGTCACAACGCCAATGGTACCTGATCGCGTCATAGCAAGCATACCGCGCGCACAATTCCGTCGACAACACCAATTCTCCCGGCGGCGTAGACGCCCGCCTGTCCCAGGTTGCGACCAAAACATTTCGGCGGGCGCAGGCGTTGCAAAGACATATCTCTACCGGTCAGGCTCTGAAGCGCGAGCGCATACAACGGTGCTCAGCACGGTGCGGTTGTTGGTGTTGCGCCGACGACAACGTTCGCGCCGGCGCCATCAACGCGTGAATCATTGTCTTTCCATTGCGGTGGCCACACCGAGCACTTCTCAGGCACCCACTTCAGCGCCGCTGTCGTCTGTGTCACGAACGCACCGCTTCACCACACCGGTGCAGGTTCAGCCGATGGGAATGGGACTCCTGCGCTCAACGCTTTGCTTTGAGCCCACAATGCGGACCCTCGTACCGCGGTCATTGTAGCCCGGGACTGCCTCCTCTGGCTGACCAGAGACCATTCGCCTATGGCAGTTGCGTCGGGCACCACCTGAGTCGCCCTCACTGCACATCAACTTGTTTGTGCGCTGGACCGCTGCCTTCGTGCTGTACAGAACTCCCAGTGCCGCCCGCCAGAACTGGCATAATGCATTTCCCTCCTGACCTGACCACGGACCTTTTCAGTTTACGTTAACAACATTGTACATAGCTGACATTGTTTCCATTTGGGGTTCATCTCTGCGGGGGGGAGTAATCTGTAGCGTCATCTCCATGAACGCTCATCATCATCGTCGTTTTTACACCACCGCGCTGCGCCGCGCCTCTCGCGGAGCTCGTGCGCGTGGCTCGAGGTCGCGAGCCACGACGACGAATAGAACGCGCTGACGCTCACGGCTGGACGAGACGCTGCAGCCCGCCGCTCCGCTGTGCACTTGGCAAATAAAAGGTAGCGACGACGGCACGGCCTACGTTGGTCGCCGTCACGGCTTCTCGCTTCCTCCCTCGTTACAAGGCAACACAATTGTGAAATCATTCACGTCATAAATAAAGCGAAGCACCATGCACTAAGGCACCTATGAGCTTATTTCTGTCGCCTTCCTCCTTACCACTGCTGTTCCTCCTCAACTCGATCAGCTGCAGAGTGCGTGCTAGCGATGACTGCGCCTCCCAAGTCAGCAGAGCCCTCCGTAGTGACACAGCACCGCGATGTCTCTACTGAGGTCGCCAGCCTCGGCAGTGCTAGCCTCTGTAATAGTGCGCTGGCGACTCGTGGGTTTCCCGCCAGATGATGCGACGACAGCGTTGGCTGCCCTTCAGTGCTCGTGACATCACGTGGGTTCCGCTTCGTAGCACCCATCGCACGTCCCATGGGAAGGGGCGCTTGAAAATACTTTGAGTCGAATCGCGTCGATCTCTCACGATGTGCGTATTTAAAACATTGTAGTAAATTACACGCTTAACGCAGAGTGCTGATACTGTTACGCATATGATCTGAAGGACTCGGGCAACGCATTTGTACAAAATCAGCAAAACCGTTTCAGGGTCCCTTTAACATTCACGCGATGTGCCGAAGCTAACACCCGTCTACTGCAGCGAAGCTAACACTCACACAGTGCGGTAAAGTAACCTCGGCTTTCTGTTGCACAGTTCAGTGTAGGACTGTCCTTGAGGAAGCGCCATCGTTATGTGACGATGGAACGCCTACATTTCTCCCACGCAGCCAGAAACAGCCCTGCGCCCATAACTGTGGCCTCACACAAGTGGTCTGAGCGCAGAAGAGATTTACGAGGCACAATTCCGCGACGACACAATGCTTCCGGCGGCGTAGACGCCGCCTGTCCAGGTTGCGACCAAAACATTGCGGCGGGCGCAGGCGTTGCAAAGACATATCTCTACCGGTCAGGCTCTGAAGCGCGAGCGCATACAACGGTGCTCAGCACGTCACTCAGTGCGGTTGTTGGTGTTGCGCCGACGACAACGTTCGCGCCGGCGCCATCAACGCGTGAATCATTGTCTTTCCATTGCGGTGGCCACACCGAGCACTTCTCAGGCACCCACTTCAGCGCCGCTGTCGTCTGTGTCACGAACGCACCGCTTCACCACACCGGTGCAGGTTCAGCCGATGGGAATGGGACTCCTGCGCTCAACGCTTTGCTTTGAGCCCACAATGCGGACCCTCGTACCGCGGTCATTGTAGCCCGGGACTGCCTCCTCTGGCTGACCAGAGACCATTCGCCTATGGCAGTTGCGTCGGGCACCACCTGAGTCGCCCTCACTGCACATCAACTGGTTTGTGCGCTGGACCGCTGCCTTCGTGCTGTACAGAACTCCCAGTGCCGCCCGCCAGAACTGGCATAATGCATTTCCCTCCTGACCTGACCACGGACCTTTTCAGTTTACGTTAACAACATTGTACATAGCTGACATTGTTTCCATTTGGGGTTCATCTCTGCGGGGGGGAGTAATCTGTAGCGTCATCTCCATGAACGCTCATCATCATCGTCGTTTTTACACCACCGCGCTGCGCCGCGCCTCTCGCGGAGCTCGTGCGCGTGGCTCGAGGTCGCGAGCCACGACGACGAATAGAACGCGCTGACGCTCACGGCTGGACGAGACGCTGCAGCCCGCCGCTCCGCTGTGCACTTGGCAAATAAAAGGTAGCGACGACGGCACGGCCTACGTTGGTCGCCGTCACGGCTTCTCGCTTCCTCCCTCGTTACAAGGCAACACAATTGTGAAATCATTCACGTCATAAATAAAGCGAAGCACCATGCACTAAGGCACCTATGAGCTTATTTCTGTCGCCTTCCTCCTTACCACTGCTGTTCCTCCTCAACTCGATCAGCTGCAGAGTGCGTGCTAGCGATGACTGCGCCTCCCAAGTCAGCAGAGCCCTCCGTAGTGACACAGCACCGCGATGTCTCTACTGAGGTCGCCAGCCTCGGCAGTGCTAGCCTCTGTAATAGTGCGCTGGCGACTCGTGGGTTTCCCGCCAGATGATGCGACGACAGCGTTGGCTGCCCTTCAGTGCTCGTGACATCACGTGGGTTCCGCTTCGTAGCACCCATCGCACGTCCCATGGGAAGGGGCGCTTGAAAATACTTTGAGTCGAATCGCGTCGATCTCTCACGATGTGCGTATTTAAAACATTGTAGTAAATTACACGCTTAACGCAGAGTGCTGATACTGTTACGCATATGATCTGAAGGACTCGGGCAACGCATTTGTACAAAATCAGCAAAACCGTTTCAGGGTCCCTTTAACATTCACGCGATGTGCCGAAGCTAACACCCGTCTACTGCAGCGAAGCTAACACTCACACAGTGCGGTAAAGTAACCTCGGCTTTCTGTTGCACAGTTCAGTGTAGGACTGTCCTTGAGGACTTTGGAATGACACTGTGGGCATACATGTCACACAGTAAACTTTTTGCCCATGTTTAACAGTACATTTCTCCATAATTAAATATGGTATTAAAAAATATTCGAAAATTATTCGAAAAATATTCTATTTGATTCACACTTGAACATAAATATCGAATTCACTTCACACCCAAAATTTTGCTATTCGCACAGCTCTAATATTTAGAACTAGGCTTGGGGTAAATACTCGTGCCCGCATTCCACACAGGGTTAAGTTGCTCTGTGCTAAAAACATTCCATGAAATCATTCATAAATGTCCTTAACGCAAAACAGTATGTACATGCTATTTTGTGTTGAGGTAAAATATTCAGGTAAAATATCTCGATCTAATCAGGTAAAATATCTCTGTGTAACAATCACCTCGAATCTAACCTGGAACAAGCATATTGAAAATATTTGTGGCTCGGCTGAACGTAAGCTGGGTCTTCTGTGGCGAAAGTTAAGAGATGCTCTGCCCGAGACAAAGCTGATGGCTTACAGAACAGTAGTACGCCCAACCCTAGAATATGCCAGTATTATCTGGGATCTGCACAGTCAAAAGCTTGTTGATGAGCTAGAAAGGATCCAGCGAATGGCAGCCAGGTTTATTTATTCGAGCTATTAGAGGAAACAATCAGTGACCGTGTTACTTAACAGGGCTAACCTTCAGAAGCTGTCTATGCGCAGACAAATCGCACGCTTGAAGTTTCTATACCAACTGTATAACAAGACATTAAGCATAGATCCAACTTTGTACTTGTACCCTCCAGCCCGAGTGTCACCGCGTATCAACCATCCGTATGCTATTTCACCTTATGCCACGAGAATTGATTTGTTCAAGTTTTCTTTCTTGCCTTGAACAATTATTGACTGGAACAAGCTTGATTCCAGTGTATTTGTTGATTGCGAGTCAGCTGAAACTTTTCAGCATCGTTTGGAATTGATTTTAACATACTATTGTACTATTAATATTGCATAGTATTGTGTTTTCCCACCCCTGTAACAACCCGCTAGGGCTTACAGTATTGAAGATAAATAATAATAATAAATAAATACATACCAATGGCAAGCATCTCCTGAGTTGAATCGAGGCTCTTGCCCTTAGCTGAAAAACAAAAGCGGTTGAAGCTTTCCATGTTTGAAAAATCACAAGCCCTTCGCAATGTCCTTGAATTAAGCTATGCTCAATGAAACCACATTTTTATAATGCAGATAGTGACTTACCAAATGCCTTTGCAATGGCCACAGACTCGAGAATTGACAGCAGGGCTATGATGGGAATTCCTGCACCAAGAGTCTATGAGAGAAAGATTTCAAGAGGGCGATGTGGTATAGGGCGGCACTCTCAAAGGAAGGGCACAAGTGATATTCTGGCATAGTTGTTGTCGAGATATGACATGAAGGTGCACTAAATGAACGCACAATTGACTGCATCAGCCCAATACCAGTGGAAAATCTAACACTTGTATTTTCTTCCGTCCGGTTTAGTGCACACCAACTAAAGAGATGCTTGGTAATTCACCCATTCAAGGCATCACTCTTGCCACAGGAAAACACCTGGGGAGTGAGAAAATGAGCAAGAACAAAATACAGCCGGATAGACTGCCTTGAGTTTCCGGCACAGACTTACTGTGATGTTACAGATTTCATGAGTGCCTGCTAAGACATTTATTGTTCATGTGTAAGAAAGAATTACAAAATGTCTTATGGAGCCAGAGACTCCACACAGAAAGCTTCCAGGAATTTGAGTCAACATGGAAACAATGCAAAATCAAATATTTTGATATCCTTTACGTTCAGGTTCAAGGGTTTCCTTGACAAAATTCTTAAAATGTAAGTGACGTTCATTTCCTCCCATAAAATCAATTGTGTGTGCCACTTCTCTCCTCTATCCGTCGTCTCCTTTACTCAGAGGATAGCGGTGAAAGTTGCTAACCCACTGGGCTTCTTCGAGGACACATACAATGAAGTTAAAGTTACATTGACATAAAGATGTGCCTTAGTGTGTGCTCATACACAGGGTCCGTTATAAAAGTAATTCGCATGATTTTGTTTTGGCGCGACTACCCATGGCGGCGTGGTGAAACTGGTCGGGCAATGTTGTGAAAGGTATGTTGTCTTTTACCCGGAGGTACTCAAGAGGTTGAAACGTCAGGTGGCGCACATGACTGACATAAAAAATTCACAGCATATCCACGGATTAGCAAAACGTGCGAATCATGCACAATTTGAAGAAGGTACTCTCAAAATACAATGTCAATGTTGTGTTCACGGCTCCATGCAAACTTTCAAAGGTATGCTCCATGACTTGAAAAAGAAAGAGCAAGAATTGTGATAAGAAACACGACACTACTTTCACCGAATGTGACACAAAAGCCGTTTATAAAATCCCGCTCAGCTGCGATAAAGTTTACATAGGGCAAACAGGTCGGTGTTTCAATGATAGGGCCAGAGAGCATGCGCTGAGAACAACTCTGGAGGACACCTGGCGAGCACTGCAAAAGATGCACACCCGAGTTTGCGCGCACTAGTTTCGTAAAGAAGCGGGCACCAGAGAGGGCGGAGATAGTTGAAGCCTACTGCATTTTAAAGGCCGGTGACAACTGCATTATTAACACTCTTGAACAGTGAAGTGACCTTCCTGGAAGGACACGTATAAAAAAATTTTCACCCCATTCGGGAAGTGCATTTTTCTTTTCCTTTTTTTTTACCTTTTATCTTTTTACCTATTGTTTTTACTTTTCCCGTTTTATTGACGCCTCATTGTACGTTTAAGACCTGTTACCGTTTTTTGGCTGGTTTTTCTGTTTTGTGACGCACCCCTTTGGCCTTTAAGTATTGTTGTCGTTTTACCGGTTTTTATTGTATGTGATGCACCCCATTGGCCTTTAAGTTTTGTTGTTGTTTTGCCGGTTTTATTGTTTTTATCCTTTGTGACACACCCCATTGGCCTTTAAGTACTGTTGTCGTTTTGCATATTTTATTTTTTGTGACGCACCCCTTTGGCCCTCTAAGTATTGTTGAGTGTCCTCCAGTGTGTGTGTGTTATGCAGGGCCGTTGGCGTTCGCTCTATGCGACCTAATCCTACAAAGTTTCTGCTAGCAACGCTTATTGCTTCCTTTGGCCTGGTTTCCTTCCTCCTGCAGCGTCACTTATGTAATCAAATGGACTGGCGGGAAAACTGAAAAATAAGTCATGGAGCATGCAATGTGTCCAGATACGATTTCATGCCACATTGCTTCAAGATATGATATTCCTCGTAGTTTCCTGATTAACGCGAGTGTCATGCCCTTGCCGCCCCTTGCGACTTGTATAAGTGTACGTACGGTTTTTCAATAAACACAGTTGGAAGTTAGCGCCCGTCCTGTGCTCTTTGTCTGTCTGTGTGTTCCTTTGCACTACAATTTTTATAGATATCCACGGAGTGAATGATGATGAGTGGGCGAAGCTCCGGAGGTTCATCGTAGATCGTGCCGAGCTCCGGATTAATTTAGATAACGCGCACGCTACGAATCCTTATGGTTCAACCGCGCACAAGTGAAATCTCCCACCGGCACTTCATTGCAAGTCAAGATCCAGTGCCTATATATATATATATATATATATGGGTGGCCGGTGAACGGTTCTCCAGCGCGAGTAGTCGGTATTTTTCAATCAAGAAACTCGCTAGAAGACAGTGCCTGCGTCAAGCTTGTCTCTCGCGGGTGAGGGCGCGTTCTCCTTCTTTGCGAGCTGGTACAGCGTTCATAGAAGAAAGAGCGTTTCCATAGTCAACGCGCGCCTCTCTCTCACAAGACAGCAGATGGAAGAGTGAGAGAGCTTGCGTGCCTCCTGGCACGCGCCGAGGGCGCGCCTCCCATACGCGCGCTCCTAGCAGCGCGTTCCTAGTAGGTAACGCGCTACTACAACGGACGGACAGACCCAAACCTCAAGGGGCTTCGCCTCTGAAACATGGTCAAGCTGCACCATGACCTTCATCGTTGCGAACTTCCTGGCCAGGAAGCAACACCCCGGTTGTCCTCCATCCCCCTTACAGTACCAACGACTTGGCTCCGTGCAACTTTTTTTGTTTCCCCAACTGAAGGGAGAGCTGAAAGAAAAGCACTGGGAGACCGTGGAAAGCATCCAAAAGCATATGACAACGTTCCCGAAACATTCCCATCAAGGACATTGAGAGTGCCTTCCAGGCATAGCGTCTCCGCAGGTGTACCAATGCAGGGGGAGAGTACTTTGAAGAATTTTTATATATGTACACATCCGATGAATAAATCTATTTTTCCTAGAAAATGCGCATTACTTTTATAATGGACACCGTATGTCCCTGCCCGGCACAAATCACAGCAAAACACCACAACACATGACCCGCTCCAACTTTGATCAAGTATGTACATATTAGGGATGCTCATCAAAGCCCACACATGGCACACACAGTAAACAACCAATTTTTCACACATGGGTTAAGCATTTGCATCACACTCACCCCCATGAAGCCATACAGCAAACAGATTTCTAATGCTAAAACACTTCACCATCAAACTTGCCTTATGTTTTTCTGAAGTTTCAGCTACAAAACAGCTATAACTGAAGCCACCACGGTCATGATTTTCACTAGCTCACCCCCTTGAGGCAGCAACTGCGTGCAGTGGTCCACTGGAAGTCAAAGCCGCATCAGTTCGACCCTCACCAACAGGCTTCTTGGTATCTCGTCACGCTACTAAGTGAAAGGAATCACCGCTGTTTGCAATGCTGCAGACCCCACCTTTGTCATTCTTTCCACTGGCTTCAAAACATGGAAAGCATCTATGAAACATTGTAAAATACCACTTCCTAAAAGTCAGCTTAACCGCAATACAGCATCGCTACATAGTAGAGCAAATTCCCCATAAGGCTCACTAAGAGTGGAGTGTGACCACGAGGCACAGAACGTGCTCCTTCAGTCCACACATGTATTGTTTCCTGTCACAGCACAAGCACCCAGTTGCCTGACAAGTGCACTAAGAGGCCCTAGGAGTTCAATTAGGAGTCGCTGTCCAAGAACCTTGCACAGCATTAAAAGGAAAGCATGTTTTATGGGCTTCCGAATTCTTTGTATGATCTCAAAGCCTCTATGCAGTTCGAAAAACTGGACAGTGACCGCATATGTATTGCCATCATGTTCAATCTACATCTTAGACTCACTACTTAGAAATAATATAAGCCCGATGTATGCTGCTGCTGCTAAGCAAAGAAAGCAGAGATGATGGGGAAAATGAATGCAGTATGTATTTGCATAGTGGACCAATGGAAGGCTGCACACAAAAGTTCCACCAAAGGAAAAAAGAATTAAAAAAAGGTTGTACCATTGCCATTAGAGTGCGGTGCCTGGACGTTGCCACTCACCCGCATAATGTCAAGGAAATTCATGTGAATTGTCTTGTTGCTGCTCGTGTCAAAGATGTCTGCAGTGAAGTTTGGCAGCTGGAAAGGGGGCATGCCTCCCTTTACTTCGTCTGTCAGGGCAAAGGGCTGCATGTTGTTACTGAGCAGGATAGCTGCTGCCACGGCACAAACCAGGACGGCAATGGCATTGCGTGCTGAAAAGAATGTCGTTCATTCACTGGGGCAGCTTGAAGAAGCACTGACACTGACAGTCTCTCATTGTCGCTGTAAAGAAAAGCTCTGCCGTGGAGAACTCCAAAAAGAGTATTGTGGTGTCTCGCAACGCAACGGGTACATTTTTAATGCGGCTCCCTTAAAAGCCAACTTTCGGTTTCGATTTCGAGGGGCCGATCCCCTGGTCATGTGCCAACACAGTCGGATATACAGTGGAACCCCGCTGTTACGTTCCTCACTGCTGCATTTTCCCGGCTGTTACGTTGTTTTTCATCGGTCCCGGCATAGCTCCCATAGGATCCCATGTATTGCAAACCCCGCTGTTACGTCGCAACTGTAGGCGTGTTCCCGCATGATGCGTCGCAACCTGGCACGCCGTACCCGCCCGGGCATCGCTATTTTGATTTTACTTTTGACAGTCTTGGTCACGCTTGCAGGAATCGCCGCCCGCTGATGGCTGCCGAGATAGCGCCAGCGCTATCTCGGCAGCCGAACGACACTCCCCACCCCCCTCCCGCCTTTGCGTCTTTTCATGCTCGTTAAAGACGGGCGGGGCGTTTCCTCCCCGCTTCGACGGCAGGCGATCCGATACAGGTGATGTTATCGCCTCCGAGCGACGGAGATGTGCCGGGCGCGTTTGATATCTGCTTCAGCCGTTTTCGTCGCCCCCACTCAAGTGCTTTTATTCTAGCGACTGTACCTTGGGCTCTTGGGGCTTCCGGAGAAAAGAATCGGAAAAAGGAACATCGCACTCACAGCCCCTTTTGTGTATGACTGCGCTCACCCACGCAGCGAGGGGCCCGGCTGCGCGGCTGTCCAAAGTCTGTCCGTGCGCTTGCCGGCGAGCTGGTTCGGGCCGGACGGCGAGCGCAAAATATACGAGAAATTTTTTTTGTATTGCTGGCTAAATGTCAGGGGTGCGCAAATTATGCGAGGGCGCAAATTATGCGCGTAAATACGGTTAACAAGCACTGAAGACGGAACGTGAAAGTGCTATCGAGCGATCGCGGACCCGACGCGACCAGCCGACCAGCCGTAATCACAATCACAAACTACGCGCGGGGTGCCGGAACAGGATGCGGTGATCGCAGTGACGGGGCGACTTGCCTCCAAAATTGGCGCGTCATGCTGGAACTAAACCTCAATGATCACAGTTTTGATTGCGATCTCTGAGGCCATACTTTCTCTCATCGGGGCGCCGAAGGCTATAATGGCGGCCCATTCACTGCGCTCGACAGCCACGAACGGAGTCCGAATTATCGAATTTAGAGCTAGAAACCGTCCAAAATATCAGCCGGTTTTATCACAATAAGCCTATGTTGGCACTAGCGGTACTGCGCAGCTGTCCGGATTATCGGTCAGCGACCTAGATGGCTCACCTTGCTGAAATAAATTGTTTGAAATCAAAGCGGCCCTGTTCTCATTCATTTTGGGAGCTTTCCTCACTCTTGCGTTTTCCCGGCTGTTACGTTTTTTCCCTCCTGTCCGCTGAAAAACGTATGAACGGGGTTCCACTGTACATCTAAGTCACTTAGGGACAGCAGTTCGTGATAGTGTTGCTGCTACTCTGTTGGCTATGGTCAGTTAGATGTGGGGAATGCAAACAACAATGATTTCACAGTCGTCCAGCGACTCTGACAGCGATTCTGGTGATTTTTAAAGACTGTGTTCACATGTCATTGTATCATCCATTGCGCTGAGGCTGGCTTGCAGATGCTGGGCGACGAAAACTTTAAAATCAAACTAAAATACTTTGTACGTGTTTCCTGGCTTCAGTGTATAGAGAGCGTTACCAACGCATGGCTAGAAAATGAAAAATGCATATTTTGCACCGCCACAATATCGTGTCAGTAGTCCTTTAAGCAAAGCATTGGTCTGTGAACCATGAGCAGAAAACCATGATCACCAGAAAGCACCGTATTTACTCGAATGTAATGTGAGCTTTTTTCAAAATTTCTCTGACCTAATTTGGGGGTTCGTATATGGTTGAAACACGTCTGAACTTGCCTTGGCGGTGTCACGGCACAGGCTCTTCAAAATGGCTACGACAAATCTCACAATATTTCATTCTTGTGCTGGCAACATATACATGCAGGTGACATCCAATGTAATCCAATGCTATTCTCCATGTTTCCTTCGTGGGGCTGCTCATCTGCGTTTCCATGTTCGGACTCGAGCAAATGGAAACGCGAGGAGTGCAGTACAATGCCCGCTTTAAAAGAGGCGCAACCTGAGGAAATCGAGAATTATGCCATGGCTCAATGACTAGGCGTGAGAGGATCGACTATCCATGGTTGGAGGCTCCAGCGTGAAGCGTTCATCAAGTGTGAGCCCGGCTGAAAAGGCTTCTGTGGACCTCGTTGTGACGATCACACAGAACTTTAAAAAAAAAAGGGGGGGGTGGAATTATTAAGTGAGCAGCAAAACTGCCTATTGGAGGGTCAGCTGATTCAATGGAAAGTCCGAGATCAAGAGACGGGGATACTATGAGAGAACTTCAAGGTTTCACATGGATGGGCTCAAAAGTTCACGTGAAGGAATGGATTCTCCCTCCAGTGAACAATGTCGATAAGGCGCAGAAGTTACCATTAGATTGCGAAGCCAAGCTACTAGAGTTCGGTACAGCCTCGTGGTACAGCCTTCAGCATGACAAGGCGCCGCGTGGCACAGCCTCTCGCACGACATGGTGGTTTGTGTGTCTAAGAGGTGTACTATACCAAATGAGCAGGATGGCACGGAGGATGAAGTGGCAAAGAGGACTCGACCACCGGCGACGATGGCAATGAAAGCGACGAGTGAGCAAAACTGGCAGGTGTTTGCCACTATGTGCAACCAATAGAGGTACCTTTTCCCCTTCACTTTACTCGTATTACATTCTTTTTTTTATTCTTTTCTACTGCGACAAGCCACCCCTCGCGTTACAATCGTGGTCACGTTCGAGTAAATACGGTCAGTCCTATGATATGCATGGCCATCTGCACGCTCAGGCCCTCGGCCCACACAAAGGTGGAGGTGTTTCATAGCATAGCACAGCCATGCAAGTATATCAAGGGGGTGGGAAATGGGAGCGAGGGTGAGGAGGAGGTAAAAGAGTAAATAAAATTATAAACTTATCTTTAAGGAACCACGATATAGCGAATTCAACGATGTTAAGAAGTTTTTCAATTACCTACTACAGCTCCACAGCAGAACATGTATTTTTATCTGTGTGAATATATAAGGTCTGTTTCAATAAAACCTGCAGGTGATTGACTGCGCAGTGCTTGCTTCATGCACCATTGCATCACTGTGCATTTCTAACCTCTGTATAATGACACTGCAGCAGAAAACACCCTTGATATAACGAGTTCACCCCCACCAACAACCTAGTAATTTCGCCCAAAATATATCCTTTCCTCACTGACGACGGAGCGCGATGCCATCGCTAATGACGTGCACACAGCCGTTATGGCAACCGCGGTTGCCATAACAGCCTTCCCGGGCCCTCAGCAGTCGACACAATTCTCGCCACCGCAGCTGTGTCCTTTTATCCGCTCTCCAAACTTCGTATCGTGTTCCCAGTGGCTTGCGTGCCACCAGCAGTGCAGTTCACTACTGTAGCTTTCCATGTCTGTTCTTTTTTTTGTTTAGCCATCATGCCATTCACGTTCGCTATTCCTTTTTTTTTCTTCCATGTGGCGCGCACGCATGTGAGTTGACTCCCGTATCCATGAATTCAGTTACTTGGGTGTATCATTGCAAGCCTAGTGCCTCAACGCAGAAACGGCCCGCCAGTCACACAGGAGTTCAAGCTTCCATTGTGCACAAGCAGAGCCGCCCTGGACTGCATGCAGTTTTACGGCAAATTTTAAATGGTATTTTTTTGCAGGTGACCGTACCGTCCCTACTAAAGAGATGGATAAGGAAATGGTGGAGAATGTTCAATATCACAGTGATTGTGACGAATATTTGGAGGTCAATCAGAGCTACACCTCCCGCGTTTTTGCCGCGAAGTAAATGCGTTCTGGGCTAGCTATACCTCCAGTTGCCTTTTGTTTCATTTGCGGGTTTCTTTCTCGAATTTTCACACCAAGACTGGACATAATGAAAGCCCCTTTATAATGAAAACTCTTGAGCACTTGTCTTATATCCTGGTTTATCTGTAACAGCATAACCTTGTGCAGATATAACAAGGGGACGGGAAAGGGACGTTAGGGTGAGGAGGAAAAGTAGGAGGGGAACGGCACCAGCTGTGCTCTAACTTCAGTTTTTTTTTATCCTTCTCAGGTACCAATAAGGGTCTGACAGACTTCGCACTGGGGCACAGGGTGAGCCGCAGATGTTCACGTTCAACTTAGAGGGTGTTGTAATCATTCAGCATTCAACGTACAAATGATGGCATTTATCCAATTCATCACCATCCTATTTTAAGTCCACTGCAGGACGAAGGCTTCTCCCAACGATTTCCAGTTTGCCCTATCTTGAGCGAGTTGGTTTCACTTTATGCCCACAAACTTCTTAATTTCATCGCTCCATCTAATCTTTTGCCTGCCTGTGTTTCCATTTTCTTCTCTTGCTATCCATTCTGTTGCTCTTACTGTCCATCTGTTATCTGTCCTCCACTTGATATGCCCTGCCCAGGTCCACTTTTTCCTTGTACTAACTGATATAAGAATATCAGCTACTCATGTATGCTCTCTGATATACTCTGCCCATTTTTTTTTTTTTTTTTATCTCTTAAAGGGCAACTCCGTCGATTTTTCAATGTCTACTGATCTCAATGAAATTTTCACTGTATATTCTCCTCGCTACTATAATAATAAATGCCAAGCCAGGCAGCTAAACTAGAAGAGAAGCTCAGGGGAAGATGGAAGCTTGAATCAATGAACAGATCGCTAAAAACGATTGAGAACAGGGAATGTCGCAGGAGCCGACTTTTCGACAAGTGGACTTGTCTTCATCAGGACAGCGACTGCAGTTGCTGTCCTGACAAAGGCAAGGTCCTCAATCATGTTTTGTAGTTCATCGCAGTCATTGCTTAAGAGCACAATGTCGTCTAGAAACATAAAGCTTCCGAGATATTCTCCGTCCATTGTAATTCCCTTTTTTCCTCAGTCTAGAGATTTGAACACTTCCTCTAAACATGTGGTGAATACCATCAGGGAGATCTCCTTGACCTCTCTTGATCGGAATTTCTCTGCTCCTCTCGTGTAGGAGCAGTGAGGGGGTGTGTTGTAGGTGAGGACATATAAGATGGAAGATTGCATCCAATTCTTGTATTCCCTCAATTGTAACACACCCCACTTTACGTCATAAATGCTGCTGTTCTCTTACCAGTGCTTTACTGTGCAAGTAAGTAAATGCAGTAGCAAACTGACTGATTTCTGGGATTTTGTGCCCCAGAAATCACACAGACCTTTCGCCTCCATAGTAATGCCGCTGAGATCCCACGGCCTTTGGATCACCAGCCGAGTGCCATAGCCACTAGACCACCCTTGACGGGGCGTACTAGACAAACCTAGAAGATTTACAGGTTATTCCTACTTTATGAATTTATTAATAGGCTTCGTATGACTTGCACCATTAGCACAGCAATATACTACATGCTCTAAGTCACGATGCTCATTTTTCATTATGTTCTCTTCGAGGGCACACGGTAACTGGCCTTATGAAGTCAAGAGTTGGATGGAATCCCGTCTGGCTGGGAAATAACACTGATGAAAAACTGCACTGCACCTACCGAAGCAAAAATGTACGAGTATAAAGATGTTTGCTGCACAAGGCTCCTATGCGGGAACTGAAATGCCTTTTTACGAACACATCTTTACTTTGGTCAGTACAGTCCATTTTCTTGTCAATGGTAACGTAAGCTCTTCCTTAGTGTCATCCTGCTTTCACAACAATGCACAAGTGGTTGCCAATTTCGATGCTGTTCCCTTTCCTTTGTAACAACACAAACTCGACTCATGCATGTCAGTGCAAGTTTGACACACATTCGTACCTGTAGCAAAAGTCCACCAGACACCCTCGATGACCTTTTGAACCCGAGGTGGTAGCCTGGAATCTGGGCTGAACTTGACGTCCTTAAAATGCTGCAGAGAAAAGAAGAGGCTGTCACCATGAATACCACAGGATTAAAGGGTCCCACATGAGACACGAGTTTCTGGAAGTGATCTCGTAATGCAGTAAAAGCTTCTCGGTCCTTTCTTCAGTTCTTTCCACAACTGCAGACACCAAGAAGACACCGGTCTTGGAGAATGGTACTCAAAGTCAGAGTCGGTTTCCAGGGTGACCCCAGTGCCCACCTTATCCTTCCCACATGTTTTATCCAAGCTAAATCCTGAGCAGTTATTTGAACCACACTCCACAGGTTTTCAAAAAGGAAAGCTTCCTTCTCACTACTAAATGTAAAAAGGTGACCTCTGCGAATGCTACATATTGAGTAGCAGAAATTTTCGCTTTCTAAATAGCGCAGACTATTAAGTTACATGGAGATGAGTTTGAAAAGGAAGAAGACACAATATATTTACATTGCATCTTATTTACACACATTTAGCGTACATAGATTACTAACTTCCTGTCACATGTACCAGAAAGGTTTTGAATGAGAAGCAAAGCATAATCATTGCTAGACCAACAGCCACAACAAAAGCAGAACACAATCACATATTCACTGAAGGAGATGAATACAATAGTACTACAGTGCCGCACATCATCCAATTCAGATGTGGACAGATTAGTGAAATACTAGTAAAGTAATATTTGGAACCCCTGTTATTAGTCTTACGTAGTGAACTTGGCAGTGCACTTACCCTGATGAGGAGCAGCAGGATAACACACGAAACACCCAGCAAGGAATCTGCCAGTCTAAAATGAAATGCAATGGTGATGTTTTCTAGGCAGCATGGCAGCAATTGCGACAACAAAATTGCACAGCTCACCTCATGGTGTGAAGGTGAGTGAAGAACTGGTACATGGTATCGAGGAACTCTTCGGCCTCAAATTTCATTCCAAAGAGAGACTGAAATGATGAAAGCCAAAATACAGTAGACTCTCGGCAATTCAGACAAATTTCAAATTTTTAGTTGGCCTGACATATCTTCAGTGCATTTTAAAGCTGCTTAATTCAAACTGAACCGTTTGGTCAATCCTGTTAATCTATGTTTTCTGCTTATCCTTACCGGAGGGCCGCTTTGGTTCCTTGTAAGCAAACATTCATGCTCGGACGCTTCTTTCAATGGCCAGAAATAAAGCCAATCGCCTGCCAGCGCTTGTCAAGGCATTCGAAACCAGCGAAAAAGAAAACACCGGGGCTGCAACAATGCACATGAAACTGGCCATCTCTACTTTTCCGGGTATGTTGCACCAAGGCATACCTCTGCTTGAATCTAGACAGTAAATTGAGGGGTCCACTGAAGTGTAACTTAATCTACTACAAATGAACATTTCCGTCCTAGGCGAGACCTTAAAGGGGTCCTGAATCACCCCACTTACTTGGTGAAAAAACGCACTCTACGGCCAGTGTACGCTGTAGTCAATACCCCACCCCATTCTGTAGCGTTAACAAGCGGCACCCTCTGTAAAGCATTGTCAGAGCAAATTGCTGCTACTGGCCGATGGCAGACAAAGGCCATGTGCCCACCGTGCTTGTGTGTGGGCCTTTCGAAGCGTGCGTTTGACCAAAAGTGTGTGCGTGCCGTGCACTCGCTTTTCTTTGTGCTGTGAGTGCCTAACCAAAATGGTTGCTGGAAATACGTAAAGATGAGTTTATTAATGTGCAAGCCTCATGGATGTAATTGATGGGTGTTTTTACTACCTTGGCTTCAACACAAATGGGGCGGTGCAAAATTCAGCACAATGTTTTTCATGGAGTTAACAAATTCGTGCCAGCAGCCTGAAGAAATAAACGATCCCCAATATTAACGACCCACTGATCAGTGATTTCAGATTGGTTTCTACCCAATGGGACTCGGATGCGAGACCTTTGAGGACTCGAACTAAAGACCAATGAGCAGGAGCCGTACCCAAAGTCTTTGCTCCAGCGCCGAGGCTTGCTGAAGCAAAGTATTTTTCAATGCTTGGGGCGGCTTCAGGTTTCTGGAAAATCAAGCTCGCAGAAACGAGTTCAAAGCTTTGTACTATGAGCACACCATATGGCCACTGTCGCTTCTTACACATGCCATTTGTGTGCCCCAGAAATATTTCACGCCGTGATTCACCGTATGCTAGAACACCCCTCAGTCAGCGGCGCACTGCTGCCTGAGGCGCATTGGCTGGGACAAGAAAAATGCATTAGTAACTTATAAGGTGGGATTGTGTTAATGAGACTGCACTGAACTATCGAGACACTGGCAACAAAGTTCCATCACTTGTCGGGATGCACTCTTACCTTGAGCTGTGTGCTTGCAATAGTTATGGCAGCTGCTGACGTGAAACCACTGATTACGGGACCAGATATGAATTCCACTATGAAGCCTGCATGAACAAACAATGTCAAAAACAGAGATCAGTGAAGACAAAAAAGCATCTTTAATTGTTTTAGAGACAATGTAAAGATGCATAAGGGCAGCACCTCAATTTGATCATACATTCAAAGCACGGAGGAAGAAATGTTTAGGAGGTGAAACTCCCGCTAGAACGGGCGTTCGCGGGCGTCCAGATAACGTCACAAAAAATACAAAGAAAACATGCGCCGACGGAGGCACTTCGATTGGCGGCGTCTGGCGGCGTGAACCCGCAGCTGCTAAAAATAGAAAAGGAAGCGCTACCGGCCGGGCGAGCACGCGCATTCCCTCTAGCAGCGTTTGTGAGGCACGTATGCGTTCGGTGCAAGCCAGCAGCGCATAACTAATCATTAAATACCATCACGTGGCTGTGAAACCAAACAGCACCACATACAAACAAAAGCAACAGATTATGTTACTGTGGCGATCACTGAAAGCGACGGATTACTTTTTTTTTTTTTTCTTCTTCAACGGTGCTGAAATATTAAGTGTCGTACTAAATTCTCGCGGGCCACGGAGCTTCTTCCTCCGCGTCTAAAAAAGTTGGCGTAACTGCTATCAGTAGGAACAGCCAAGCCCGGGATGACGGAGCGAGAAACTAGTGCGGCCGAACGCGCTCCGTGTCCACGCTCCGTGACTGCGGCGGAACAGGAGCGCGCGCGCGACCGGTTCCTTCGGAAACAAAAGCGGGGGCATTTCGCATTTTTGCCGCCAGACGCCGCCATCTCCGGCAATGTGACGTTATCTGGTCGCCTCAGGGAGCGCAGTTGCGCCTCCTAAATGTTTCTTCCTCCGTGATTCAAAGGCGCTTTTTGTGACAACACGGACTGTGGCAACTAGCTCAGGCCAGGGTATAAAGATGTTTTAGCAACACAATGCTTTAGCAACACTACTTACTAGTGTATGCACCTTACATGTTTCAGTGTGCCATCCTGTAAGTAACACTCAATCTAGTGCAATTCCATAGCAATGTCGGTCTCCAAACCTGGCATTAACCTTATGAGAATGTTGGGAGTGAGGTTATGTACCTTAACACTGCTGCTGATACAAAGAAGAACACCGTCCATGCACTATGTACCAATGATAAGCCAGCAAAGCTGAAATATACAGCCCTTGCGTTTATCAGTGGGTTAACCCCAATAGCTCATTTAATCCTTCTCAGTAAATGGTCCCGTCTTCGTGTTTCTTAATGAGGCCACACAGCTGTTTTCATGATGTTTATGATGGCGTTTATCCCAAATGCTGCATAATGCGCTTCACATCAGTGGCGCACCGAAGGGGGAGGTTTCGGGGGTTGTAACCCCCCCCCCCCCCGAAGCTGACCTCACTCCGTAACTGCTCCTATGTCCTAGAAGAATGTGGCACTAATGTCTCTGCAAAACGCCGAAAAAATATTAAAAATAATCATCATCATTGATGCTACTATTATTTGGCATTTTATTTACTTTTTTTTACACATGCAACAACTGTGTAATCGCATGCCCAGCCCTTCGTGAAAAATTGACAACCCCCCCCTTTCCCGCCAGAGATCCTGGGTGCACTACTGCTTCACATAATCACTATCATGGTTGGGCGCAATTAGTATGGTTCATTGCGTTAAGCCAGCAGGTTGTCAAAGTCCTTCCAAAATATGTCACAGATTAGTGTTCCATAATGCTTTCATCACACGCAGTGCTGTTGGTGGCTTAAAGGGGCACTGACACCAAAATTTTCGTCTGCTGTTTTTTCGCTGCAATACGTAGCTGGGGACCAGTTAGCCATGACATGGCACATCAATTGCTCCAGCGCGCGTTAGATAATTATTTACAGCCTCTTTATTACCCACTAGTTTCAGTTTTGGTTTTGGAGCGCTCGAAAAACGACAAGGCGCCCGGTGTAACTGGCGCCATCTAGCGCTCGCAATGGAGTAGACGAGTTCGGACACGTGAGCACATATAACTGTGACGCACTTCCGCACGACAACCGCCGCGTGCTCGTTTTCTTTCGCCCGTCGCACGTCCTGCGCGTTGTTGTCGCTGTTGCTGTCATCGTTGTTGGGTGGCAACTATTTTCTTGAGGTCTGGCGTCGCCGGCAGTCTACTAACGCAGCCGCAGCAAATAAGCAATGGCGGCTATGACGTCATCATTGCTAGCTGCACTGTCAGAGCTCGGCTGCCGTGGTGACGTCGCGGAAGTTGGGGGTCCCCTTCAGGTCACCTTTGCTGCTGTCGATGTCGCGATGTACGGCGTCTAGCGCTCGATTGCGCATGTGAACTTCAATAGTCATTCAAATTACCTTCGGAGCTGTGTTCGCCATTGCGATTTGGTAGACGGCATCTGTACGTCCACGAAAATCGACCCCGCAGGCTACCTTAGCAGCGAAATTTTGGTGTCAGTGCCCCCATTGCTATTCTGAATCCACTTTGCGAACAAGCTAAGCCGAATGAGCATGAACTTGACAGTGGCCCTGCATTGCGGGGGTCTGGGCTTGACATTGACAACATCTGTTCCCCACCTGCCCCCAATGCTTGTACAGCAAGCATCTTGTCTGGGTGTGCGTAGCTTTTCGGTAAAAAATGTTTACAATTTGTACTTATTGTGCTTGCACTTCTGAGCGGTACCTGCGCTGACCTCAAGAACCAAGTGAGACACTGTATTATGTAGTGCCTTTTGCATGCTACGTACCAAACTTAAGTTGGTTAAATGATAGAAACAAGTTTGATATTAACAGTTCATTGATTAGGGAAGTCTTCTACCTGCAAGACTTTTTTTTTTTTTAAGGGTTAGGGTGTTCACGCTTTCATCTAAAACACAAAAATGACAAGTAAAATTTTCAAGTAAGCACATCCCTAAAATCATTTCTGATCCATTTGGAATTGGCTCATGTAGAACAAGGCAAACTGGAGGTAATTGGGAGCAGTCTTTTGTCCTACAGTGGACATGAAATAGGCTGGTGATCTTCCAAAAAAGTTTAGCATGACAGATTTTGAACAGCAGTGCTTTAAAGCATGACAACAAAAATTACGGGCCACCAAAATGACCAGAACTCACCTAGGTTGAGCAAGCCCATGAGAACCTGGATGATTCCCGACAGGAATGTGAGGATAACGGCAAATGTCGGCCCACCAAGGTGCGTATACTCCCCGGTCATGATGGACATGATGGCTGTCGGACCAATAGTAAGGTCCTTGCAGCTCCCAAATATCGTGTACATGAAGCTTCCCATGAATGCTGTGTATAGGCCATACTGCGTACAAAAATTTTTCTTATTCCTTGTTTACTTACAGAACATGCAGAGCAACACCACCACGCAACTTGTATAAAACCAACAGAATAGCTGTAGGGGTGGCACAACCATAGTATGATTATGACAGTATAGTAAGGAGGTCCAGAAATTTCGACCACCTGGGACACACTGCCCACGGGCCCCTCTCCAGCATTTCGCTTACATCGAAAGTGCCACGGCCGGGATAGAATCGGTACCTTGTGGGGGTCAGCAGCTGAACACCAGAAGAACTATGCCACTGGCAACACAAGAACGAGGGGCAAGTACGACATGGATTGCACTCGTATGCATTGCGAAATCTTGTGCTGGTGTTCACTTTGCACAGTTTGCATGCAGCAATACCAACTGGTACACAAGAAGGTGTTTTACGCTCTCACGTTCCCTTTAGATTGCTTATGTTGTGTTAACAGCTTTCTTTTTCTATTATGTTTTGTTATGGGCACATATTTGAGACATGTTCCCATATAAATTCTTATTGTAATCCCAAAGGTGCTTGAAATGTGTATGCCAGCCAGAAAGAGTGACACCAATAAAATGAAGTTAAAGTCTTATTTTCAGCGTAAGCTGCAAAATCTGTCCTAAAGAAGCACCACCTGGGTGCAGCGAACATACCGTATTTATTCGAATATAAGGCAGTCACGATTATAAGGCAAGGGGGAGTTGAAGGACCCTCGAAAAAGAAAAAAAGTACGCACACTAATACAAGGAATGACCATTTTATTTGCATTTTAGGGGCCAGGAAGAAGTGGTAGATGCATTGCTGCCCGCATTTCCGCTTACATGGGACCAAGTCCGCATCTACTTCTTGAAGTTTACGACGACACAAGGACAGCAAACGCACAAGTCATATCCGCACATCACAGCTCCGTAGCTCATGGCACATATTCCGAGTCAGAGTCATTTTTTGACACTTGGAGAACTTGTGCAATTATTTCATAATCGTCCAGGCGACACCACGCCACGATGTCTTCAAACATAGTGGTGGCAGCAATCGCCACATAGCAGCCTCAAGGTAATCGGCGATATCCGCATTTCAGCTCATGATTGGCGGCAGCTAAGCTCTTATGTTGCAAAGTCGGGATCATTTGCAATCAGCAAAAGGTAGCTGCTGATTATGTCTGCTCGCACTGTTTTCAAGGTGCCGGCAGGTATGCCACATTGTCAGCGCCATGCACTTGCCTCGTTTTCGTTGGTATGGTTATCGGCGCCGACTACAAGGCCACTGTTTGTACCACTATGGTACGATACAACAGCAGTTGGCAACAAGGGCCGATGGACCGCACACATCATTGTTACTCCGCCAGCCATTCACAGAAGGAAACAAAAATGTCGTCATGCGACCTTTTCAAAATGGCGCTGTGTTTATGCCTTTGGTACCTATGCACCTTCTGCTGCTCTCGAGTTCTTTCAACGGTGTAATCCATGATGTGCTTGAGGAGCATGGGCAAAAGTGTGTGGAGTCTCAGCGTTTCCATCTTCAAAAGGGCGCGGTACAGTTTGTTACGCTTACGAGCCTGCTTTACGCGTGAAACTTCACCGAACTGAGCTGAAAAACTCAGGTTGCAGAGCTGGTGACGCGCCGAGGTTTCGCATTGTAAGCGCTTGATTTCATCTAAATAAAGAGTTAGCCTTTCCATCTTCCACTCTGATAAACGAATCAAGGCATAACAATTTATGCATCTGTCCATTACTACTGCCACCCTCGCTTTATTTTGGTAACATGGAAAGTTGAAAGCAGGAACTATTTGAAGCTTCGCGGACGTACAGTTGCTGGTAGTTATAAGGGCGTGGGAGGGGCTTCACTGCCAGCTTGAGTTGTATCTGACTATAGATGTGATCTGTCGCTTAATGTCACGAGAAAGACGTCTTGCCCTGCTGCACAAAATTGCTCACGGGAAAACATTTATCAATGCACCTATTGCTTTTGTTACCCCTCCTCTCGAGTCACATGAAGAAGTCACCACCTCAATATAGTTCCCTTGCAATCATCCATTCATTGTTTTAAGTTCTTTTTTCCTCATACTATTGACATTTGAAATGGTCTGATGGCTCCCTGCACGAGTTGTGGAACAAATTCATCATTGGACAACTCGCGCAGGGGGCCGTCAAGACCATTCGAAATGTCAATCAAACGTCGAGCTCCTTATTGGCCGCACAGCTGATGCCACCTTCCGTGCTTCCATTCTTTTTTATCTGGACACGCGTCGCTTTCATATCGTACACCGGCTTTCAACGGCAGCACACAGAGCACACAACGGCAGCCCAATCACTGCTTGGCTTCTCCCGCATGCATAACTTGTGCGATTGAGATAGTCGAGCCTCGATCAGCATTAATTGCTGTAAGCTAGAAATTCCTTATTGTGAGGCAGCCTTTCACACTGATGCTCCGAACCTTTTGAAATCCAGAGTTGTTTATTTACCACAACACAAAGGCCTTTTGCTATGAGCACGCAGCTCTTTACAGAAGGTCATAAATGCATTTCTCTTTCCCTCTGTGTGTATGCATCTGAGAGCGCACTCTTGCTGGATACAGGTCACTGGGAACACCTGCATAGGTAGATAACGCAAGCAATTTGTCATGCCACATTATGCGAAAAAGCATCCTTTTACTTGCACTGTTATCATACTTGCATGAGTCACCAACATGACTGTGTGATACGTACAGTGGCTAGAGTGGTTGTATAAGCTATTAAACACCTACACTACATTTCTACAGCAAACATGACCCTTTGGTTGAAAGTACAAATGGAATGTTACCTCAAACACTCTGTAATTGTACCACGATTTGTTGCAAAAAGGTTAGGTTCACATTATGCCACAGGCTGTTGGGATGCTCCAAAGCAGCTGCTGCACCGCAGGCCACTCAGTCGAGCCAATGGTGGCACTCGCACATTTCTCGCATGTTCCCTGAAACTTTATTGCAACACAAAGAAGGAAATCGCCTTCCATCCCATTGTAGCACAAAGCTAGAAAGCAGATCCATGTGTGTTTCCGAGAGAGAAAGCTCTTCAACCGAAAAAAATTTGTTGTACTGGTCGATGCCTTTATTCAGAATAGCAATGGGGGCACTGACAGAAGAATGCAAGGTGGTCAAACTAAGCGAAGCTTATACCATTCTTTGTTAATCGCACTGCTCTTTCCACTGCCTTCTTTTGCCTAGTCGAAGTAGCGTGGTCTTCTGTGAGTGTAGAGCAATCACACTTCATAAAACCAGCATAGGCTTGACAGCGACACATGTGGCTGTGCGCAACACTTGCAGCTTTTACAGCACAATGAATGACAAATTGTGTCGGGCATTCCGTATTTGCCGGTGACAAGCCACAGGAGTTCACCCCACCACGATGACAGATGTTCCTTTTCAAACACACCTATTTGTAGTGTCAACAAGCGACGCATCAAAGCACAATCCACTGTACAAAGAAAGTTTTACAGGGTAAGCCGTTATGAGGTCACAACAAGGGCCCTTTTTGCGCTGTAGTTGTCCGCCGCCGGTGTCTGTAACCGCTATTGCACAAATTTTGGAAAGACTAACCAGGACCGAGGAGGATTCAAACCACATCCTCTGCGTGGATTCGAACCCATACCCTCTGCTTGGCAGTCGAGCATTCTACCACTGAGTCACGCCTGTTCTTGAAAAATCTTCGCTAAAAAACCTAAACAGCTATAAAGTCTGCCGAGGAATTGCTTTAACAAATGTAATGTTGCGTGGCAGAATAATAATATGCCACTACACGTCGGGGAAAGTGGATTGCACAACGAGTTTGAGGAATCATTTGAAAGAACACAGGGCTGCATAGTTTGTAGCTCTAAACCCCTTACAGAGGCATTATCAACATCATCATTATGAAACAATCTTCCTCAACATTTCCATCTTCTTTATTACGAAGCACTGCCCTTTGAAGCAGCTTTGTCGTATCGTGCCATGCATCCCGTGGCAGGCGACGTACGCAGCCGCGCCAGCAACCTGACTTGGCTCTTCAATATACCTGATGGCTCCTCCTCGTAAGGTGCGGACCACTGCTGAAGAAGCGAATCGCAGAGCTACGCACGTGGCTGCAGCAAGGCAACGTCGCGCACAACAGACAACTGTGCAGAGAGAAGCCCAAACCGCAGCTCGCCGTCGACGCTGGGCCGAGAGTTCGGTTCGTTCTCGGGAAAACGACTCCAAGAGACTCTCTAAGTTATACAGATTGGCACGTCACAATACCGCAGTAATTATTGCGTAGTGGGTACTTCCCTACTTGGCGAAATGATAAGAGTTATGGCGCAGGTGATACCTACCACATCTACTTGCACTATAGTTTCCTTTAAGCGTTTAAAATGGCCTTTAAGGGGGGACATGGTTCTTAGAGATAACATATGTTATTTCTCAGCCAAATTAGATGAAACTGCACAGCTTTGTTCAGTTTTCTTAGCTTTATTTAACTATCCAGTTATATTTTACACAGATCAATTATTTCCAGAGATAATTAGCAATCTCATTCTATTGTTTGCCGAAACAATGAAAAATTATCTATGCAACGTAACATTATTATAAACCCACATATGGATACTACGAAGCCTAAGGAGAGCAACGCTGCAAGCTGATTGGAAATTGAACAACTACTTCTCAATTTACAGCACTAATGAGTTCATGGTCTACACCTAGCCAAAAACATGATAATTTTAAAATTAAAATTAAAAAAAATTTGAACTGTAGATTGAAAATCTGCTTGCAGCGTTGCTTTCTATGCATATTTAGCTACGTTGTGCAAAAGGAATTGTAACTCTAGCATTCCTAGGTAGACCTTTACAGAAGAAGCAAACAAGCGAAGCGGCCAAAATCAATTTAGCAACAATTTGCGCTCAGACACACCTCATATTGGTGTTACAAATTAATTTTACGGCAAAGATAATGAGAAGAGAAGCTAGAAACTTTGCACATTTGTGTAATTTGTGCAATAATAGATAGAGATTCCGAAAATGTCAGCTTCAAAAAGTCTATTTTTTTTTGCAATTTTCGGCCTTCTAAGACCAGTGTCCCCCCTTAAGAAGGTCGCTTCTCCAGCTTACGCTGTCTCTGTCCTGCGGTTACGCGCAGGCCTGGCTCTCTTTTTTTTTTATAAGACGAATGACAGCGTGAACCACAAAGAAACCCACCTGTGGAGGCAGCCCGGCAAGAACAGCCAGCGCCAGTCCCTGTGGGATGACCGTGAGGGCAACGGTCATGCCAGCCACAAAGTCACCATGCAGGTCCAGCAGCGAGTAGTGTGGTAGCCACTTGACAATGGGAACCCGATTCTTCCAGCGCTGTAGCGAACAACATTGGTTGCGAGCTCCAACACACAGCCGCTTAAAGCCACTCGGAGGTGGCTTTTGTGCATCATCGGGTTCCCCGGAGTCATCGTTTAGGCAGTCCCCTGCAGGGATGGTAGGGAATGATACCCAAGTCACGGTGATGCCCCACAACGAATCAAGTGGCAGCAGAAAGAGCATACACTAGAGAGTTCCACAACTTCATCCACTGGGACCACCAACAGACAGAATGTATTTACCATTGGGACAATTGCCATTAGTTAAGAAAGATGGTAAGCGACATTACTCCTTGTTTCATTATCTTCGTACAATTTCATATCTAAGCAGCACAGAAATATAAAGCTTTCAGTGCCTGCAGTGACACCAAATCCAACCTTTAGCACATCTGTACTTGGCGCAGATGGTTTACACCTTGTACTAGCTAGCAGTGCAGCCAGAGGGCCTCCAAAAATGCGTTCACCACGAAATACAAGCATAAAACAAAGGACCCACTCCCGCAGCGTGGTCAAGAGCATCCTCCTTCCAACAAATACTACTTGCCATGGCACTGCTGTACCATAATATGCTTGTTTCACATAAGCATGCTCTAATTAGACCAGTCAGAGAGAAGCTCAATCCTTGTGGCTTAGCGGAGCATTAGTGGAGCAGGAAACAACATCATTTTTAGCTTAGTGAAAAAACGTTATCCAGCAATGCTGCACTAGTCTGCATTATTACTTTTTTTTTTTTTGTGAACAATGGAGTGCACTTTGACAGGGATGGAAAATGATTTGCAGTGCAAGCAAATTACAGCTTTCTTGTTTTTTAAGAGAACTGCTGAATGTGTATTGCACTTGTAAGTGAACTCAGAAAATGGTATCTTCTTTACAAATGTGGACCTGATAAATGCCCTTGCAGGTAGACAAAGTGCATCTCACACAAACTCTGAACCAATGTCTGCAAAAGCAAGAGCACCATTTCACAAGTCAGGCATGAAATCTTTAAGCAGAAGGAAATGTTACAGCTGCTGGATCTAGTTTTATAACAGTGATGCCATCGTTTTTGAAATTATAGGAACGGAGACTATGGAAGAAATATATGTGGAAGCATCACAGCCTATCCTGGCCTATGTACATTGCAAATAATAGATGGTACAAAATAAATGTCCATTCTTTTTCGAAATGGCATGTGCAAGTCAACGGAACAACTCTTCTGCAAAACCAATCCCATACAGCAACAATCTCCATGAAAAGCAGTTCTAACCATCCCACAATGCAGCAATGACAAATGCCTGGCTGTGTAGCAAATCTCATCACAATGCAAGCAGTTCATGACTGCAGTTATTACAGGAAACTAGAAGACAGGAAAAATGAGCAACGACCTTTCTTTTCCCACACCACTTCTTGCGATGTCATGCAAGGGAGCATCACTCACACTCCCGAGGCACGTTGCTGTTGGGCATCACACAGAGCGAGCCAACTTTACCAGAAACGTGGGCAGGTTTGACTCCTCAGGAATAAATTCAGGAAAGACAACAGCCGCTATCAGGCAGCTATGGATGATAACACAGTGGGCTGATAGGAAAACAGGCAACCTTCCAACCTGTACGAGATAGGCTATCTGCGCAGCAAAGGTGCAGTATTGGCACTGTGGAATCTTACGAGTGATAAGCGACACAAAAAAGAAGACAAAGCCAGCTGTGGTACAAGGTCCTGTTGCTGCACACGTTGCGGAAGGAGGACTGCATTCTCTGTCTGGCAGTCCAAGAAAATGGCCAAGGTCAGCTTGCGCACATTTCAACACACACATGGGCTGAAAGTTCCCTGCAAGGTTATCTGCTGTACATTATGCAGTAACAAATGTGCCCTTTTTTAAATGCAGAGCATTTCTTAGTCGCACGATGTCGCGCTTTGGCGCCGTCCACACCCCCACTGCGCATGCTCGGCTCGTGCCGGCCCACCGGGCGTTCAGGAAGCCGAGCATGCGCAGTGGGGGTGCGGCGGAGCGCCCGTTCAGAATTCAGTCAAGGGCGTCTTTACTTGGCTTTCGCTTGACTTGACACTTTGCTTGACTCGAGTAGATGCGATGGAATGAGGCGCTTCTCCTTCATTCAATAAATAAGAATAATAAAGACAAAATAACAATTAAGCATTCCCAAACCATACCCAATTACGCAACATTCACGCGATACCCCCACCACTCTGCGACGCATTTACTCGAGTTCCCCCCGTGGGAAGATGCGGGCGACATTTTTTTTTTTTTTAGTGAACATGGCCGGTGATCAGCATATTGCTGGTAAAGAAAAAGGTTATTGTCGGTGCAAGCAAATGGCAATTTCAGAGCCCAAGCCAATTATGAATCAAATGGCTCCAAAGCCAAATGGAATCATCAGAAAAAAAATATATATATATATGATAACTTGTGCTCAATAGGCCAAACGTATTTGGAGTAAAATAGCAGACACAACTTCACAGTTATCGTTTATTGCCAACAGTTTCGACCGTGGGACCGCGGGCCCGGTCACTTACTATGCTTTAGCATAGTAAATGACCGGTCCCCAGACTTGGGCTCTGAAATTGCCAGATTGGGCACAGAAAGGTTTGGAGCTTAAGAAGTGAGATTTGTTTTCAGTAACAGCCACTGCTAAGGCCATCTCTAGTTTGATATCACCTGTTAGTAACTATGAAGCTAAGAAATGACAATGCAGTACTCATTTCTATGGGCGAGCTGAAACAAGATACATGCAATAAGACATGGGATAAATGATCATTTGTCAGACAATGGGTGAGACAGGCACACCAATTAATGCCTCAATGCAAGGAATGCATTTTCAGTGCATGGACATTAAGCACCACAAATCAGAGATTGGTCCAACTAGGAAGCTATATAACAAGCAATGACTGAGATCATCAAGAAGAAATTAGCGTAATTAACAAAGTAAGGTTTTAAAAAATGAGCATAGTCAACCCCAGTATTATAATTATGATAATTATGGAAATAGAAGGTCAGGTTGATGGTTGCTGCATTCACAGCGAAGAATGAGATAACGCTGATAGCCTTCTTCAAGTAGGAAGCAGTTGCTACATGTCCCAAGCTACAGTGATTACATTTGCTTCCAATATCATGGAAACTTGAAGAGGCTTGAAAAGAAGAGTGAAAAAATATCTGCAGTGCATGGACAGTGCAGGCACTCAAACAGCAAAAGATGGATTGTACAACACAGTGTCCCTGGTGGCAACCTAATAGAAGACCCAGATAGATTGATTGATTGATTTGTGGGGTTTAACATCCCAAAACCAGCTCTGATTATGAGAGACACCGTAGTAGAGGTCTCTGGAAATTTCGACCACCTGGGGTTCTTTAACGTGCACTGACATCGCACAGCACACGGGCCTCAACATTTCGCCCCCATCGAAATGCAGCCGTGGCGGCCGGGATTCGATCCCTCGACCTTCGGATCAGCAGCCGAGTGCCACTAGACCACCGTGGCAGGGCAAGACCCAGACAACAGACAACAAATAATGCAGTGGTGAAAGTGTGAAGTGTAAAACTGCAGGACGGAAAACAAATAAGTGCTTCAACAGCACTTGCCCTGCAGAGAGCCTCATTTAGCTCACTATCGCAACATCAGAAGGCAAGTCTCAGATGCCGTCAAGTGGTCAGTAACATTGCACCGAGTCCTCAATTACATCTATTCTTAAGCGAGATAAATCACAGCAACAGTGTGTCTGTGATCACAGCAAGTAGGGTGTCTAGGACACACCGACCTAAAAAAAAGCGAGCAATGAAGAAGACAGGATGTGAGCGTACCTGGCACCTTCTCAGCTGAACTAACCCTGACATACTGACCGTTCAGCATGTCTCACTGTCACATCAAGCGTTACTCCTGCCCTGGCAGCTGCACTGAAGGTAACTTGGGAGTGATGAGCAGGAAGGCCTTTGTGAGCTAGCAGACACTTTATCAGCGCCACTTGCGTCACTATCAGTTGCTCGTGAAGCTACAGACGTCAGGATATCTGCTTCGCAACAACCAGCACAAAAGAGAAAAATAAAGAGCTCTGGCTATGGATTCCATTGCGAGTGTGCAACTAAGCCCTGCATTCTTTGCGCACTGACTCTCGAGATAAGGTCCAGGAAATTTTAGTTTCTACGAGTGAAGACAAGACAGGGCGAAGGACTTGATGCCTTCAACAAATTACCACCTTGTCAGGCACAGCAGCTGCATTTTTTTTTCACAGGAATAAAGAGTGTTATTCAAAGCCAGATTTACAACACTGATTTTATGCACAAGAGGTAGGTACCTTCAATGACTATTGCGTACAATAACAAGATACTGCGTGCAATGTACTACCAAATGTGGCCAGACGGTGACCGAATCGTCTATATATATATATATATATATATATATATATATATATATATATATATATATATATATATATATATACACACACATCTGCCAACGCCAGCAAAGTTCTAAATACCTTCTAATATGAATTATAGTCAACAGTGAGACGCCATTCCGGAGCGTAGCGTACCTACTACTGCCCTTCAAACCAGCGAAGAGCGCGCCGATTTACGGAAAAAGAAAATTATCGTATTCGAAACCACTGAACACATACGCCTGAACTGAAAGAAGTTATAGCAGAGGTCACCACAAACACGTCTACGGCACAGCTCTCAGAAACGTCGCTCAATAAATTAAACAAAAAAACAAGTCGCTGCACTCTCGAGCCAAAACGTCAGGCAGGCACCCGTTTGGGGGGAGTGATGACTCCTCGATCTATTCGTTGCTGGCCTAGCTCGCCATAAACCACGCATTCACACTTCTCCGGAAAGCAACTTGTCGATGTAGCCGCAGATGTCGCTAATTCATAATTTCTAGGCGTTTTTGATGCCTTGAATAATGGAATACATACGGCGGTACCAAGCGGCGAGCGTTGTTCACACACACACACCGTTCCCGTCGGTTTACTAGCAACACAAACGTTGTGGTCTAAATCAACCTAGATATGGACGAGTAACTGACAAAAAAAAATAATAAAGCGGCAGAAAGAACCGACAATTGTGCAGGTATGTATACATACGCTCAGGCAAAAGCGAGGAACTTGGACCATCGCCGCCTCTCGACGGCACAATGATCATGGCAGTCTTTCGTGCGCGTAGTGCGCCTCATATGTGTTTCGAAAGCACAAGCATGCGGAGACGAGCAGTTGCGGTACCGTCACGAGGCTTCGGCATCCGCAGTGAACGTCACGAATATAGGCAGAGCAAAGAAAGAAAAAAAAAAAGCAGAAAGTCATGTGCTTAGCAGAAAACATGCTGCCACAGCATGCCGCTTTCGAAACAGCTGTTTTGAAAAGTTGCCAGCTGCCGGCGTATTCGCCGCCAAATCACGGGCAATGATTTCTGCAGCGTGCCTTCGCGCTGATATTAAAGTGGGACTCAGACTGCTGCAAACCACGTCGGGAGCACGGGGTTAAGAGAAAGGGACTGAAAGAGGTAGAAAGGCGCGCGCGGGCCTCGGGCATTTTCGCTCCATCGAAAATGGGACCGCCGCTGCCGGGATCGAGCCTGTGTGTTCGTGCATAAAATATTCGGAAAATTGTTACAGCGCAAATCGACACCCGGACTTAGAGAAGAAGGGCACACACTCACGGCGCTATGTGTGTGTGTGTGTCCTCTACGTCCGTGCACAACAATTTTCCGAGTCGAGCGATTCCATCTAAATGCTCGCCACCTAGCGGACGCTCCTGGAATCAGCCGATACAAGGTCGACCGCGGAACGAGGCGTATTAGGATGTCATCGCGTTACCGCGCGCTGTAAAACAGCTCTATAGTTCCTTAATCGACGCCACACCGCCTCGAAGCATCCGAAAAAGAAAAAAAATCCCCATCAAAAGACTTTTGTTGCGTGCCTCAGTGCGTGTCATAGCGATGAAAAGGCAGCAATACGTCGTTTCATCGGTTCCCCAAAGAAGCAGACAACGCTTCGAACAGGGCAACATGGATTAGGAACTTGAGCTATCGGCAAGAAGGTGACGGGAACTATGCTAGTTTGTTCCAGGCACTTCACTCGTGACGATTTCTTCCTCCCCGGTGAGTACAGATTATGTTTGTGTGCGCTCGCGTTTATTATCATGCGCGCTTTTCGAAGAGCCAGAGGGTTGGTTAGTTGAGGCAAGCGGCATTGTTTATACGTGTATATCTGTTAACGTTTTCTGAACGTGTCAATGCTCATCTTAATGGATGGAGAACTTTATTTAACGTCCTGCAGATTAAAGACCCGGGCTCAGGTCTCCCATGTCGGGACGTCGAGGCCTTGCCTTGACGCCGCTTCACAGGCCTGCTGGACTGCCCAGCGCTGGTCGGCGAGCGCGGAGCTGCGCAGGGCGGCGTCCCACCTCGCCGAGAGAACATCGGGGTTAATACCTTTGGCTTTAGCCTCACATTCCCAGAGCATATGCTTAAGCGTAGCTGTGTCTTTCTGACAGACCTTACAGATACTCGTGTGATAGAGATCGGGGTAGATTCGGTGGTATAGCAGTGGATTGGGGTAAGTGTTCGTTTGCAGCAGCCTCCAAGTAGCTGCTTGAGCTCTGCATAGATTGCCATTAGGTGGAGGGTAGCACCGCCGGGCCAAGTAGAACGTCTTGGTTATTTCGTTGTAGCTCGTGAGTCGGTCCCGGTCCGCGCACTCTTCGACAGATGCGTCTACTCCTGCACGGGTTATAGCATCGCGTGCGGCGGAGTGAGCACCTTCGTTGAGGTTGGGGAGGTGCGAGCAGACTTCACCCATATGGGCGGGGAACCAGATCAAGTTAGCCTGGGAAACCTGGGAGGCATTCGTGAGTATACGAAGGGCTTCGATCGAGATTCTACCTTTAGCAAAATTTCGCACAGCTGTGCGCGAGTCGCTGAGTATGACCTGAGTGTCGGCATCAGTTATGGCCAGGGCGATGGCCATTTCTTCAGCAACCTCCGGGTGTCGGGTCTTGACACTAGCTGTATGCGTTGTGGCTTTCTCCGAGTTTATCACAACGACAGCGAAGCGTCCACCGTCGGGGTAGCTGGCGGCGTCAGTGAACCGCGCATTCTTATCATTGCAGTAGGCTTTCAGAAGAGCTGTAGCTCGGGCTTTTCGGCGGCCTTGGTTGTAAATGGGATTCATGTTTCTTGGAACCGGGGCAACGTGTATCTTCGCTCGTATTTCTTTAGGTATGTCCGCCTTAGCACCATGCTGTTTGTGGTACGTGATGCCAAGCTCTTGCAATATGCTTCTTCCTGTGTTTGTAGTGGTGAGCCTTTCTAGGTGCGATAATCTTTGTGCTTCAGCTATTTCGTCCAAAGTGTTATGGATCCCCAGTTGGAGCAGCTTCTCAGTGCTGGTGGATTCTGGTAGGCCGAGGGCGACTTTATATGCCCTGCGGATTATGGTGTTAATCTTCTTCTTTTCGTTTTTATACCAGTTGTGCATGGACGCAACATATGCGATGTGACATATGACAAAGGAGTGGATCAGCCTGATGAGGCTGTCCTCCTTCATACCACTTCGTCTATTTGTGACCCTTTTGAGAAGTCTAATGGCGTTGGTGGTCTTGTGAGTAAGCCTCTTGATAGTTTCACCGTTGACCCCGTTGGACTCGATGATCATTCCGAGGACTCGGATGCGACTGACAATGGGGATGGTGACCCCGTCCTTGGTGTGTAGTTGGATCTCTTCGCTTTGTCTGATTTTAACAAAACCCTTCGGAGGCCGTCCCCTAAGGGTAGGGCGGTACAGCAAGAGTTCTGACTTCTTCGGAGAGCATCGAAGACCAGTGCCAGCCAGGTAATCCTCGACCACCTCAAGGGCCTTCTGCAGGGCCGTTTCAATCTGTCCGTCGCTGCCCTTAATGGACCAGATTGTTATGTCATCCGCATATATCGTGTGACTGAGGTTGTTCACGGTCTGCAGCCTTTTGGCAAGGCCAATCATGACCAAATTAAAAAGCATAGGCGAGATGACCGAGCCCTGCGGGGTTCCTGTGCTACCGAGCTCCTGTTCTTCGCATGTGATATCGCCGGCGAGAAGGATGGCTTTTCTTCCAGTGAGGAAGTCTCTGATGTAGTTATAAATCCTCACACCGAGGTTCAGTTCGGAGATCTGTCTCAGAATGGCCGAATGGCTGACCCTGTCGAAAGCGCTCTCCAGGTCAAGGCCCAGGATTGCCTTCGTGCTGCGAGATTTCTCATCGAGGATCTGGTGCTTGAGCTGGAGCATCGCATCCTGCGTCGACAGATGTGTCCGGAAGCCGATAATTGTGTGCGGATACGCTTCTGTGGACTCGAGGTAGTTGTTGACCCGGTTGAGGACGGCGTGCTCCATTGTCTTGCCCACACACGAGGTCAGTGAGATAGGTCTCAGATTTTCAATACCGGGGGCTTTGCCAGGCTTGGGGATTAGGACTGTCTTGGCCGTCTTCCACTGCACCGGTATGGTTCCTGCCCTCCATCGCTCGTTTATGTAGTCCGTGAGTCTAGAAAGCGAGTTCTCATCAAGGTTCCTAAGCGCTTTGTTAGTAACACCATCCGGCCCAGGCGCCGAGCGTCCGTTGAGGTGATGCAGCGCAGCTCGGATTTCTTCCTTGGTGAAGTCTTCGTCCAACGGCGTGTTGGCCTTACCGCAGTAATCGGCGTGTGTGACAGGTGGACCTAATGGGAGGTACTTATGAATCAGTGCGTCGATGACTGCCTGCTGTCCTAGTGCCGTCACGTTGGTGTGGAGGAGCCTGGCGAGGCATTGCCTCTGGTGGGTTTTGGTTGCTGTGTTGTCAAGTAAGTGTCGGAGAATCTGCCACGCTTTCCCGTTGTGTAACTGACCATCGACGGCATTACATAGCTCATCCCACTGTTGTTTACAGAGAGTGCGACAGTGTTCTTCAATGGCCTTATTTAGCTCAGCAACCTTCTTTCTCAGTTTGCGATTAAGGCGCTGGCCTTTCCAGCGATTTAGGATGGACGTCTTGGCCTCGATTAGGTGCGCCAGACGGCTGTCGATTCTGTCAGTTTGGACATCTGTCGTTATCGTTTTAGTTGCGCGTGTGACGTCCGCATTGAGTGACTGCGTCCACTCTTCGATGTCAGTAATGGGATCGTCACTCGACAGCGCTTGCCTTTTAGAGCGGAACTCTTCCCAGTCCGTCCACCGGAACTCTTGTATATTCCTCACCATCTGGCCCTGGATCGGTGCAGTGATCTCGACAATCATGTGGTCGCTGCCGAGATCTGCCATGGTGTTTCTCCACGTAACATCCCGCGCATGTTTGACGAATGCGAGATCAGGTGTGGTATCTCGGCATGTCGACGTGCCCAGTCTTGTTGGGTTAGTAGGGTCTGTGATCAAAGTGTAGCCTAGCTCAGTCGCGTCTTGCCAGAGCTGCCTGCCCTTGCTGGTATCATACGTGTAGCCCCACGTCTTGCTGGGAGCGTTAAAGTCACCTCCGACAATTAGGGGGTTTCTCCCCGCCACAGCAGCAGCCTTTCTAAGAAGTGCGATAAAACGCTGCTTCAAGTTAGATGGACTACTGTACAGGTTTAGGATAAATATGCTGCCCTTCCTGCGTCGTTCTGGGATCAGCTCAATCAATACGTGTTCGATCTTGAATCCCTTGATTTCATGTGCAATTGCCACGTGCCGCTTATGAATGAGTGTGATCGTTCCCCGCCCTGCGGTGACCGCCAGATACTTTTCATAGCCCGAGATTATGGCCGTGTCAGTGAGTGTCTCCTGCAGTAAGATGACTGCTGGCTTGCGCTCCGCTGTCCTAATGTGCTGCTGCAGAACTGCCTTCTTGTTAGCAAAACCCCTGCAGTTCCACTGCCATATGATGAGATCGTTAGTGACAGGCGCCATGATGGTTGTTAGGAGGACCGGGTGCTTGCCCGGCATTGTACTGTAGCTGCTGTTGTACTATCTGCGGCTGTTGCTGTTGGCTGGCAGCCATGATGCTGCTGACGTTGCACTCAATGCTGGCAACCTTGCTCACTAGACTGGCCACGGCCATTTGAAGATTCCTGATGTTCTCCTGCATCCCCACCATCATGTCTTTGATCTCAGATCTAACTTGCCCTGCGACGCTGCCCCCTTCAGAGGATTGAAGAGCACGCTTCTTAGCTGCGGGAGTGCCTGCTTCATCCATCGAATTAGTGGCGGGCTCTTTTGCTGGCACGACGTTAGGGACTGTCCGTTCTTTCTTAAGCTCGTGCACTTCACTGATCAGTCTTTGTATTAAGTCACGCATAGCTGCATTTTCTTTCCTTAGCATTTCAATAGCCTTGTGGTCCACTGCTTTACTGTTATTAGCGTCGCTAACGACAGTTTTACTATGCTCTGGGGGAGTTCCCGATGCCTCCCGTGAGGTGGCCCCAGCCACGCCTGCCCAGCTCACCTTGTCGGTAGCTCCGGACCGTTGACGGGATGTAGACCTGGAACGACACCGCGCCTTGCTCCGGGATCGGCTCCTGGATCTGCCCCGTGATCTCGATCTCGAACGGCGCTCCATGGGTGGGAAGTCTGTCGCTAGGGGTTGACTCTGCTCGGCTTGCTTTTCCCATCTTCGTCTGCGTACTAGGTACGGAGTCTTGTATCGTGCCCTGCATGTCTTGTCGGCAGTCATATGCGCTCCGCCGCACAAGTTACACTTGGGGATACATTGGTGTCCTTGATCGGGGTTGCGGAGCCCACAGCCCCGGCAGATCTTATTGTTCGGATCTGGGCACACGTCCATGCGATGGCCTAGGCGGCCACACTTGTAACACACGTCGATATGTTTACGGTACAACGTGCATCTCAACAGCGTATCTGACCAGATTTGGAACCTTCCTATCACAGTGGTTGTTGATGCTATGCGCTTGGCTGCTAGCGCCGTCGGATTTCTGGAGTTGACGATCTTGCGATCCAGCTCTTCGGGTCCGTCTTAAATGGGAATACCGCGTATCACACCCTTGGCAGTGTTGTCTGGAGCGTACGCATTCACCTCGTAATCCTTTTCTGCAATCCTCAGTTGCCGCATACGACAGCAAAGGTCCGCGTTGATGCGTCTTGGAGTACTTACAACCACGATATTCTGTCGTGGGTTTGGGCAGACCGTGTCGTCTGTGCTTTCTTCTTTTGCGATCTTAGCAGATGCAAAGATGGCGGTGGTGACGGTCGGGGCACCAATCTTGAGAATATTCAGGCCTCCTTGGGGCCTAATAACGATCTTGATCTCCTCCCTTGGAAGCGGTGGCATTCTGCTGGCTTTGATGACTCCCAGTTTAATCCCAGCCTTGGTGTTAACTCCATGTCTCTTCGGCTCGGCGCGTTCAAGCGCCGTCCCATTCGATACCGCGGCGTCTCTGCGCTGAGATCTTGCCTTGCGGGCACCTGCTGTTCTCCAGCCCAATGCCTCGGTGATTTCTCCTGGGGTAATGTCCTCGCCTTCAACCTGGTAGTCCATCGTTGAGTCGCGTTCAGTTAGCGTCGACGTAGCCGGGAAACCAAGCACCGCGTCCCGGCACTCCGGCGCGCTAAGGGCGCGAACGCCGTACGCGTCGAGTGCGCTGAGCCAGTCGGTAGCGTGGCCGGAGCACAAAAGTCTTCAAAGTATATTAAAAAAGGTGGCCCACCTCTAATTTGGTATCTGCTGAGTCCTCGGAACTTCACGAAACTGATGATGCCAAAACTGTGCAGATCCGTTGAGGATTTTGCAGCGAAAACATTGAAAATGCAGGAGCCGACGCGCACACGTCTGAATACCGCGGCGACCGCAGCGCCTCCTCCTGCTCATCTTAACCGCGGCAATATTATTGTTGACGTACTTTTGCCCGCATGCATTGTAGTAAGTAGATATAAAGCGAGCGCTTGCCTTCGTTCGCCTTCTTCGTCCCATGCGCGCGCTGCGCCTCGTAATATTTGTTTGGTGGTTATGGAGGTTTAACGTAGCGCGTTTGTATTTCGAGTTCATCAGGTGGCAACTCAGGATTTATTGCGCTTGTTCCAACTTTTGAGCCCTCGACCGCGCCTCTAAGTTTATTTTCCGGCACTGCGCATAGAATTGAACTCTTTTAACGCGTTTATTAAGTGACGCATTTGTACTCAATGGAGAAACCCCGCGCACAAGTGCTTGCATCTTTCGGAGAGGCCTGCTACGCATGAACATCTGCCTTCTACTTCAGGCTCGCTTGAAAGGCTCTTTATCCTTAAAAAATCTGATGCGCGGGTCTCCGAACAAGTGCGACGTTTGAACGCACAGCGCAATCATTTCCGCTGTTTCGCCGCTCAAATCCTTTAGGCCGATTAATATCAGATGTTCTGCCGCAAGAACCCTTTCGCCTTCGACGAAGCATCTTGATTCGACCCCGCAATCAAGAAACTTTAGCACAGCGCTAAGCGAAAGCGCGGCCGTGGCCCTAGGTATACAGTGTACTAGAAGGTGTAGAAGCCAGTCATCTTTGGTTTTCTGAGCAATATTGCCAGATGAACCACTTTTTCTGGAGTTGCGGCACCCGAGCGATCATCATCATCATCAGCCTATCTTGTGTCCACTGCAGGACGAGGGCCTCACCATTCTTGCCTGTCCTGCGCGAGCTGATTCCATTTGACGCCTGCGAATTCCTTGATTTCGTCCCCCCATCTTACTCTCTGTCGTCCTCGGCTATGCTTGCCCTCTCTTGGTATCCATTCCGTCGTCCTAACTGTCCATCGGTTATCTATCCTTCTCATCACGTGGCCTGCCCATGTCCATTTTTTCTTCTTAACGTCTGTTATTATGTCGGCGACTCCCATCTCTGACCCATTCGGCTCTATTTCTATCTCTTAATGTAACGCCTATCATTTTTCGTTCCATCGCCCGCTGCGCGGTTCTTAACTTCCTCTCGAGCTTCTTCGTAATTCTCCAAGTTTCTGCCCCGTATGTCAGTACTGGCAAAATGCAGTAGTTATATAGTTTCCGCTTGAGTGATAGTGGTAGATTTCCTTTCATGAGTTGGGAATGTCTCCCGTACGCGCGCCATCCCATATTTATTCTACGGTGGATTTCTTTTATATGGGCGGGTTCTCCTGTCAGTAGCTGTCCTATAGATATAGGTATTCTTCTACGACTTCTAATGTCTGGTTTCCGATCGTGAAGCCGCGTTTTTTCGCCGTGCCATTGAGCATTATATTTGTTTTCTGCATGTTCATCCTTAATCCTACTTTAGAGCTTTCTCGGCTTAAGTCCTCAATCATCTTTTGCAGTTCGTCGCCATCATTGCTAAAAAGTACTATGTAGTCTGCAAATCGTAAGTTACTTAGATATTCGCCGTTAATCCTTAACCCTGTCTCGTCCCAGTCTAGTCTTCTGAAGATTTCTTCCAAACATGCAGTAAACAGCATTGGAGAAATTGTATCTCCTTGTCTGACACCTTTCTGTATTGGGATTTTTCTGCTTTTCTTATGGAGGAGCAGGGTGGCTGTAGAATCTTTATAGATGTTGGCTATTATGTTTACGTAGCTATCGCACATTCCTTGTCGGCGTAATGCCTCTAGAACTGCTGATATCTCTACCGAGTCGAAAGCCTTTTCGTAATCTATGAAAGCCATATAGAGGGATTTGTTGTATTCAGTGGATTACTTGATTGATCACATGAAGGTGGTCTATGGTTGAGTATCCTTTCCTGAACCCTGCTTGTTCTCTTGGTTGAGTGAATTCAAGTGTGGCCCTTATTCTGTTGGAGATAACCTTTGTGAATATTTTTTAAAGTGCTGAGGGTAGACTGATCGGCCTGTAGTTCCTCAAGTCTTTAACATCTCCCTTCTTATGTAATAGTACAATATTTGCGTTTTTCCTGCTGACTGGTACATCTGAAGTTTTGAGAGACTGTGTGTACAGTGTCGCGGCGGTTATGCCGTCTTCTCCAGCCGCTTTTCCGTGGGACATGCCCTGAATTGCTTTTCTAACCTCGTCCGTAGTGACGCATGGAATTTCGGTGTCGTGATCGACATTTATGACCCTCATGGTGGGGGTACTCGTATTTGAGCTGTATAGTTCAGAATAGAAGTCCTCGGCCACTTTGGTTATATCACTGAAGTTAGTAACGGTGTTGCCCTGCTTATCTTTCACTGCATGCATTATGTTCTTTCCCGCGCAAAGCCTCCTTTTAGTTGTTTTGATGCTGACTCCATTTTTTCACGGCTGCTTCTATTTCTTTCACGTTATGGTTACGTATGTCCCTGACTCTACTTTTACTGATGAGCTTAGACAGCTCGGCAAATTCTATCCTGTCTCTTGAGTTAGTTATTCTCATCTGTTGGCGTTGTTTGATTAAATTTTTAGTAGATTCAGAAAGCTTATTTACATCTTGCCTCAGTGCTTTACCCCCTACTTCGATCGCTGCTTCGGTGATCAGCTTAGTAATGTCTCCGTTCATCATCTCTACGTCCTCATTTTCTTCCTGTCCTAAAGCCTCATACTTGTTCTTAAGTGCAATTCTAAATTCTTCTGTTTTCGCCCTGACGACATCAAGGTTGGCCTTCTTGCGCGTGATAAACTTTGTCCTTGTCCGCTTTAGATTGAGGGTTATCTTCGCCCTTACTAGTCTGTGGTCACTAATTCTGACCTTATTAACCACTTCCGTGTCTTGTACCAGTGGCGCACCGACGGGGGGGGGGGGTGGGGAGGGGGAGTTGTAACCCCCCTCCCACTTTGTAACTGCTCCTGTGTCCTAGAAGAATGTGGCGCTAATGTCTCTGCAAAACGCCGAAAAAATAATAAAATAATCATCATCATTGATGCTGCTATTATTTGGCATTTTTTACACACGCAACAACTGTTTAACCGCATGCCCGGCCCTTCGTGAAAAATTGAACCCCCCCCCCCCTCCCCTGGCAGAGATCCTGGGTGTGCTACTGTCTTGTACTATACTTGGATCACTGCACATTATGAAATCTATTTCGTTTTTCGTTTCTCCGTTGGGGTTTTTCCATGTCCACTTTCTGTTCTTTTAAAGGGGTCCTGAACCACCGCTCGGGCTTGGTTTTGAAAACAGCTGGGTGTATTGAATGCCTCTCAGAAATTCACAGCCGAAAGAATTTTTCAAAACGGTTTGTTAGGAGCGAAGATATTGCGACCGGAAAACTCCCCTTTCCAGTCCTGTCTCAACTATGCGGAATAGAGGGTACAGAGCTCCTAAGGGCGGTGTCGAAGGAGGTGCCCCGCCCACCGCTTTACCTCACCAGACTTCAGCGACGTGTCAGAGTGGCCACGGCCGGTCTGGACGCGCGCGCTCGCTCCCTCTTTCACGGCCTGAGCAGCTGCCACGACTACAATGGATCTGTTTCTATACAGGACGACGGCGCGTTCCGCGCGAGGGCGTCGCGAGCCAACCCCCCAAAGCGCGTTGCTCTGCATGAGCTTCGTATGGTAAACCAGCTGTTCCCGGCCACTTTACTGTGCTAATTATTTTTTCCGCATGTAGAAAGTGGTGGAAGTAGTACAGGTGCGTGTGGGGACAGTCTGGCTTTCTAGGTACTCATGCACTCGGCAAAAGAAGAGGCACACTCAGTGCTACTAGCAACAAGAATGGGTTGGTTGGTTGGTCAAACTTGACCATCTTATATTTGATGGAGGCGAAAATGCTTGGGGCTTGTGCGCTTGGATTTAGGTGCACCCTAAAGATTACCAGGTGGTCGAAATTCCCGGAGCCTTCCACCACGGCGTCCTTCATAAACATAACGCAGTTTTCGGATGATAGACGGCATGCTGATGCAGATGTCCCGAAGTGCGTCCTTCTGCTTAGTTTCTACAATGAGACGGATTTGCTCAGCCTTGTGGCGAACCGCTCAATTGTGTGATTGCCAAAATGTTTCCCGGAACCATCATATGAGATTGTGACGTTCTTCGAGAAGGCAGTGAAATATCTTTACCGAAAGAAAATCCTCGAGACACTGCAATTTACTGTTCAGTCATATCTTGAAGATTCGCCGCTTCTGGACTGTCTGGAAGGTGTGGACAAGAGTCACGCCAGAGTGTCGGCGCACATCATCTATGAAAAGTTTCTCCGGATTCTTCTTGTGAACTACACACAAAAGTTAACAGATCAGAATGACAAGCCTTCTGGCTATATTCACAAGGCCACGCGGAAATATTTCCGGCTGTGAACGATGTGACTACTTTAAACTAGCTGTAAGCATCACGACAGTGTTTTACCAGCCAGTGCTTTTTTTTTCTTTTTCAGTTCTTGTGCATTATATTATTTTAGTACCAAGGACAACATTCTGTATGATGCTGAACGGTTTCTGTGAAAGTTCTTTATTTTTCTTCGCCTGCGGCGTACGTTATTGCATAAAAAGATTTTTCTCATCTCTTTACTTGCACGCTGAAGACCGCGTCTGGACACGTGAGAGCTTGGGAATTTATATGCATGCAGGGACTCAGCGTGGTGTGGTGCGAGTTTATTATTATTATTATTATGTTCCTTCTGCTGTGATTGCGACTCACGGCTACTTGTGGAGAGTGTGACTTTACCCTTTTCGAGGTATTTATTTTAATAATAAAGCAAGAATTGCGACAGCTTGAATAAAAATGACCATATTTTATCATTTTCAAGTACATTAATGGTTGGCATATGTGAATTTGACGTAAACGTTTCGGAAACCAATTTCTTTCAAAAAAGAATGTTTCGTGTCATTTGTTCTGACGGTCGGTGACGAATCATGCGGCCGAGCCTTCTGAGCGCGACGCGCATCGGTAAGTGCTCTCACGAGCAGCAGAAGCGGGCGAATCAGTGGCTTGTGCCTCTCCCTCGGAAAAGCGGAAAGCACCAGAGTTGTCATATATATGCTTGCTAGCATATTCTCATCGCATTGGTACCATGCATAGCATATAGAGGAGCTTCAGAAAGTGACACGGCAAGTCTGAGGCCGAGCATTCCCAGCGCGCGCTAGCCTCCGCAACGGCCGGGAGCTGGTTTAGAGCGGGTTGGCTCGGAGCGCCCCCGCCAAGTTGCGGCGATAGGTAGCAACAGCCTCCCGTGCGCAGGCTGTAAAAGAGAGAGCGAGCGCGCGCGTCCAGACCGGCCGTGGAGTGGCTGACGAAAAGCGCGCGACTACCGGGGACTGTTGGGGCTATCGGAGATGGCATTTTAGCGAGAGCGTTCGGAATCACCGCACGCGATTGGCCAGCGCCGCTCCGCTGTCGTCATCCGCGGGGCGTGCCCACGGTACACCTACCTATAACCACATTAGAGAAGAGAAACTGTACCGTTGACAGTGCAACGAAAAATAAAAGTAGCGGTGGCGTCCTAAACTAAGATACACGATCAAGAGATGGCACTGCATGTACTATCATCATTATTGTTTAGATGCAACATGTTTGTTTTGTTTTTGACGCCTACGCCTTCTGGCCTTATTGAGAGCCCCTAGCAGGAAAATTTCAAACTAAAATATGGGGCTAGGTTAGTAGTTCCACTCTACGCGCAACTTGATGGAACGCGCCGCGGCTGGTTTTTTTCGCCACCTGTAGCGACTTGTGGAACGTCGAACCTTCCGGGGCCCCGAGATTTCGGTGTCGTCAAATTGACGTCAATTCCCTGTCAAAACGGCTAGCCGGCCTAGTTGGAACGATTTCATGGTGGTACTGCGCGAAACAAACGGGGACGAAGGAAGGAGACACACAGACAAGCGCAATCTAACAACTCTGAGTTGTTAGATTGCGCTTGTCTGTGTGTCTCCTTCCTTCGTCCCCGTTTGTTTCGCGCAGTACCACCATGAATTCCCTGTCAATCATTTTCAAACCGAGCGTGTCGTCTGCTACGCGGAGAACGATTCCCGAGGCCGCTCGCTCAGCGAACGATTTACGAACACTTTGCGAACAGCGGCCGCGGCAGCGGCTCCGCTTGGATTTGTCGTCGCTGAAATAGGACGCGGGGCAGCTGGAGGTTCGCGATGTATTTGAGGATTTGACAGGAAGTGAATTCCGGCCTCAATTTCGTCTGTCGAAGCGAACAGTACGTTGGCTGTGCGCCGAACTTGATCCCGAGAGAGAGAACAACTTTATTTTAGGAAAAAAAAAAATCCTCGCCGCCACCTCCTCTGCTCGTCTGATAGCCTGGAGTTGTTTCTCCAGGCTTGAGTCGCGGTGAACGGTGTCCCACGCTCCAGGCGAGGGAATGGTCAAGAGATCGGAAATCGGGTGCCAAAGAGCCCGTGGAATTTCGACGGAGAGAAAAGAGCTGCGCATGTTGATGTTCTTTAATTGCTCCTGGAAGTTTCCAGCGCGCTGTCGGTAGTGAAGAGTTTGTCGGGCCTTCACAGTTGGGGTGCACCTCCAAAAATGCGAGAAGGAGCTCCCTCTGCCTCTGAGCACCCGCGGGCCGAGATGCACCTTTTTGTGCGAGGACATGGCAGCAGCAGACGACGACACGCAATTTAGATATGACGCCACTTACGCGCACGCTTCTTGCTTTTCGCGCCCGCGACACCGCTTAGCGAACCTGCAGAGAACGATATTGATGCTTAAGAGCGTGTTTACGTCTGAGAAGAAGAAAGCACCGTTTTAAGTGCGAATGCACTTCTTAAAGGGCCACTAAACAGGCTCCTACTTTTTTCAAAGCCGCCCAAACAAGCTAACTCAATCATAGAGAAGGTTGCGGCGATCACATTCTGCGAACATGACAGCGCTGCGCGCCACACAGACGCCGTATTTCAAAAAACAATTCGCGCGCTTCTTTCCGGCGACTGACCAGTCGCGCTCGCATCCTAGGTGTCGTCATGTCGTACCGCGAACTTTGCGTAGTCGTATCTCGTTGATTGGTCGAAACGTCTATTGTCAGATCCCCTGGCCATCCCACTGGCGTGAGCGCAGGAGCAACCCAACGTTTCTAGAACGGGAGCAACCGGTTCCGCAGCGCAAGCGTCAATGACGTCAAATGATCACGTCAGGTCACGTGTCAAAAGTGGGCGGAGTCTCGACGGCGCGCCGCCCCTACCCTCTCCTCAGCAGAGAAGGGTGGGGAGGCCGACCGAGAAAACGAAACCGGCGCAAGCGGTCACTTAAAACCGTGTAACTTCTCTATTATTGCACCTATTCGCAAAATTCTTGCGGGAGCATGTTCAAACCGCACAGGAGCGCAGTTATATCTTTAAAACAAATTTTGGACCTCGGGATTGTTTAGGGGCCCTTTAAGCGACCCCGAAAACTCCGCCGGCATCCGCGCTCCTCCTCCTCTCCCCTAGCAACGGCGCGAGGAGCGGAGAGGAGCGTCTGTAGCAACGGCGCAGCGACGTCACGCCCCACGTGACTGCGCGCGCTCCGCCCTCCGCTCCGTGGCTGCGCGCGCCCCGCGCCGGCTCCGCACCGCTCTCCGCGCCGTGACGTCACGGCGCGTTGTGCAGCTGGCGCCTCCGCGCCGTGGCTGCGCGCGCCGCGCCGGCTCCTCGCACCCTCTCCGCGCAGCTGGTGTGCCTGTCCCCCCGTTAGGTTTGCACTCACCCTCGGCCGCCGAATAGGTGCTGATCTGTAGTGACGTGTGTAGTGTGTGTGTGTGTGTGTGACGCACTCGCGAGGTGCATTAATGCATCATACGAAAAGCGTGAAGTGTAAAATAAATAAATAATACTTCATATATAAATGTGTGTGTGTACAAATGCATCATGACAACAACACTTTAAATCATTAATTGCACTTAATCATCATCATCAGTAAAAGTGCTTTGCACTTAAAAACGGCCAGACCTCCGTGGGTCGGCTGGCGCGTGCTCTCTCGCTGCCGTCTCCTTCGCTCGGCTCTGCAGTTTAGTCGCGCGCGCCCCCTCATAGCATCACCCCGTGCTTCGCACTTCCTCATACTCCCCTTCGGGGAAATGCGGGTATTTTTTTAAAAGGAGCAGATTTCTTAATTTCTCAGGAGAAACATTTTGGCTTTCAGACGCAGACGACAAACGGAGTACGTCATCATCCGAGGAGCGCGCCGCTTCCCCATTGGCCGCGCCGGCCGCGCTCCTCCCATTCTCAAAGCATTGCTCAAAGCTATCGCGGACCACCCACTTTTTGACGTCAGTGTTCGGAAAGCGTTCTCGAGCGAACACCCGATCTCCGATAGCCCCCTGTTTCTTCGCAGCGCGCTTGTGGCCGCCTGCTCGCTTCGCGCCTGGGCTCGGTCGCATGCTCTCGCGATCACCGCATTCTTTCTTTTCGATCCGCCGAAGCTTTGTTTTCGTTCATCACATACGTTTAGGCTCGCAGGCGTGAGCGTTTACTTTGTCAGTGCGCTGCTTGTCGTCGATATTGTGCATAACGCGCCGTCAGGACAAACAGCGCAACTACCAACGCTGCTCCACCTTGTCCTGTATAACCCCTAGTTAATTGTTGATTAGTGATTGTAGACGGGATAATCATGCTGTCGGGCTCGAACGTGACTACTATGACTCGAAAGGACGACCTTCACAACTCGGACCCTTGCCGACAGGTTAATGTGGAATAAGGTGCGTTGACATGCGGTTAAATGGATAGATTAATTTAATGCATGAATACACTAGTTCAATTTTAACAGTGAAGCTGTTTAAGCTATTGGTGAAACTTGGAAATCTGCCGAAAACTCCAAGCTATGTAATGCTAGCATAACACTACCACGCTGTAGTAAAGACAAAGCTCCCTAGGACTAGTTAGGTAAGGCTAAATCTCATTCAATGGAGCCTAATTAAGATTCCTAGAGCTAGTTAGGTAAGGCTAAGTCTAATTCAAAGGAGCCTAATTAGGAATAATTAATTGAAGCCTAGTTCAGACAGGACTAATCCAACTAAGCCAAACCAAGCCAAACTGAACTAATTCAACCTGAATTGAGCTATGACAATCAAGTCACACCTAATTAAGCGAATACTAATTATATAATTAAGCCATGATACTAATAAACCATGTCTAATTACGGTAAATCTATTTATGCGAAGCTTAAATTAGCTGATATGAACAAATCTAGTGTAAACAAGCTTCTAATTAGACCATGTTTATCTAAAAAGTACTAATTAAATCACGCATAGCTAGGTTATTACTAGTTAAGTCAAACCTAAGCTAGCACTTATTAATCGAAGGTAAATTATGCTAAGACTTCAAGGTCAAGCCTCATTAAGTTGAGACTAATCATTTCAGGACTAATTAGGCTAACACTGATTAAATCAGGCCTGTTCCAGGTAGTATTAATCAAGCGATACCTAATCACGATAATATGTGAAAGAACAGCGTAACTAGACCCGTACTAATTAGGCCATGTATAATTAAGATATGACTAATTACCCAATACATAATTATAGCATGGCTAATGAAGACCAGTGCATTAAACAATGTATCATTAGGTATAAGTTAATTATACCGAGTCTAATTGGTGTGACACTAATTAGGTCCTAACTAATTAAGTTAAGACTAGGTCAAGTCTCAATAAGCTCAGATTATTAAGTTATGCCAAATTAAGCCAAACATTACAGACGTAATGATTTCATTCGAAACTAATTTACCTTAGTCAACCCTAATCTGTTGTAATGCTTAATACCCTAATCTAAGTCTAGCGTAATCCACTCTATAATATGCCATAGTCCACCTTAATGCACCTTAGTCTGTCTTAATCCACCCTAATGCGCCTTAATGTGCTCTAATCCACCCAAGTACACCCTAAGCAGACCTAGTCCTTTAATCTACCTTATAGAAGAAATATTTTGGGTTCGACTCGAGCCATGTTATTGAGGACGAGTACTAGAAGGTGGCGCATTGGAGTACCATAGCGAATAAACCCATCTACAATCACTGATGAATTGTTAATTAAGGTTTGGGAATAATGTGTGATTTATTACAGGCTGTAGGCATGCATTTGTTGGCTTCTTGGAAAACTATATTTATGGTGACTTATGCACCGCACCGTTCGCGGATGACTACAGCATTTCTTTTATTTTATTTATGAGTACCTTACAGCGCCCTCGTGGGGCATTGTGTAAGGGGAGCAATACAGCATGTACAAAGAGAGATACAATAGATAAATATACATAGATATAAATATACATAGGTGAAATACTGATTATTACAGATGTAACTGAACACACGAACATAGAAATGCAAAATATACTAAAACAGCAAAATGTAGTGTCTAAAGGCCTTACACAAAATATAATGTAAAGTAACTATTTAAACACCAACAGTTTAACAAGATAACTGCCGAAAGATTTTTTCGCAAATAACTGAACACAGAGGATAAAATAAAAACAGGGGTAAAAAATAGAAAAAGAGACAAAAAAAAATAAAACGTACCGGTTACAGCATCGCAACGCCATACATCAAATTTCGGTGCATAAATATTTTTTGAACTTTGCGTGATCTCGCTGTGATGCGAGATCATCTGGAAGGTCATTCCACAAACGAATCGCTCGTGGAAGAGCCGAAAGGTTGAAAGCGTCAGTTTCACCGTACATGCGTGATAAGCTATGGTTGTTATGTAATCGGCGTGAAGTTCGATGAGCTAGATTAAGGTGAACAGATGGCATCATGCTGGTGTGGATGAGTTTGTGGAATAGTGATAAAAGGGAAATGTCACGACGAATTTTTAGTGGCTCGAGTGCAAGGCCTTGTTTAACCTGTGTAATGCTAGATGGGTAGCTGTAATTACGCGTAATGAATCGACTGGCTCGGTTCTGGATAGATTCTAACATATTAATCAGGTATTGTTGATGCGGTGACCAAATGGAGGAGGCGTACTCTAGTTGCGGACGGATTAAAGCAAGATACGCGAGTTTGCGTACATCGGAAGGAGAACTGTATAAATTACGGCGTAGAAAACCTAATGATTTTGATGCGTTAGCACAGATGGAAGTGATATGTGTGGACCAGGAAAGATTGGGAGTTAGGTTTGTGCCTAGGTACTTATAATTCTGAGCGCGTTCCACAATGCTGTTACCAATTTTGTATAGGCCACTAAAGTTATGATGTTTTCGACTAAAAGTGATTAGTTTGCACTTGGAAACGTTTAATGTCATCTGCCAGGTATTGCACCACTCACCAATACGCTCAAGGTCTTGTTGAAGGGCAAGATGATCACTACTGCTGCGGACGGGACGGTAAATAATGCTGTCATCGGCGAATATGCGCATATAAGATGATAAATTGTCCGGCAGGTCATTAATGAAGATGAGGAAAAGTAAGAGGCCGAGAACGCTTCCTTGCGGAACACCAGAGGAAACGTAACAAAGTGATGAAGAGGATTTGTTTGCGATAGTGAATTGCTGCCGGTTCGTTAGGAAGTTACGGAGCCATGTTAGCGTAAGCGAATCTAGTTTTAGCGATGATAGTTTTAAAATCAAGCGGCAGTGAGCAACACGATCGAAGGCCTTTGCAAAGTCAAGGAATATGCAGTCTGTCTGTAGATTATTGTTCATGTTAGAATGTAAGTCGGTAGTAAATTAGAAAAGTTGAGTCTCACAAGAAAGACCCTTTCGAAACCCATGCTGGTTAGAAAAGAAGAATTTGTTAGATTCTAAATGAGTGTAAATGTTAGAAGCTAAGATATGCTCAAGCATCTTACAAGAGATGCATGTTAAGGAAATGGGTCGATAATTACCAGGTGAACTTTTACTCCCACTTTTATGGACTGGCACTACTTTCGCTATCTTCCAGTCGGTAGGCAACAATCCTGTAGTTACTCGTTTGGCTGAGATGTTCGTTACAGCGTAGGCAAGCCGTAGAATATGTTTTCTCACCAAGCCTGGAGGGTGGTTCAGGACCCCTTTAAAGAAAGTATTCATAACACGGAGGTGATTTCGTTCTGCGAATTCCACTAGCATCTCTCTGCTGTTTCTATCACCTTCGCCGTAGTGTCCGACCGCCTGTTCTCCTCGTAGTTTCTTTCTTATTTTCGCGTTGAAGTCCCCCATGACAGTTGTATATTGGGTGTGTACCTTGTTCATTGCCGTTTCTACATCCTTATAAAACTGGGGCAGGACGGGGCAAGAGAACCTGTTCATAAACACATCGGCGACCCGGCCACCCATACGACTTGGCCACGTTTTCGGAGCAGTCCGAAGGGTCCCGAGTTCGAATCCTCGAGTGCCTGTGTCCCTTTTTTTCTTTTTTTCTGCTCTTTTCCTTCTTTGTATCTTCTTTTGTCTATCCTGCTCCTCTTTAATATTGATACCCTCGCTTAACCTAACATCTCTGGAAAAAACTCTCCCCCAGCGGAGCATTTGGACAAGATGCATAAGGGCTTTCACCACCACCGTGCTTCATCTGCGTAACTCAACTGCGCACCAGAACAGGAACTGGCCTGCCTGGTGCAACACCATGGCCAACACCTCCCAAGTGAGCGAACCATCCGAACCCAGGACCTACGACGGTGACATCAACGGAGCTTCTAGCCGCGGATGCGCCCACGAGGGGGTAGGAACAAAAGGCACGGAAAGCTGCAGGACTCGGACAGGCAACCATTGAAAACTAAACGTGGCGACTCTTAACACGCGAACTCTTTCAAGTGAAGCCAGACTAACTGAACTACTAGAAGAATTGAGGGGTATTAACTGGGATATCATGGGCCTTAGCGAGGTTAGGAAACCAGGAGAAGGATACTTATCGCTTAATGAAGGGGAGGACTGCCAGAGAAGCGCGAATACGGCGTGGGATTCCTTGTACACAAACACATAGCAGGTAACATTGAAGAATTCTATAGCGTCAATGAAAGGGTAGCAGGTATCGTGTTAAAATTAAATAGGCGATACAAACTAAAGCTAATACAATGTTACGCACCGACGACCAGCCACAAGGTCGAGGCTGTAGAACAGTTTGATGAGGATGTAGAAACGGCAATGAATCCGCGTGATACAACTTAAAAAAGAACAGCAGTTAGCAACAAGAGCCGACAGACGGCGCCAGCCAATCACAGAAGCGGCCGTGGCCCTGGACGTAGAAGCAAAATGTGGATTGATGGTATTCAATGGTCCCATCGACCAGGCGGTATCCATACAGGGCCAAGAAATACCGAGAGTAAGCGAATACAAGTACCTTGGGGTATGGGTAAATGAGGGTGATAGATACATAGAGGTACACGAAAAAAGCCTTGGCAGCAAAGGGAAAGAGGAACGCTGCAATAATGAAGCACAGAGCGTTATGGGGATACAATAGGTACGAGGTGCTTAGGGGTCTGTGGAAAGGGGTAATGATACCGGGGCTTACATTTGGGAACTCAGTGGTGTGCATGAGGCCAGAGATACAATCAGGCAGTAGCGCACCCAGGATCTCTGCCGGGGGGGGGGGGGGGGGGGCCTCAATATTTCACGATGGGCCGGGCAAGTGATTACACAGTTGTTGCGTGTGTAAAAAAAAGTAAATGAAATGCCAAATAATAGTTACATCAATTATGATGATTATTTTTATTATTTTTCCGGCGTTTTGCAGACATTAGCTCCACATTCTTCTAGGACACAGGAACAGTTACGGAGTGGGGGGGGGGGTTACAACCCCGAACCCCTCCCCCCCCCTGTCGATGCGCCGCTGCAATCAGGAATGGATGTGAATCAAAGAACTGTGGGACGCCTCGCGTTGGGTCCTCACGGGAAAACGACAAACGAGGCTGTAAAGGGCGATATGGGATGGGCGAGTTTTGAGGTAAGGGAAGCGCAGAGCAAAATAAGGTTTGAAGAGAGGCTAAGGAATATGAAAGAGAGTAGGTGGGCAGTGAAGGTGTTCCGCTATTTATATAGAAAGGGCGTTGACACGCAGTGGAGAAAGAGAACTAGGAGGCTCACCAGTAAATATACGGCTCTAAGAGAACTGACAACAAAGAGCGTAAAGGGAGAAGTCAGAGAGGCGAAGATTTACTGGATGGCAGCGATGGAAAAAAGCCGACTCTGAATAGACCTATTCCACCGGGCCTACGTCACGAAGATGCGGTGGCGCTGTCGTCGGGAGTTTTGGTTTCGCATGGTAGGCATCCGCCGGCGCGCACCGTAGCAGCCGCTGCGTTTTCGCTGGTGCGGGCGCTTCTCACCGCCGTGAAAAAAGTGTTCGCCGATGACCTGCGCCGTGGGTTGGTTGCTCAGCAACGCACAAGATATGTGCGATAGGTTTTTATCGGTTTCCTGCTCATGTCTTTTTCCTGCTCATGTCAAAGGAAAGGGACGAACATGTAATGCCGGTTGCTTGGCGCATCGGTTATGCGCCAAACATTTTCGTCACGACTAAGCATGTGTGTAATTATTTAGCGTTAGTGCGGCTTGTTTCATTTGAGAGAATTGTCACAAGTTTGTCAAGTGTAATGCTCGACACCAAGTTTCTTGGCGTAAACAAAGTGCGGACACAGAGCGATCACGCTTACCGCAAAACGCGCACGACGTCAGCTTAGCTCGACGTGTAGAAGTAATCGCGGTCGCCGTCTATTATTGAAGTGGGGAAGCTATACATACGTCATACGAATTTCATTCACTCAAATTAAACAAATATATAAGAACTTAATTCACGTAGCCATGAGCGAAAGGCCGATTACAGCGACGCTTTGGAATTTGCTTGCGGCTGCGATAGCATACACACGAGAAGTGTCTTTGGCAATGCTGTAGCGGTTGTGATGCGCATTAAATTTTTTTTTTTCGATTGTCAGACTGCTCGAATGAACTACACGCTTGAAATTTCCCGCGTCGTTACAGGACTTCAAGCCTTCACGATCGGAACAGCGTATGGCCAGAGCCGCAAGCCGCGCTTATGCGCCTTGCTGGCGGTTATTTGAGAGCCTTGTCCTTGGCACGTTGTTTTTGTGTGTGTGTGTGTGTGTGTGTGTGTGTGTGTGTGTGTGTGTGTGTGTGCGCGCGCGCGTTATCACAGCCGTATTTATATAGGCTATAGCGTCACCAATATCGCATGCTTGAGTACCTATTCCGTTACATTTGTTTTTCCGCAAGGATTTCGTGTGGGGATTAGAGGCTTTAGTGCGAAACAGTTTTCTAGCTGAGGCATCTTCAAGTCGTATTTAAATAAGTCTCGCTGTTGCAAGTGGTTCATCCTTGCGCTAGTTACCGAATTAAAGCATACGCATGAAGCGATGCTGATATGATAGCTCGCGATCATTCGCATCATGTGGCAAGGTGCTTATCCTTTCAATCAATTTCTCACACCTTGTCATAGCTGGGCGTCGGCGCATTCTTTTCTGCATTCATCGAACGCTTCCAACAGAGCTAACGCAACTTCATCTCACGCGGCTGCCCCTCGCAAACTGTTGTAAGCACGCCGTCGGCGCCCGACGCCTCGTGCTCGGAGGCAGCTTTCGCACACGCTTCGCCGGTGGCGGTGGCGCGACCGTGCAGGGTAGCGGCGAGCGGTGGGCGGGGCCTCCGCGCTGCGACGTCGACACAAGCCCTGGTTATATCGCCGGTGCCTACCACTGTTTACCAACATGGAATAGGTCTATAACTACCGAAAGGGCAAAAACGAAATGAAGAGGGAGGCGTTTTATGATAATTCAAGAGGAAGCGCTTTACTGTTTGAAGCAAGATCGGGCTGCCTTAGAGCGCGTATTTATAAAGCGAAGTTCAGTAAAGAAGAAGAAAAATGCACATGCTGTGAGGAAGATAGGGAAACGACGGAGCATGTTCTGATTGAATGCGGAAATATCCACCCAGGTGTACGTTTGGGCACCACCCTACATGAAGCCTTGGGTTTTAGAGAGAACAACGGGAAGCTGAACATACCCGCAATTGAAATAAGAGACGGTTAGAGTACTGGTGGCAGAAAACTAGAGAGAACGGACAAAAATAATTATAGGGAAATATATGGACTTTCTGCCACAAGAGGCAGAGAACTGGGCTATGAATTTCTGTTTTTGCTGCCTAACACTCGCAGGATAATACGTACATAAATACACAATAAAGTGCACGGGGGGACGACCGCCTTTGTAGCTCAGTTGGTAGAGCATCGGACGCGACATCCGAAGGTCGTGGGTTCGGGTCCCACCGAAGGCAGGCTTGTCTTTTCGTCCACTTTAATTCATTTCTGCTTTCTCCACAATTACAATACCACAGGTAACTTCCCCTATGCTTTGCTAGGCTTCATTGTCTGTTTGCTTATTAAGTTGTTTCTAACAAATAAAGTACGAGCCCTTGACCCCTTCCATTTCGTTGTTTTTGCTATAGTATGATATATATGATTGAAGTAGATTTAAAAGGCATGAAGACAATTTAAAGAGAGAAGGGAAAAAATCACAGCATATTCACGGGGTGAATGATGATGAGTGGGGCGAAGCTCCGGAAGGAATCATCGGTAAACCGTGAAACTCTTCCGTGGAATTCGCCCCACAATTAAATGTGAAACACCTGAGTAAATGTCATCAAACTATTATAACATCTCGCATCTTTCATCATCAACTACAAGTACCGCCATATAGTTTTATAACATCTCGCGCATGCTACGAATCCTCACGGTTCAACTATGCACAATGCACAAGTGAAATCTCCCACCGGCACTTCATTGCAAGTCAAGATGCAGTGCCTATATATATATATATATATATATATATATATATATATATATATATATATATATATATATGGGTTGCCGGTGAACGCTTCTCCAACGCGAGCAGTCGGTATTTCTCAATCAAGAAACTCGCTAGGAGACGCTGCCTGCGCCAACGTTGTCTCTCGCGGGCGAGCGCGTGCCGGGAGCCACGCGCTCGCCCTCGGCGCGTGCGTGCCTCCCGGCAGGCACGCGCCGGTGGCTACCTACTACTAGGGACGCACGACCCACGCCTTAAGGAGCTTCGCCCCTACAAAAAGTTCTTAAATTTTCTTACGAGCCTGGTGGCGCACATGTCACCGGACGCTCATAGCATCCATCCATCCATCCATCCATCCAGGAAACAAAATCGTCGTCATGCGACCTTTTCAAAATGGCGCCGTGTTTATGCCTTCGGTACCCGCGGAGCGTCTGCTGTTCTTGAGTACTTTCATAGGTATAAGCCACGAGGTGCTCGATAAGCATGGACAAAAATGCGTCAGGTCTGAGCGTTTCCATCCGCAAAAGGCCATGGCATTTCGCTTGCGAGCCCACTTTACGTTTGAAACTTCACAGAACTGTTCTGAAAAACTTGGGTTGCGACTCTTGTAGCGCGCCGAGTTTTCGCATTGCAGGCCCTTGATTTGAGCTCAATAAAGAATTATCCTTTGCATGTTCCACTCTAATAAAGGAACGAAACTGTAAAAATTTATATCCATCATTGTTGCCACCCTCGCTTTATTTTGGTGGCATGGATAGCTCGAAGAAAATATATTTGAGGCTTCGCGGAGGTACAGTGGCTGGAGATCATAAGGGCGTGGGAGGGGCTTCACTGGGTTGTATCCCAGTAGAGTTGTATCCGACCACAGTGGGAAGGTTCGACGACAGTTGCCGCCCTCGACTCGATAAGTAAACGTGCGAAGTGATGTCCGTGCTGCTTCATTGATGGGTGAGACGGAAAGAAGCTGTTTGTCTGGTTTCTGAAATATTAAAAGCGCCATCGAGAGAAACGGGCGCTCAGCCCCGGAAGTTCTGTAAAACAACGTACTTGACATTTCAGTACGAAAGCAGTGTGTTCAGGTATGTCGGGGAGAACATTGACGTGAAGCCTGGGAAGGTGCGAAGCATGCGCCGGTGTTTGCCACACGAACACGTCAGTCGCTGCTGCTAATGGGCTTGCTCTGCAGTGGCCACGCCCGGGTGCATTAGCAGAAACTGCTTAGAATGGCGTCTGACACGACAACCGTGCACGTACAGTGTGTGGGTGCCTACAGGATGGGCCCACGCAATTTTCGCAACCGAATTTAACAAATTTCTGTTGTTAATGCGATTAAATCCTGACTATTCCTTTATTTTGAATTAGTTTACATCATGTTAGCTCATTTCGAACCTGCTTTATCCATTTTACCATTGTCTGACAACTTGATTTACCGTCACGACAGGAGACGCCTACAGGCCGGAAAGATGCTTCGCCCCTAAAGTGACCAGCCCTTCACTGCCGAGAAACCTACGGGGCAAGGCCAGGTTTGTCTACTGCATGACTGACCAACTGAATTGATTAAGGTTCCGTTGATCATTCTTTGAATTTCGCGCTATGGAAATATGCGGGGGGATCGAGGCTTCGAGCTGAATCTTTTGTACGCTTGTGCGTAAGCCTCTTCTGCACTACAGGGGCGTACTGCGGTGAGGACAAGAGTGGGCCGAGCGTTGGAGATTTTAGAGAAGTGCAAATGCCGCACATTGGGTTTCGGGAAAGCGATCCGCGCAGCACTGTGGAAGCAAACCTCTTCGGCCAATTCGGAATGCGAGCACTTCCGCGGCTTGTCATCTTCCAAAGGCGGGCGCTGCAGCCCTGTAAGGAGGCGGAAGCTCGCAGTTGTGTGTCCGGACATTGCGTCTCGCTCCGGAAGAATTCTGCGCTCGATGGCCGCGTAGCCTTGGCTCTGCTGCACGGAACTAGCGAAACAGAGAGGAGTGGGCCGTGGACAAGAGCGGGTCGGCTTTTTCCCTATTGCGTTACGCCGCCGACACGTTCAGCTCTGTAGGCTAGACATACCAGTAACAAGCTGGATTAAACGAAAGCGTTATACGTCAAAGATGGCTCGTACTGACGCAAAATTTCTCAGTTCGAAGCAAAAAATGTCGCCCGCATCTTCCCACGGAGGGAACTCGAGTAAATGCGTCGCAGAGTGGTGGGGGTATCGCGTGAATGTTGCGTAATTTGGTATGGTTTGGGAATGCTTAATTGTTATTTCGTCTTTATTATTCTTATTTATTGAATGAAGGAGAAGCGAAGGCAAGGAGTGTGAAGTTAAAGTGTGTCTTTATTGCTTGGTGCCGTCGTTGTATTGGACGGCACCAAGGTGGGCGCTTGCGTCCACGAGCAGCGTCCGGAGCCGCGTCTCGTTGGCGACGTTTGCACGCCGCTTCTCGCTCACGTACCTGGGGCCTTAAGGCCCAACCGCATGCACGCGATTTTCGAGCGACAGCGACAAGCGACAGCGACAAATGAGCTCCGTCGCGCTGTCGCGTCGCGGCGGCTGCAACTACATGTTGGCGACAAAGTGCCATTGTTGCTAGATTGAAAACTATCGCGTGCACGCACGTAAATTGCAAAAAAGAATTTAAAACTAGATAAATGACCAGATGATAAATTTATTATTGCTTTTTTGTGAGAAAAAAGACATAAAAGTGTTCGGCGACTCCCTTTTTTTCGCAATCTTTTGTTTAACCGCGACAGTAGTACCTGCAGTGACCTCGAGGGGGCCCCCGGATGCTACGCCGCTAGAGTTACTCTATATGCTACCGTAGCATAAATATACAGTAACTCTATACGCCGCTACGCTACGACGCACTTTGGAAACTGCGTCGTAGATGTTTGACTGCGCATCCCATCGCTGTTGCGATACGACGCCACGCTACTTTGAGTAGCTGGGACTTGTAGTGTGGGCTCGACATGTCCCATATAGCGTTTTCCTTTTTAACTTCGTCGGTGAGACGCTCGTTGAAGTCGTGCTTCTCGAGATTCGACATGGCTGCCTCGGACAGAGTAGGCCTACCTCGCACAACGACGTTGTTGACTTGCAGCAAGCTACCACCGAAGCATCAAAACAAGCCGTCGATAACAAGATTAACGACAAAATACGGCCGCTGCCTCACTCTCTGCGTGAGATGTGGCTCTAAAGAAGGTAGTCTATACCTTGCAGTCCTTAAATAACGCGCGGATAACAAGCATCAAGAGCAAATTGCAACCGAAGCGAGGATCAGGCGTGCCGCCATGTTGCCGGAAATCGTCACGCTCACTTCCGGGCGACAAGCGATCTTTTCTAGTTTTCCAGAAACGCGCGACGCGACGAGCGACAGCGACGGATGGGGCTTCGCGACAGCAAATCCTGTCGCTCGTCGGTGTCGCTTGTCGCTGTCGCTCGAAAATCGCGTGCATGCGGTTAGGCCCTTAAAGCACGCTGCTCACGTTTCGCCGCTGCTTCTCGTGCGTTCGAGGGAGAGGAGTACGGGGGAGAGGTCCGCACCCCCCCCCCCCCCCCCTGCGCATGCTCGGCTTGCTGAGCGCCCGGTGGGCCGGCACGAGACGAGCCGAGCATGCGCAGTGGGGGTGTGGACGGCGCCGCCGAAGCGCGACATCGTGCGACGAAGAAATGCTCCGCATTTAAAAGAGACGCCGACCAGTCCAAACGAAGCGTTCATGGCGCTTCGGCTTCCAGCACGGATGCCTTTATCACATTGAATGCTTCACCAGATGCATTAGTTTAACCAGGCTTGAGTAATCGCTGCAAAGAGTGGGTCGGACACGTTCTACGGGCAAAAACACGGCATCTCCCATGGGTGCAGCTATTTCGGTCACGGCGACGAACTTTACCATGAAAGCGCTGGAAGCGTTCCTCCGCTACGTTGACGATTGTTCCGCAGCATCGTACAAAGTGTCATTTATACATAAGAGTAGGTGGGTGGCAAGCTCCCTTTTCTGGACTTCCTCGTTTCACAGTAGGGTCAGCTTCAACGTGTACCGTAAGGATACACACTCAGGGCGCTACCTGAATTTCACCTCTGTGCACCCCGCCTCCCACAAGAAGGCTGTTGTCGGCACACTACCGCAGCGGACCAAAAGATTGTGCTCCCACTGCCGCAGGCTTCGAGCACAAAGGTACGGAACGACCTCGGTCACTGCGGGTAACCGATAGGCAACGGAACGTAAACTGTCGAGGAAAACGGGACGCGCCTCCTTCCCGTCGAACCACCGCCCCTAGGGAGCGAGCCTTTGGGAAGAAGTGAATGTTTGGCACGTGTCTTACATGAGTATGGCGTGCAAGTGGCGCACGTTCCAGCCAGAAAGATGTGTCATCAGCTTGTGAGAGCAAATCGCCGCATTGCGCACACTCCAGTGGTCTTTACATCGGGAAACTCCAATAAACGCCTGCAGCAACATGCGCGTGACGTAAAGGATACGAGCGTCCGCAACAACAAATGACGCCGTCATGAATGACGAACAACGCAAGCGCGGTCGCGTTTTCGATGGAGGCGAGAATGGCAGACGCCCGCGTACTGTGGGTTGTCAGTGCACGTTAAAGAACCCCAGGTGGTCGAAATTTCCGGAGCCCTCCACTACGCCCTTTCTCTCCTCTCTACCTCTTTCACTCCCTTTCCCCCACCCCCACGGACGCTTAGCCGTGCTCCCTACATTGGCTGCAGAAATTAGCGTCCTTTCCTAACCGAACCACAATCAATCAATCAATCAATCAATCAATCAATCAATCAATCAAACGCAGTTTCTTCGATGAACGCGCTACCAGCTCGCAAAGAAGGAGAACGCGCCCTCACCCGCGAGAGACAACGTTGGCGCAGGCAGCGTCTTCTAGCGAGTTTCTTGATTGAAAAATACCGACTGCTGGCGATGGAGAACCGTTCACCGGCCATATATATTGTTAGCAATATATACATATAGGCACTGGATCTTGACTTGAAATGAAGTGCCGGTGGGAGATTTCGCTTGTGCGTAGTCGAACCATAAGGATTCGTAGCGTGCGCGTTACCTAAATTAATCCGGAACTCGGCACGATCTACGATGAACCTCTGGAGCTTCGCCCACTCATCATCATTCACTCCGTGGATATGCTGTGATTTTCTTTTTTAATATATGACTTTGAAACATACAAGCTTTATGTTGAAATGTGCAAATATTTGCGGTGGTTGTGAAGTGAGTGAAGTGGGGGTTGGGTTCGAAGAAAAAAGAAAAAGGAAGGTATCAGTATGTTCCGAAGTGCTATTGAAAATTGACCTTTCCGAGCTCCAAGTTAAAAGAGAAGCAGTACATTCTTTTCTGGTTGACGAGCAGAGCAACAGATTGATGATGCAGAGAGAACAAATAAATGAAAATTGTGCGAGTATAACCGATTTTATAACGATTTGTTTTTTTTTTTTTCCTATGTTGTGACATCGCACTTAAGAAACAAATGTATGTATTAAGTTCTTGAAAACGTACTTTTGTGCCATACTTACGTTTCTTTTGATAATGTTACAGCGATTTTTGTACAATATGTGTATATATGTTGGCAACGCGTTTTTTTTTTTACTGGTTATCTTTTTTTTTTGTTTACCTCCCTCCCCCCCGCCCCCCTTTTACGTAGTGCCAAACCTGTAAATAAAATTAAAATAAATAAACATATGTGACCAGCCCAGGCTCAGTATTTTATACTACAGATCAATGCACACCAACGGTAGCATGCAATATTTCAAGAAAAGCTGTCTATGCAACGAGAAATGTTTACGAATATAAAGTAACTGAGTATTCAAAAGTGACTTCCATATGTGCTCTAATACACGGATACCCCTACTTAAATATTATTGAGTTAAAAACTGATCTTCTTGACGGTGCGAAGGCAGCTAATAGTGTGCACGCGCGTCACCGAGCGTGGCTGTAGCACGTGAACTGCGCCCAGCAATGGCGACCACGAATGGCGAGAGCGGCGGGTGTGAGGACACGTGAACACTATGCTGCGGCGACTTGTATCGCATTAGGATGCCAGCGAACAGTAATGAAATGCGAAGGAAATCCCCAACGAGAAGCTAACAAAGATAGGGGAACGCTGCTCGACTAACACGTGATCTTTTTCATGAGCCCCTTCCCGTCAGTGTGTCTGTCGCTAGCTTGTTTTTCCTTGACATTCGCCTGCACCATACGATGCAGTATAGTATGTACAAACTATAGTTCAAAAAGCCACGATACTCGCAGTTTAATCATGCAAAATTCGGCAACTCATTTTATGAAACAGTCCTTCTTGGGTACCGCGCACACCCTTTATACGGGATTTTTTTGTAGGATCAACTTGAAAAATACTCGCCTATATTTATTGCCTTCCAACGGTGCGCTTAAATCACACACGAAAATGCATCAGTATACACCCTTCTCATGTAAGAAAGCTCAGTAACGGTAATTGCGCATTTGCACCGGAACAGTTTCCGCATGACGCCATCGCAGGACAAACGATGAACGAAAGTAGTTTTCAAATTAGTACATTCACATGCATCGACAAGATATATGAAACAAATGTAGTGCTGGCACATGCGAAGCTGGATTTGGCACGGTGTGTGTAGTGTATACAAGTAAACTTTTAGCATCTTAACTACTTGTAGAGAATGCGAGTTCATGCGAGGACATCCCGTTAAGCGGCTTTTACCTTGGCCTAAGTTTTGAGTTCGAAGGTATTGGTGCGAAGGGATCCGCATGGCTGCGGATCCCTTCGCATTACGCTATCCTCAACGAACGTTTGCGTTGTCGACGTGTTCGAGTTTGACAGAGCTGTTTGAAAATTACCTGAATATGCGGGCAACGACAACTACAGCTTCAGCACACAGCGAACACCACCTTAAACAAAACAAAAAAGACCAATGCATTGCCTAGAATGCGGGCGTTCAGTGCGTCAAGGCATGTCACCGCGGTTACGTCGCTCGGCCGGTGACCCCAAGGACGCGGGTTCGATCCCGACCGCGGTGGTTGCATTTTCGATGGACGCGAGAATGCCAAAGGCCCGCGTACTGCGCGTTTAAAGAACCCTGCGGGTGGTCGAAATTTCCAGAACCCTCCGCGTGCCTCACAATCGTATCGCAACTATATATATATGACACTCCAGCATATCAAGCGCCGTTGTCGATCGCGTGATCAGGTTACGCGACAAAGGCGAACAATAGACAGAGCGAGAAAATGCCGCAAAACGTACCGCATTTCTTTCGCCGTTTACAGTCCATAGTCGCCGCAGCTGCGCGTTTCGTGTCGCGGCGAAATCCTTCGGAGCAATTGTTTGCCGTCTTCAACACTTTGCCGAAGAGCGCGGACGGCTCCAGATCGGCTGCACTGTTTCCAGGTCGCTGCAAGAGGCGCATCCATCGGATCTTCCTCGTGCAGTAACTCGCTTTGGCGTGCGACGTGAAAAAAAAAAAAAAAAATCTCTCGCACGCGTGGGCGCCGCACAAGTGCGATCGAGCAGCGCTGCTCTTCCAGATGTTTTGATCGAGCGCCGTCGCAGCAGTGATTGTCAGCTCGGCTCGCACAGCGCGCTTCTGTGCCGACCTTTTGCGCGGAAGCCAAGGCTCTGTTTTGAGGTGCGTGACGAACGTTCCGTGATCATTCAGTAAACCACGGCGTTACGCTCAACGCCAAACCCGCACTTGACTCACTCCCACGCCACTTTGGCGGCATGTCACGACAGCTATTCCTCACACGGTCGCCTTCCGAGCGCCAGACGGATTCTGATGAAAGAAATACCAGGGGGAGCACCATGCATACGTTATGCCGATAATAAGGTATTCTTCCAAAGCGGTATTGAACCCAGAAAATTACAGTCCACGTTTATATGCGCCGAAATCTCAATGCCGGTATACGTCAGTGAAACGTCAAAGGTTTTTTTTCTTTTTTCTTTTTCTCGAAGTGTGGTTCTTGTAGCTCAGTATAGGCGTCCATATACTTTCCAAGGCATATGCCTTCTGCGCCATTAGTGTGCGGCGCGCTCCGCCTCGATGAATCATCATGAACAACGCGTCGAGCCGAACCGCCAATGACGTCACGGAGAGTTTATGGGGAAGTAACCGCGACCATAGCAGATGCCGTACAAAGAGTGGTCGGAAAGCGCGCAGGTGCATTGTTCTCGTGAAACCCTATTTAACGCGCCTTCCCACAGATGTCTGACGTTGTCATTGAAGTTTCGCATGGCTCAACGAAATGCCGCCAGCTTCCTCGCACACATTCTTCAGTGAAGCAATTTGCCATTATTAGTACGCGCCTGTACTTACTCGACCAGTACAGTAGATTGTGTTTGTGTCATGCAAAAATACTGCTGCGTGCGCCCGACGAGCGTGGCAAGGCATGAGAAGTTGTGTGTTCACTTGACAAACAACACTTGCCCCTATGACCCAACACGAACACCGCGGTACAACCCGGTATTTTTTTTTTTTTTCCTTTCTGTCCCACTCTATCCGCAATAAACCCTGCTGGAGCCTCCCAAAATGTCAGTTATCTTCGAGGTTCGTCCTATTTTTGCTCATTATCTTTTGCAAGTTTGGATATGCCGACGGAAACAGTAAAATACACTTGATTAATTCGTCATTTCTTTTTTTTTTTCTGCGTCACTATTGTTACGCTATACGATATGGTTCTTTCTTGCTCTCCGCTAACTTGAAGTCCTCTGCATCTTGTAAACCATTTCCTGTATGGTCGTGAAAAATTCTAGGGTCTCGAATAACGAAGTAAGGTTACTACTCGCGATGTTCCCTGCGCAGGAGATCAATGTGCGAGTAAATTGCACCAACAGCGACTATTTGTAAACAGCACGTAGGAAATTCACCTCTCTTTAGTATTTGCACTTTAAATTTTCTCCTCTATTTTATTCTACCATCCTTCGCTGTTCGGGTGAAAGGCCGACGACAGGGCGCGTATGCTAACGTCGTCATTGATTGCGCTAAAAGGCGACAGCACTATCTGGACAACATCCTTATTTACTAGCAACCGAGCCACGCACTTGACGAAGCACTTGCTGGGATTTTACGTGCGAAAACCACCATATGATTGTGAGGCGCACGCCGTAGTGGACAGCTCCGGAAATTCCGACCAACCGGGGTTCTTTTAACGTGCATCGCAGAGTACACGGGCCTCAACATTTCGCCTCCATAGAAATGCTGCCGCTACGGCTAGGATTCGATCCCGCGACCTTCGGAGCATCAGGGCATGTGGCATTATATGTTAACGGGGCGCAGACGTTTGGGGCTGCATTTGTACTCGGCTTTACGAACTTTGAGCTTTGCTCGGCCACATACTCAATTTACATCTGTGCGAACTCGAGGGTCTGCACAGGCTGGTGCCGAAGACTCTTCCAAGCGACGGCCGATGACTACCTGCAAGGGCCTGTTCAATGAAACGGCGCTTCAACGGGCTTTCAACGCCTGCGATGGCGGCTTGCGTACTGTAGGCGTCGTTGTTGAAAGGATCCTTATGAAGAGATGTGTTTACTGTGCCACTGGATGTCATTACATATGTATCGCTGCTTCCAGAAAGTTTATGCGCTCAGATGAAGGTTCGGATCCGAGTGTCGCTAGTGGCTGAAAAGAGATAATGAGTTTCCAAAACTTAATTAGAGCGCAACCACACGACACATCCACCCACACACACACACACCCAGGCATCAACCACGTATACAGCGCTCACTTCCAACTGATTTATTCATCGCACGAGGGCTTGAATATATATATGTGGCACATGCGCGCATTAACATCAGATAAAGCCAACACACACAATCCAGACATACATTTTCTTCCTGCTCCTTCCATCTCATAGTCTAGATCTGATGAACTGGAATTCACTGGGAAACAGAGATAGCGACGGGGTGCTTACACAGTGGTCCTCGTCTTTTTCTATGTAGAAAGCCTCTAACACTTCACGTGCAGTTTTTCTTTTGCTTCTGCCCAGAATCTTTGTCTCACAGAATCCTGCATCACAGCCACACATTATACAATGCGCAACCAGGTGCGCATACTTGTCATCTCGTTTTATTAATTTTTGGGCGTGTTCCCTTAACCGGTCATTAACGCATCTTTCGGTTTGACCGATGTACACTTTGCCGCAGGATAGGGGTATCGAGTACACGACCCCCGTGGAACACTTTTTTACAAGAGGCCTCTCATGCTTCTTCTCGCAGTCGCGCTTTTTGCTATCGCAAATATGTTGGCACAACTTCCCGATTTTCTCGGGCGCCGAAAAGACCATCGGTACACCGTGCCTACCCGCGAGTTTCTTGAAATTGTGCGAGAGCTTATGGATGTGTGGCACAACTTGTGGCCTAATCCTTGAGGGCTGGGTAGCAGTCGACGCCTCCCTTGTTCCACGTTTAAACTTCTGCAGCAGTGATTCAACAACGGCCGTGATGACCGATCTAGGGAAGCCAGCAGCCTCTAATCGGCTAACCTGATTACGAAAACTACGTTCCATGTAAGAAATGTGTATATATATATATATATATATATATATATATATATGCACTGGATCTTGCCTTGCAATGAAGTGCCCGTGGGAGATTTCACTTGTGCGTAGTTGAACCATAAGGATTCGTAGCGTGCGCGTCAACTAAATTAATCCGGAACTCGGCACGACCTACGATGAACCTCCGGAGCTTCGCCCACTCATCATCATTCACTCCGTGGATATGCTGTGGATTTTTTACCTAGAAAAAGACAAGGACCACTGTGTAAGCACCCCGTCGCTATCCCTGTTTCCCAGTGAATTTCAGTTCATCAGATCTAGACTATGCGATGGAAGGAATAAATCAGTTGGAAGTGAGCGCTGTTACGTGGTTGATGCCTCTGTGTGTGTGTGTGTGTGTGTGTGTGTGTGTGTGTGTGTGTGTGTGTGTGTGTGTGTGCGTGTGTGTGTGTGTGTGTGTGTGTGTGTGTGTGTGTGTGTGTGTGTGTGTGTGTGTGTGTGTGTGTGTGTGTGTGTGTGGTTGCGCTCTAATTAAGTTTTGGAAATGATCTACCAACTAGCCCAACAACAAGTTCTTTTAGAGATAATGAGTGTTATTTAGGAAGATATACTGTTGGGCTTGCTGGCTTTCTGTGATCATACACACAAAAAAGTACCTCTCCTACGCGTGTCCCGTCCCGCGCTTTGCTTTTTTCTTGCCTTTCCTTTTTTTTGTGTGTGTGTGTGTGTGTGATTAAGGAATGTTATTGATGCGAGTACTTCACATACATCGTCCAGCCCCCCCCCCCCCCGTGTTGTGAACATGTCGTCATCAGTGGGTGCGGCTTGTCTGTGCAGCGAGGTCATAGTTTTCTCTAGAGTCCCAATGAATATGGCAGTGCAGGTTGACGCAGAGGTGTTGCAGTACTAACGGCGCGCATTAGCCACTGTTAATTCTCTTTAAATTGTGCGAGGGCTAGTTGAACATTTCAGTGGTATATGTTGTGCCACGGAGCGGCCGTGGTTGTGCATCCCGTTCAGACCATATGGGGCTAGGTTTACTGAAGCCGTCGGAAGTTGCTCGTGCGACGACGTTTATATATGTGTGGCCAGGATGCCTTGCGGTAATGCTCATTGCGTTAAACGTCCTCTAACATTCTCAGTCGGTGAAGCGCATTGTTCACAAACCATGTAAATGTTTTGGACGGCGGGACCGAAAGTAATCGAGGAGCATAGAAAGAATATTCTCAGTCGACGGAGGTGTTATTGGGTCATATAACTGGACTTCCCGTAATATTGGTGAGCCCAGGTTTGAGAGCGATTTCATAGCGAAATCGTTGCCGTGTTCAGAGCAGTGTTTTAGTTATGTCTAGCTGTTTTTGACCCTAGTGTTTGTACCATGCAGTTTGAATGGCTAAATGAACACTCTTCAAGCCGCGCGCTTGCAGGCTTGATTTGTTTCCATGCACGACTGGGGCGAAATGCTTGGATGAGCACAAGATAATAGACGCTAAAGGGGGCGGGGGGGGGGGGGGGGAAGGAGGAAGAAAGAAAACGTGTCTCAATCACCGCCAGCTGGAAAATGACAAATTAATTAGGGTGTTTCACTTGCCAAAAGTGCGATCTGATTATGAGGCAGTACAGTACACGTGGGGAGCTCTGCGAGTGGATTTTAACCATCCGAGACTCCTTAGCGTGCCTACTTCATAGTATACGTGGGTGCTACAGTGAATCTCGCCCACATCGAGTTCAGTCTTGGTGTTTAGCATCGAAACTCCGTATAGTCGCTAAACCACCACGGCGGCTAAGAAAAAGAAAAAGGGTGCGCAGCTTCCGCTAAGTAGCAGGCTTAGCCAAATCACAGCGAACTTTCCTAAAACAAGTGACACTTTGGCGGGAACGTGACATTGCGTTAAGTGGTGGAAACACATTCGCATGACATTTTGTTACGTGATTTTGGCGGGCACGAGACCACCCAAAATCACGTAACGCGATGTCACGTGACATGTCTCCGCCAAAATTACGTAACAGAATGTCGCGTGAAATGTTCTTGCCCAAATCACGTAACGCAGTTTCACGTTACGCTACGCAATTCCACCAGTAATGGCAGAGGAAGTAATGAAGGCTTTCAAGGAGATGCTGCAAGCAGGAAAGGCACCTGGTAAGGATCGGCCGGATGACAGCAGATCTATTAAAGGATGGTGGGCAGACTATACTAGAAATGGCACGCCTGTATACGCAATGCCTAATGACTGCGAGGATACCGGAATCTTGGAAGAATGCGAACATCATCCTAATCCGTAAGAAAGGCGACACGAAGTATACTTGAAAAATTACAGGCCGATTAGCTTACTGCCAGGCGTCCAGAAGATATTTTCCAAGATAATCGCTAACAGAATTCGTGCCACCTTAGATTTCAGTCGACCTAACGAACAAGCAGGGTTTCGCAAAGGCTACTCAGCAGTAGACCATATTCACACAACCAGTCAGGTGATAGAGAAACGCGCGGAGTATAACCAACGCCTATATATAGCCTTCGTATATCACGAGAAAGCACTTGACTCGGTCGATACCTCAGCACTCATGCAGGCATTGCGGAATCAGGGCGCAGATGAGCATTATGTACGAATACTGGAAGATATCTACAACGGCTTCACAGCCGCCATAGTACCTCCACAAGGAGAGCAGTAAAATACCTATAAGGAAGGGCGTCAGGCAAGGGGACACAATCTCTCCAATGTTATTCACAGAATATTTATAAGAGGTATTTGGAACATTGGATTGGGGACAGGTGGGTGTGACCTCGGTAACCTCAGATTTGCTGATGACATCGCCTTGCTAAGTAACTCGGGAGACGAATTACAAAGCATGATTACTGACCTTAACAGGCAAAGTAGAACTGTGGGCCTGAAAATTAATATGCAGAAAGCTAAGGCAATGTTCGATAGCCTTGGGCGTGTTCACATGACATGGTCTTATCTAAAACCACGTAACGCAATTTGACCGTGACATGTTCCCCCCAAAATCACGTAACGAAGCGTCACGTGGCATCATTTCGCCCAAATAATGATCGATGATATCTGGAGTTTTACGTTCCAAAACCAGCTACGATTATGACACGTCGGAGTGGAGGGCTCCGGAAATTTCGACAACCTGGGATCCTGTGGTGTGCACTGACATCACACAGTATACACAGGCCTCAACATTTCGCCTCCAGCGAAATACAGCCGCCGCTGCCGGCATTCGATCCCACGATCAGCTGCCGAGTGAGTGCCATCGCCATTGCGGCGGTGCCTGCCCAAAACATGTAACGCAATGTCACGTGACATGTTTCCGCCAAAATCATGTAACGAAGTGTCACGTGGTACTGCATGATGTCTGACAAATTATACGGCATGCTCAAACAGCATCGCTGCTAAAATATGGCCGCGATGTGTCACTCTCAGCAGAAGCGACCGCAGGAAAGGCCGATGAAAAGAAAGAATGCGCGGGAGTGGAGATTGTTACCCCAATTTCGCGGCCAAGACTGCGCCGCACTCACAGCATGCACGCGCCGTGTCGCGTGTATCAATCTCGGTCGTCTTGGCAGAAAGGCTCGAATTTTTTGTTTCTTTTGGACACGTTCCATCGCGAACCAACTGCGACGTTTCTACGGTAAGAAGAAAAAAAAAGAAAGAAAAAAAAAACTCTCGAATGCCCATCCTCGCACGTGCCGGGATAATGCGGGCGGAATCCTTTCGGAGCTGGGACATAACGAATCGAGCGGCGCAAAAATGGCGGCACTCGCGAGAACTTTCGCTAATTGTGGATGGGCGTTCCCGAGGCAAGGACGACCGCGTAAACAGGCGGCTGTCGATGAGGACGAGATGAGGCCACGTGCGCTTCAGGCGACGGCACACAAGGACGACGGCGATAGGCATCGAGGGACCACGCCTCTCTCGATGCAGTGGCGCGCGCCTGCCGGAAGCAGTGCCGCGTAGGCAAACACGGAGGCCGAAAAGAGCGTCCAAATATCGCACATTTCAGGAGCCGTAATTGCGAATATATAAGCGTAAGTCGAATTCGAGCAATGATGTACGTGTGAGCTATGACAGAACCACAACCGCACCGAGCCCAACGCGCTGACGATAATTCGGTGAGCAGCTAAACAAACCTTTTCTCATAATGGATAGTAGAAACTGTTAGTTACTAACGCAGTTACATGTTCTCACAATATTCCGCACAAACTGAAAACCGATGCGACGCTGGACATAACCGACCGACGGTCTCCGATAGTAGCAACTCATGAGAAGCGGAGAAATTTAGATAGATAGATAGATAGATAGATAGATAGATAGATAGATAGATAGATAGATAGATAGATAGATAGATAGATAGATAGATAGATAGATAGATAGATAGATAGATAGATAGATAGATAGATAGATGACGAGATTAACACCACAAGCGCAATAAGGAGTATACATTACTCCTTGATTACTCCTTGCCGTAAGACGCAAGCTGTACACTACTAACCTCCACACAAATCTTTTTAGCTGGTCGATGTAAATTGAATGACGACTTAACACTTTGAACTCACTTCCCATAAGAATGAACACGATACTATGCCTTCACCACCACAATAGAAAGTTTGCGTGTGTCTGCTGGGGTGTATGATTGCGTGTTTATACTGTTATATAGATATGTGTGTATGTATCTGTGTGCCTGATACCTATCTTTTTCCATTTCGTCTTCACACATCCACTCCGGCATAAGAAATTTGGAATTGCATCACTCATTACACATCATACAACCGCGATTTCTTACAACCAACAATTTTTTTTTTTGTCATAGGCGCGTACATCGCAAGAAAAAATGCGTTTGTGTACGGGACCACGTGGAAAATTTCAATGAATTTCTTTTACCCTAACTTGTACAACTGTCGGGCAGTGCGCGAAACTAGGCACGCGGCCGCATACCTGCATAGCGCGAACGTAAAACGCGATTTTCCACGCGCGCAGTCCTTGCTTGCACAGCAATTTTAAAAACCGTGATGTTCTGGATGTCGCGATCAGCAAAACTAGAAGATCGCGGACATTTTGAGACCAAATACCGTACAAAATAGTAACGCGGATAGAAGATATCGCGCATTAAAGGCTTTGAAAGAATGTACGTTTAACGATGCGGAGCCGCTGCAACTGGGACCGCCAAGGGTCGCAGAGTCGACGCCACCCCCCCCCCCCCCCCCGCCTTTTTTTTTTCTCCTCGAGATTACGTCGGTAGGGGGGCCTGGCGACGGTTGTGTACCTGAAAGCTTTCAGTCGTTCAACTGCCGTTTACGACTCACTCCTACACCAGAACAGGAATTGGCCTCCCTGGTGAAGTACTTGGCCACCACCTCCCACACGATGCCTACAATTAACCCCTCGCCCTCAGTGTCCAGCAGCTGCAGAACATCTGTCCACGGCGGCGGTCAGCTCTGTGAAGCAGCGGAGGGCCGCAATAATCACTGGACCCGGACAGGCCGCCACTGGAAACTAAACATCGGAACGTTCAATGCAAGATCCCTCTCCAGCGAAGCTAGACTAGCTGAACTAATCGAGGAACTAGAGGGAGTTAGATGGGACGTCATTGGCCTTAGCGAAGTTAGGAGAACAGGTGAAGCTTACATAGTCTTAAACAATGGACATGTCCTCTGCTATAGAGGATTACCCGAAAAGAGAGAATATGGCGTTGGGTTCCTAATTCATAAAGATATAGCGGGCAACGTAGAGGAATTCTACAGCATTAACGAAAGGGTTGCATGCGTCGTAATAAAACTAAATAGGCGGTATAAACTTAAGTTAATCCAGGGATATGCGCCAACAACGAGCTACGATGATGAACAAGTAGAGCAATTCTACGAGGATATCGAATTAGCAATAAAGAAAGTACGGACACAATACACAGTAGTCATGGGGCATTTCAACGCAAAAGTAGGGACAAAACAAAGTGGAGAGCAGGCGATTGGCAACTACGGCGTCGGCCATAGGAATAACCGTGGGGAAATGCTAGTACAATTTGCCGAAAGAAACCGACTCCGAATAATGAACACGTTTTTCAAGAAACACAAGAATAGGAAGTGGACGTGGAGAAGGCCAAACGGGGAAACAAAGAATGAAATCGACTTCATAATGTGCGAACAACTAAGTATAATTCAAGACACAGAAGTAGTGGGGAAGATAAAATGCAGCGATCACAGATTAGTAAGGGCAAAGATTGTACTTAACCTAAAGAAGACAAGAACTAAATTATTTACTAGAAAAAAATGCAATCTAGAGGTAATCAGAGCGAAGAATGAAGAATTTAAAGTAGCCCTAAGCAACAGGTTCGAAGCATTAGACGAAAACGGTGACGATGTAGAAGAAATGAACAAAACCATAACGAAAACAATCCTTGAAACAGCGATAGAAGTCGGGGGTAAAACAACTAAGCAAACAACAAGTAAGTTGTCCCAATCTACCAAGGACTTAATAAAAAAACGCCAGCAAATGAAAGTAACTTCGCCAAAAGATAAGACTGAATTCGCAGAACTATCAAAATTGATCAGTAAAGCCAGGCAAAGAGATGTAAGAAACTTTAACACGAGAGAAGTAGAGAAAGCTGTAGAGAAAGGCACCAGCATTAAAACGGTCAAACAGAAACTGCACTTAGGGCAAAACAAAATGCATGCGCTGAAAGATAAACAAGGTAACGTTATCAACAGTTTCAACGAAATACTAAAAGTAGCAGAAGATTTCTACTCTGCACTGTACAGTTCTCAGACAGACCATACAACCTTAATAGAAATAGAATCTGAGGAGGACACCGAAATTCCATGTATAACCGCTGACGAAGTCAAAAAAGCTGTCAAAGGCATGTCCCGCGGTAAAGCAGCTGGTGAAGATGGTATAACAGCCGACTTGATTAAAGACGGAGGAGATATTGTACTTGAAAAACTTGCATCGCTCTTCACGAAATGTGTCAAGACATGTAGTATACCAAGCAGTTGGAAAAATGCGAATATAATCCTTATCCACAAGAAAGGTGACATAAAGGAGTTAAAGAATTATAGACCAATTAGCCTACTCCCAGTAATATACAAGCTATTTACAAAAGTAATTTCTACGAGGATAAGAGAAACACTCGACTTTAATCAACCGAGAGAACAAGCTGGTTTTAGGAAAGGTTACTCGACAATGGACCACAGCCACGCTATCAACCTAGTAATCGAGAAGTACGCGGAATATAACAAACCTCTTTATATGGCGTTTATCGACTACGAGAAAGCATTTGACTCGATAGAAATACAAGCAGTTCTAGAAGCTCTACGTAGACAAGGGGTACCGGACATATATGTGAAAACCATCAACAACATATACAAAGATTGCACAGCCACACTACTACTACATGAGAGAAGCAGAGAAATCCCTATCGGGAGAGGTGTGAGACAGGGAGATACGATATCCCCGATGCTATTCACTGCATGTTTAGAGGAAATCTTTAAACGTCTAGACTGGGAAAACAAGGGAATTCGAATAGACGGAGAATATCTCAGCAATTTAAGATTCGCAGACGACATTGTGCTCTTTAGCAATGATGGAGACGAACTACAAAACATGATTGATGACCTAAACAGGGAAAGTATTAAAATTGGATTAAAAATGAATAGGCAGAAGACCAAAGTTATGCTCAATAGCCTAGCTAAGGAACAGGAATTTAAAATCGACAATGAACCCTTACAATGTGTAAACGAATACGTATACCTGGGACAGTTAATAACAGGAACTCCTAACCATGAAAAAGAAATTCTCCGTAGAATAAGGATGGGCTGGAGCGCATTCGGAAGGAATTACGAAATCATGACTGGAAACTTACCGCTCTCACTAAAGCGAAAAGTATTCAATCACTGCATTCTCCCAGTACTAACGTACGGTGCAGAATCGTGGAGGATAACGAAAAGACTAGAGATGAAACTAAGGAGCACGCAACGTGCAATGGAAAGAAAAATGTTGGGGGTAACGCTAAGAGATAAAAAACGAGCGGAATGGATCAGAGAACAGACAGGAGTAGCCGATATTATTATATCAATTAAAAGAAAGAAGTGGACCTGGGCAGGGCATGTCATGAGGAGGAAAGATAACAGATGGACAGTAAGAGCAACGGAATGGATACCAAGAGAGGGAAAACGTAACAGAGGCAGGCAAAAGGTTAGATGGAGCGATGAAATTAAAAAGTTTGCAGGCATAAAGTGGAACCAACTCGCTCAGGATAGGGTGGATTGGAAATCGTTGGGAGAGGCCTTCGTCCTGCAGTGGACCTAAACAGGCTGATGATGATGATGATAACATTATTCCATACTGCTTTGCTGTGGTGAGGCTCGTGCGTGTCAGTAAGCAGGCACCTTGATGCTCAACTTGGAGATTGTCAGTAACGCGAATGTTCTCACAGGCACTGCGAGATGGGATGATGGGACAGTCGACCCGGCTGACGCGAGAACAGAGGTTGCAGGATGGTCGCATTTCGTGTATGCAAAAATGTGTCCCTCTTCCCGCCCCTGCGAGTGCGGTTTACGCATTCAATAAGCGCGAGCTGACTGCCAGCGCTCTGTGTTTCGGGTGTCGAAGAATGGTGCCACATGCATGCGAAGGCCCGAGTTGGCGAAACGTCGACGCTGCGAAGAGCAGCCCGAAAAGGCGTCTGGATCAGTACGTAAATGGAATTCGTAGCGACTAGAATTTTGAGTGGTCCAAGTTAGAAAGGCCTCTGTACATAGGAAAACAAGTCGATAGTTGGGAGGGTGGAACCTTCGTGCAGAACACTTTTCCCGAGCCTCATACGAGCACCAAGCTGAGGCAGTCAGTGATACAGACGTGGCATACATTTCGTAAGTTGTGAGGTGTAAAAATGAACATTCCACGGTATACACTGTTCGGTGTGTTACGAACATTGCGCAGTTATGTTTCAACGCCTGTCGTGCTCTCAAAAGAGGGATGTATGCGCGTAAGGAGCGCCGTCACGCATCTAGAAATATTTTAATGACCCACGGTTCTTTACGTCAACGGTCGACCAAAGAGAACGTGAGGCAGTTCCACATTTTCATTGGCACTTTCATTGACGTAATCTCGACCGTATTGCGCGCCTTCGTATTGTACGGCCAACGCCGCTCTCACTATTCACGCGAGGCTTCCGCCTTAGTGGCGCTTTTCTTTCGTGGAAACGACCTTAGAGAAACGGCGTGTCGCCAGCAACGGTCCGCGTGCCTCCTTGGCAGCCAGGTGCGGCTTATGCATTCAAATGACTATTATTAACCCTGTAGTTTGCCAGACCGCAGAAATGGCCCGAAGGTATACTGGGGATGCTTGAGAACGACAGAGCGAATCGTCGTTCGTAAAACAGTTGTCGCGGATGCGAGAATTGGCTCGGCCGCGGATTGCGGTAATGGAGGCGTTGTCCCTGGTTTTACTCATAAAACGAAAAAAAGAAAGAGTAGTAAAGTGGCGCAATTACGCGCGGCGCTTGTCTAACGCAGGTATCGTTGCCAAGAAGGCGGCGGCGGTGACATGCCTCGGGGTTCGTTGATTACGATAAACCTCTTCTGAGGCAGACATTTCTCCGCACTGAAGTCGCGCAGCTGCCAGAAAAAGTTTTATATACTCTGTTCTGGCGGACGATCTTCAAGGCCATATACACTGAAGAGAGGACCGGAGGCGTTCTAAAGTTCGTCATTATGGCACGAAGTGACATGTGTTTGGTTGCGCATTCAGTGCCGTTATCTCCCCTTTCAGTGTCATATTCCTCCAAGGACGCGTGTTTCATGATTCCCGCAATTTCACGGCGCTTCTTTTGTTAGTTTTTAACTGTTCCGCAAATCTAGATCGCGAATTTTTCGCGTTCATCTGAGTCGCGCCAGAAAAGGGAGCGCAGATGTGAGCGTTTCTCAGAATTACCTAATGCACTTTAATTCTATGCGATGTCAAGTACGCCCACGATATTACCATTTAACCATGCAATTATCAAATGGCACCCTACGCAGGCTTATTCCTACGTCCGACACCGTAGTTGCCAATCGCTTGTTCTCCACTTTGTTTTGTTTCTACTTTTGCGTTGAAATCCCCCATGACTACTGTGTATTGTGCCCCTACTCTTTTCACTGCTAATTCGATATCCTCGTAGAACTGTTCTACTTGCTCGTCGTCGTAGCTCGTTGTTGGCGCATATGCCTGCATTATCTTTATATCGCCTATTTAGTTTTATGACGATGCATGCTACGCTTTCATTAATGCTGTGGAATTCGTCCACGTTGCCCGCTATATCTTATTAGGAATTTGGAACCCGACGACATACGCTCTTTATTCGGGCAACCCTCTATAGCAGAGGACATGTCCGTTGTTTAATAAGCTTCACCTGCTCTCCTAACTTCGCTAAGCAAGGTTGTCCCAACTAACGCCTTCCTCCCCGAGTAGCTCCGTTAGCCTAGCTTCGCTCGAGAGGGATCTTGCATTGAACGTTACAATGTTTAGTATCCAGTGGCAGTCTGTCCTGATCCGGTGATTATTAGCACCCTCCGCTGCTTCACAGGGCTGACCATCGCCGTGGTCAGATGTTGCGCAGACGCTGGACAATGAGGGCCAGGGTTCAGACATCGTGTGCGAGGTGGCGGCCAAGCACCGCAGCAGGGAAGCCAATTCCTGTTTTGTTGTATTAAGTCGTGGACAGCAGCAGGACTGAGAGCCTTTCAGGTGTCCGACCGTCGCGGGCCCATCTACCGACGCGTAACCCTCGAACAGCGAATAAAGGTTAGAGGAAGAGCTAGTTAAAAAAAGAAAGAACGTTACCACAAACGTTTTCAACAACCTTAAAGAACTAGCAAAGGTAGCAGAAGACTTCTACTCTAAATTGTACAGCTCTCAGACAGACCATGTAACCTTAGTAGAAATCAAATCCAGAGGATAACACTGAGGTTCCATGTATAACCACTGACAAAATCAGAGGCATGTCCCACGGTAAAGCAGCAGGTGAAGACGGCATAACAGCCGACTTGATCAAAGACGGAGGAGACATTATATTTGAAAAACTTAATTGCGTCGCTCTTCACGAAATGTATCAAGACATCTAGTGTACCTCTCGGCTGGAAAAACGCTAATATGATCATAATACACAAAAAAGGTTGCATAAGAAAGTCAAACAATCACAGGCCAACTAGCCTACACGTAATTATTCTAAACCTACATATACACACATCAGCAAAAGGAAAACTATCCATTCCTTCCCGTACAGCATTGGTGGACACTTGGTGAATGCGCAACAGTTCCAAGTACCTCGGGGTAACAATTACGCAAAAATTGACATGGAACGAACATATAGAGAACATCTGTACTACAGCCTGTCAAAAGTTATACATACTGAGAAAAAGCTGGAACATGCATCGCGTGACGTAAAACATGTTGCCTACACCACCTTCATTAGGGCGATATTAGAATATTCAGCCGTTGTTTGGAGTCCCCATGGAACGAATACAGAGGCTGGCGGCGCGTTTTATTTGTTCAACGTACCGAAACAAGGAGTCGGTCACGCTGATGTTACACCGATGCAACATGGATCCTTTTGACCTACGTGGAAATAAATACAGGCTGAAGGTATTTTTTTTTTCAAATAATGAACGATCAGCTTAACATTAATAAGCGCAAATACTTACACGATCCAGGTAAAATAAATCCCCTAACTAACCACGACTGCGTCGTAAAACCATACCGAACAAATACTGATACATTCCGATATTCATTGTTCCCAGATGTGATAGAAATGTGGAACAAATTACCAAACGCCATTGTTGCTCTAAAAGATGTCACCGAGTTCGAAAATGCTGTCGAGGCGCATTTACGAGAATATTCAATTTGAATATGTTAGTGCCAAACTGAAGTAACTACAGCGCACAAGACACAAGGACAAGAGAAGAGGACACACACACAGCGCTGACTTTCAACAACCTTTATTTGCGGAAACGCGGCCCATGTATAAGTAGTGTGACGACATGCGTACAAGGGTTGATAGTACACACGTGTTGGTAACAAAGGAATGACAGTTCAGTTATTTTAGATACTGGTACAGCGCAAGCAAAGACAACTTATTTAATGATAACCGTTCAAATATGAAATTTCTTTCTGTGATAGCGCTACTGAAGGGGAACTCACACACGAGCTGCCTAATTTTGTTATGTGGCACGCTTCGATAATTTCGCGTGTCAGCTGCGATCGGTGCTTGCTCAGCACCGTGCAACGCCTAAAGAGAGGCACACATCCGCAGTCACGGCCAAGGTGGCCCTTTCGTTCGAGCACCGTCCAGTTTGCCCTTTTTCGCGCAAGATAGTGGAATCACCACTTTGGTGTTGCAGGGCACAAAGGGTGCTGAACATTCAGGTCGACTTGAAGGAGGACCATTCACAAGCTGACAAAGCTTGGAAAGCTTCTCCAGAGCTGAAACGACCACCTTGACGCCAGCGCGTTGCCCGATTTTCTTCTGCCTGTGAGACACGTTGTGCAAATAAGGGAGCACAGGAACACGGTTCCGAGGGAACGTCACATCCTGAGGTAGGTCTTGCGCACCCTGCCTGAACTGCTTTAGAATTGTTTTTCAGCTACATCAGGTAACAGGGCCTTAGGATCATCATCATCATCATCAGCCCATCTTATGTCCACTGCAGGACGAAGGCCTCTCCCAATCCTCGCCATCCTTGCCTGTCCTGCGCGAGCTGATTCCATTTGATGCCTGCGAATTTCTTGATTTCGTCCCCCCATCTTACTCTCTGCCGCCCACGGCTGCGCTTATCCTCTCTTGGTATCCATTGCGTCGTTCTAACTGTCCATCTGTTAACTAGCCTTCTCATCACGTGGCCTGCCCATGTCCATTTTTTCTTCTTAATATCGTTTACTATGTCGGCGACCCCCGTTTGTTCTCTGACCCACTCGGCTGTCTTCCTATCCCTTAGTGTAACGCCAATCATTTTTCGTTCCATCGCCCGCTGCGCGGTTCTTAACTTCCTCTCTAGCTTCTTTGTAATTCTCCAGGTTTCTGATCCGTAAGTCAGTACTGGCAGGATGCAGTAGTTATATAGTTTCCGCTTGAGTGATAGTGGTAGGTTTCCGTTCATGAGTTGTGAATGTCTCCCATATGCGCGCCATCCCATGTTTATTCTACGGTGGATTTCTTTTATATGGGTGGGTTCTCCAGTAAGTAGCTGTCCTAGGTACAGATATTCTTCTACGACTTCTAATGTATGGGTTTCGACCTTGAATAGACGTTTTTTCGCCGTGCCACTTAGCATTACCTTTGTTTTCTGCATGTTCATCCTTAATCCTACCTTAGCGCTTTCTCGGCTTAAGTCTTCAATCATCTTTTGCAATTCGTCGCCGTCATTGCTAAAGAGCACTATGTCGTCTGCAAATCGCAGGTTACTCAGATATTCGCCGTTAATCCTGAGCCCTGTCTCTTCCCAGTCTAAACTTTTGAAGATTTCTTCCAAACATGCAGTAAATAGCATTGGAGAAATTGTATGTCCCTGTCTGACGCCTTTCTATATTGGGATTTTTCTGCTTTTCTTATGGAGGAGCAGGGTGGCTGTGGAATCTTTATAGATGTTGGCTATTGTGTTTATGTAGCTATCACATATTCCTTGACGACGTAGTGCCTTAGGGTAACCGGCGCTTAACAGGCGCTCGACCTGCGCTTGGAAACTCTTTTCTACCGAGTACGGGCATGACATCCTAAGGGCGTTGATGAGGCACACATTAATAATTCCCCTTTTTTCACCAGTTTCGAATGTGCCGAATGAAAAGGCAGAAGCGGTTTCCCACTTCTTGGTGCGAATTGCCAGCATAAAATGCTGCTCGAAATGCACAGCTTAAGGTCCAAAAAACTTAGGCAGTTATCAGACGGCAACTCATGTGCGAGTTCAAGGGGCTGTAATTGTTCACTGAACGATCTTAGAAGTTTGGGAACAGCAAAATGAAAATCGTCATCCGAACAATCAACAATCACTAGGAAATCACCCACAAACCTGCAAACCTTAACTGAAGAAAAGAAATGCAACTGATTGTGAATTCTACGGTCTTTGTGCGCTAAAAATATATCGCTCAGGACAGGCGCCAAACATGACCCGATGCACACACCACTTCTCCGAATAAAGTGTTTTGGTGATTCCAAGAAACATAAGCAGACCCTAGATACAGGGTCAACAATTCCAGAAAACCACCCACCGTAACACCAGAGGCGTTCTGAAAGGCAGCAGACCCAAAAGCGTCAATACTTTCCTGAGTTGCCTGCCGTGTCCGCTAGATGAAAATTACGCGCTCCGCTCATTCACCTCCCGGCAACGCCACGATGAGCGCCACCGGCAGCAATGCTGCTGCGGAGGGCTCGAGCCGCGAAACGGTGGCAAGCCGACCGCGAACTTGGAGCGAGAGAAGCATGCCGTATATAACGCCGCCTGCAAGAATCCAACGAGGGCTCGCGCAGCCGAAGCGCAACGTCAACGCCGGCAGGCAAACATCGAAGCGGCGCGGCAACGCGAGTCGGCGGCGAAGGCAGCGAAACGCTTGAAGCAGCTACTGCAACCAGGCATTCCTGGAACTTCGGGCAGCGTTTGCGACCGTTCGATAACAATTTGACCACAGCATACTCGGGCCGTCATAGTCAAGGGGAAACGCAGCCCTGAACTCATCTGCAGTGATGATGAGTAAATCAAGAGCAAGACAAATCTTTACGGAACTTTATGTCGACCCATGAGCTGCTTAGCATGCTCCCCTTTATGGGGAGGTGTGTCTTAAATTAGATGCACAGCTTAGCCTGAACACAAGGGGCTGGCGGCCGACTGAGCGCGGTGTGTGCAGCAGAATGACATATATACTGTACCTGAATGTTCTCACTGCAAGAAATAAAGTATGGTCTCCCGTGAGCCCGATTTCTCGCCGCTTCCGCACATATACTTCAGTGAGATATCAAGCGCGTGGGCGTAGAACCTATACGCGATAACCGTTACCTTTCCTCGCGGGGGGGAGAGAGAGAGACGCTCTTTATTGAAAAAAAAAAAAATTGCCGGAGTGTGTATAACCGCTGGCATGCTACTCGTTTATAGGGACGGGGAAGGGATTAAAGGAGTCCAGAGGAGAGCGGAAAGAAAAAAATATATAAAAAGGAGGCCGCTATTCGGGTCGTGTCTGTCTGAACATGTCGGCCAGGGCGCTGATCAACCACATTTAAGCGAATCCACTGACGTTCTTATCCGTCCATCCGAGGCACACACCACAGCGCTGCGCGGTTGCGCGTATACTCCGCTTGGTCGGCCTCCCAAGAGCTACTGCAACCGTTGCACCTACTATATCTCCTGCGGGCACCTGAAATCCCAATTACGCGACCCGATAAAGGGCTGCTCACATGCGGCCAGATGGTAGAAAGATATGACGTCCAACTTGCTCGACCCACTGACGCGTGCACCTGTCCCGCCAGCTATACAGACACTCGCGGGTTTTGCAACAATTCGTGCAACGCTCAGCACCGCACTGATTTTCTTCTTTCCGCTCTTCCACGCTTGCTCTCGCCACGTTCTTTTTAGTTTATTTTTTTGCCTATTGCATTGATTACTGAATCTTCAATACTATTTTTTGCTTCATACAGGTATGAACAATACAGTTAAGAATCAGAGCTTTTATTCCGTACAGACGTTTTGCTTAGGGATGCATTGCGAGTACAGAAAGAAAATGTCGCGCGTCGGGAACTGAACACCGGTCGATTCTTGATGCGTAAACCAGCGCCGCAAGTTCGGAAGACGCGCTTTGTCTCAGAGCCCTGTCCCGCTGAAGTCGTCCTTTAACTCGACTGAGATCGCGCTGCTGCAACGTCAATGAGAAGGCTCGCTGAACTTGCACCTTCTTCCATGGCCACAATAGGCCGCGCACGTTCTCGATCGCTTCCTTTAGTCATTGGTATACATAGGGAAGCTGTTTCGCTATATACAAGTGGTAACGATGATCATGCAGCGAAAGAAAGATGAGCGCGTGAGAGCATAAGCTACCCGAGACTCGAAGGTGCCGTAGGAAAATAATTTTAATGACGACTCGAGATTTATCAAGTGGTTAAGACGACAGAAAGCTGAGCTACTCCACACAAGAACGCATAAAATCTGGAACTCATTCCCAGTTGAAGTCAAGCTTGCACTCAATTTTAATTGCACTTGTAAAATACATTTTCTAAATCAATGATATTGCTACGGCAGATACGCTAATACAAGCTGTTTCGTGGTTGGGCCAGAGGAGACGACGACGAAGTGACAACTTATAACGCGGGCAGTTCTTGCTGTGCGGCTTCCTGATTTCGTGCCTATTTTCGTGGCTGAATTTTTGGCAGTCGTACTTGCGCTGCGCAGCTTAAATTCTTCATTTCTGTCAGCCGTGGTTCTCTATCCCTCTGTTCCACCGCGAGCACGCACGTGGTAAAGGCATTGGTACCTCCGCATTGGAGAACAATACGTTTAATATGGGTCCCCGGCTCCTCAACGAAGTTGCTGATTCTTTAGCAAAGGATGCTCTTCTACCCTACTTTCCTGCGCCGGCTGTTAGGTTTCGTAGGCGAGTCATAAGGGAAGCGTTGAAAGATTCCGCGTTCACGAACTCCACAGACTGTTGTCACCTTCTATACCACTGGCGGAGAACAGTATGTCAAACACGTCAACCGGAAGTGTCCCTTACGAGGCTACGCTGCCTGTACCGAGCCTAAATTTCTATGAACACAGGTCTGGTCGGGTTCCTTCACCACTGTGTGCGGAGAGCCAGATACGATAGATCGTTTCCTTTTGAGCTGTCGACGATTTACCGTGGCCAGGAAAACATGCTTAGAAAACCCCTTGCGAGCTCTTGGAATAGACCTGTCTACGCCTGTGGTTCTGTCTTTTGGTGCCTCCATTTCTGGATACTGCAATACGAATGTTTGCTTGGCCGTGCGAAATTACATTAATGAAACTGATCGTTTTTAAACAAGCCAGAAATATCGTTATATTTATTCAAATATAAAACTAACGTTCAATACAAATTTTAGTCTTTTTCTATTATTCAATCTTTCATTATGTGAATCATTAGAGTTTTTCGTCCCCCCCATATTACATCAATATACCACTTCGCCATTTCTCTGTGTAGATTACTGCATTCCTAAATATAATTTTTTTTAGCACCCAATTCTTGACCACTCCCCCACAGTGGGCGTGAGCCATAAGGTGAACAAGTACGGCAGTGTTTGTATAAATACATAGCCTTGTTTGTGCGTAACAATATGTTGTTAAAGTTCGCGTCCATCCTGATGTACACTTGATGGTTTCCATAGCTGAATGCAGTTGCATTATTTGCCTTAACCGTGTAGTTTCACTTGTAGTGCCCCATCTTCCGGTACTTATACAATTTACGCTTTTAATTATTCTTGATTTGTCTGTGTATAAGGACGTATTACCCGTATTTTATATTTATTCTCATGCGTATCAAATGCCGTATAAATCCCCTGTTATTGCATCTGTATACAGATAATTCACATTAACCGCACCTCTCTGCTCCTAACGTGCATATAGAAAATTTGTACCGAATCGGACCGATAACCAGCCACGCTCCAAATATTTTGTAACCATTTTTGTATAAATTCATCGAATAAACACACTGATTTGAAGAAGAAGGTAAGGCACGTGAAGACACTGGCGGCTTCTGCGTCCGCGTTTGCACGGCTTACTTTCATCTACGGAGGAGAGCCCCGTGGAGATGAATGTGAAGCTTTTCTCCGACCATGGGATGATTCGCCTGTCCGCTGGACGATGCCGGCAGTCCGTTGAAAGCAACAAACGAAGCATTGCTGCACTCTCATATGAAAGGGAAAATTTCCTATATAGCAACGTACGTTGCTCCAAGGGAATTACAACTGAGAAGCACAGGGGAAGATGGATGCTTGAAACAGATCGCTAAGAACGATGGACAACGGGGGACGTCGCTGGACTCAATGCTATACGAAGTGAGCAGCTTCAGGAGTAATATTATTTGTAGCAAACATGCACTTGCTAAGTGAGCATCTCCCGTGGGCAGCGCGTGCTGGTACGAAGGGCTTTACACGTTGTGTGTCACAAAGCTACACATACAATGCTAGGGGAGGCCGCTAAATGAACAAACAGAAGATGAGCGCGAACTGTCAAGTGAAGCACGCACGAAAAGAACACACAGATATACACCGAACGAGCGCGAATAAGCTGTCACAGTGGATACATACTCACAGTTTGAACAGCGCTCCTGTTGCAAAGGCGGCTGCCCGTTTGCGCTCCTCGCTCCATCTCGCTGGTAATGAAGAAACGCTATAAGCGTCTGCCGTCTCTGAGTCCTGCCAGCGGTAAAGGGCATAGAGTTTCCTACTAAAATACTAGAGGGAAAACTGGCGCTAGTGTCTGTGGGAGTTTCAAACAAGGCGGTTGAGCCAGCATGGGAATGATGGGTATGACATGGATTTGCCTAGTCTTCGTCCTTCTGGCTTCATATGGCTTTTCGACTTAAAAAATATAGGCCGTTTACGACAAAATGTTGCACTAAAACGGAAGACTTTGGAATAACTATGTACTTGCGCAGGTACTAGTTGCTTTTTCGCGATGAGAAAAATACTGAACGCACAGATATTTAGCAATATTTTGCGATATGGCAATGTTGCCTTCTCTGCTCGTGCCCAGATTCAGCAGCATCCATACAGGTTTAAGTTCCAGATGCAGTTGTGTTCGAACTTAAAATAAAGATTTTTGCTCATTTAAGTGACGTGCTGACATTTCCAAGTATGTAAAAGGTAGATGTGTGTTCTAAATATAACAAACGGGTTTTCGCTCGCTTCCTATAGTGCAGGGCAAGTGCTCCACTGTATTTTTACAAACTATATGCATGGGTCAAGCCCTTGCCCGAGGCCGTAGTGGGAGCGCAGCATCGCTTGGTGCTTGGTTTTGTGAAAAAAACGTGAGGTTAAATAAACAACCGTGCCGTTAAACTCCATCGGAAGCTGCGCCTGAGCTTTGATCTGAACTGACTTTTTGAGCGTCGTCCGCAGGCGCGTCTGCCTATCGCACACTGGGCGTCTACTACGCCCGATAACTGTGCGCCTGCTTGGCGCGTTCGGTCGGCGTTGAATTAATCAGACAGCCGAATTGAAATGCCGTAGTACAAGATATACGAACAGCCTTCTGACAAGGGCTGTATGTCAGCCGTGAAAGCGACCCTGCGGTTACAGATTCTATCGCATCTGATGCAAAAGAAAGGGGGAAAAAAAAAAGAGCAGCGAAACCGCATCGATAAGGTTCGCGAGACGCAGCGCGAATATTTGTAAAGTTGGATAAGATACCGCTGCTAATAATATGTGTAGCCATCCATCAACAAACACAACAACGAAACACTGCATAGCACCTCATCATTGCAAGCGACAGTCTGATGATCTCTAGCAGTAAAGCCAGTAAAGCGTACACAACAGCCGCTGCCTTCGTCGCGTAATGAAAAAGTGTAGTAGCGTCACTCGCGTCACTGAAGTTAAAAAGCCCGAATAAACAAATCCACCAAAACGTTTGAAGCCGCAGGCACGAAGACTAGACAAATCCATGTCATACCCATCATTCCGCGAAGCGGTAAATCCAGGAGGGTGATCCTCTCTCTCATTGGCTAGTTCGATGTAGACGTCAGCGCTCCGCTCAGCATCGCTTGGTGGGGAATTCTAGGGACGATGCAGCGTCAACAAAGAGGGAAATCCAGAGCTGAATCTATTCCCTATGAAACATGGTGCCTGCCAACCTGCCAACGCCTGCAGACGAGTGTTACCGTCCTCCTGCAAGCGCTAAGCTCGAATGTCTTGTCGGAAGGTTGCACAATCGCGATGGACGACTGTTCAACCGTCCCAAAACTAATCGCACGTGTTAACGCATGACATATGAGTGCAAATGTTAACCGTGTAGGTAAAAATGAGCACGTTGTGACGAGCTCGCGGTTGACAGCGAACGACTACTACTCCGAGGGTTGGCAGCTAGGCCTACCCTCGTAGTTGGCACTGACGGTGGGGTGCTGTGATGTGCTAGTCGCTCGCGAAGGCATCGGCAGTGTTTTTCTGTGTTGTATGACCAAGCCAGGCTGTAAAAAATGCTTATTTTGTACTTACTGACGAGGATACGATGTCTTACGAGCGTGTACGCGGACGCGCTTCGTGAGGGCGGAGCTTACGCGCTGACCTCTCGTCTTGACCTGCCGAGGCGACCGAGGCATTTGCCGGTGTCGATGGAATCGCGTCGAAAATATTACTTACGATTTGTTCGTGACACAAACTTAATTCTCATTGAGTAATGTTACGAGTGAAGTGAGCTGGTCTGCAAAGCAGCGCCCATTTCCTAAACACTCGATAGATCGGAAGCGGCCGCGGCGCGAACGTAAACAAACATCGGCAGGGGCTGTTTCACCGAAGCGGCCCGCTTCGTTTTTACCATTGCGTTTCGAATCTATTTCGAGAAAACTAATCGTATTCGTTGACATACCACGTATGAGTACAAATGTTAATTGTGTTGGCAAAAATGAGCGCTTCGTGGCGAGCTGGCGGTTGATTGCGAACGACGACGGCTACGTCGTCGGCAGCTAGGCCTGCCCTCGGGGTCGTCACTGACGGTGCGCTGTCGTGATGTATTTGCCGCTCGCGAAGGCATAGTTTTATCAGCAGTGTATTTTTGTGCTGTTATGTAACCAAGTAGGGCTGTTAAAAACTGTTTATTTTGTACTTAGCGAGAGGGATGCAATGTTTTACGAGCGTGTATTCCGCCGGATACACGCTCGTACCCTTTATGCGTAGCGAGTCTGTTGTACCTAGACCGCCTAGACGGCCTAGGCAGTGCCTAGACACACTCCCCGTACCTAGGCGAAGAAGTACCTAGATGAGCGATCGGTGTGATCACGTGACTTTACGCCCACGTGACCTGAGGATCGTTCTCCTGCATTTACCGCCTCGCCATCATTCCCATGGCATCTTCACGATCGCAGCGCCAGTTTTCCCTCTAGTATTTTAGTAGGAAACTCTATGGTAAAGGGTGTGCTCCTCGCGCCATCTCGCTGGTAATGAAGAAACGCTATAAGCGCCTGCCGTCTCCGAGTCCTGCCAGCGGTAAAGGGTCGCTGTTAGCTCCTTGAAGCGTCTGCTCTTTGTGGCGTAGTGGTTAGCGCCACGCGCTGCGGAGTGAGAGGTTCCTAGTTCGATTCCGCGCGTCGGAAGGATTTACGCGAATTATTTTTCTTTGGGACTTTTATATATATATATATACATCCTTATACATATACGGTTCATGACGGCGGCGACGGGGACGGCAAAAACCAGCCGAGACTGTCCATATAATTGATATCGCAAGTGCAGCGAGCTACATTGCGCTGGGTTCCTCTCGAAGTACGATTTTGCCCGACCTCCTCGCTCGCGCTTTTTTTCAAAGCCGCGCTAAATACAACCCAACCGGTGTCTGCAAAGCATGGTGTCGCGAATACACGAAGGCGATCCCATGGTGAGCCACTATAACGTAGGTCGGAGAAGGTGCCTGCATCCGCGACGAATGCTTTGTGCTGTGCCACTACTGGAGCTTTCACGAGGCGCGACTTCCTTTTTGAGCGCAGTCTTTGAACAGGGAAAGTGAATGGGAAGCCGTGACGCCCGCCTCGCACGCTACGTTCAAAAGCGCAGCATATGAACGTGCGAATGGCCCGTTTGAGCTCTCCATTCGCTGTGTGACTCGCGTCCGGTGACTGGATGGCCTTCCTATTCGAGAAGCCTTTGCTTAATGCAGTTCAGCCATTGCAACGACGGCGGCTTTTACTCGCACTTCATCGCGTGCGATGCCAACTTCGGATAAAAAAAAAAGATATAAGTAACCCTCGCGCCAACGAAGCGCGCCGCCGTTGCTTTCACGCGGCAGTGCGTTAAAGTATTTGCCTCGTATATTGCGAAAGCTTCGCGCCGGCGGGGCCTTTACACAGTGCGCCTGTCCGATGACTATCTTCGTTCGTGTGCTTCGACGCGGAAATTTCTGTACGGCCACCAGCTTCGAATAAAGCCTGCTTACATCGGCACGGAAGAGCACACCCGGGTAGGAATCGAGGAGACAGGCGGGTGTTTTCCATGCTCTGATATAAAACACATCGGCAGACGTCAAGGGTATTTCTTGCCCTTCGCATGCGTCGACAAAGAGGACAGACCGGATGGTAAAGCATTTCGTCAAGTATTGGCGCACGCTCAACACGGACGAAGAAGGGGAAGGCCGGGATGTTAACCACACCCGCGTCCGTTTTGCTACCCTACACTGGGGGAAGGGGGATACAAATAGGTAGAGGAGAGAGAAAGAAGAGCGCCGCCTCATACGATTGAGTGATTACTGGGGCTTAACGTCCCAAAGCCACGACCTCATTATGAGAGACGCCGTAGTGGAGGGCTCCGGAAATTTCGACCACCTGGGGTTCTTTAACGTGCACTGACCTCGCACAGCACACGGGCCTCGACATTTCGCCTCCATCGAAATGCAGCCGCCGTGACCGGGATTGGATCCCGCGACCCTCGGATCAGCAGCCGAGTACCATAGCCACTAGACCACTGTGACGGGGCACGTTTCCAGCTTACTTGCAAATTAATAAATATGGTAGACCGACGATCCCAGGGCAACTTAACATCGGTTAGACCAGATCAAATATACTTAATCTCTGCGTCGCTGCAAAAGAAAGAAGAAGAAGAAAGAAAAACAGAACCTCGAAGCAGGACCGAGCCAGGCACGCGACAATCGTCGACCGCGTAATCTCTGCACGAAATGGGACGACCCTATCAGTAGGCCCCTGAGCGCCGACGAGCATGCGAAAGACTGGTGTACTGTCACGCTGGCTTCAGAATTATATGTAACGCGTATGGGCAGAACTCATGTGGTGTCGCTATGCGCCATCCTGTACGATTCGCAGCATCCATTGTGCAAGTGGAGGTAAATGGGTTAAAGATAATGTGCAGTGTTCTTACTGCGCTGGCTGTGAAACAAAACTGCTGCCCGAATGACGTCAGTGACCCCCCCCCCCCCCCCCACAACTAAGCTTTATGCGCATAGCTCTCGCAGAAACTTAGAACCCACTGTCTGCCAGCTGCCAGGTGGAACTGTCTTTTTCGAAAGAAAAGCTAATAATAATAATAGGATTTTACGTGCGAACTCTAGCTATGTTCACGCCTCGTAGCGCAGGGCTCGATCCGCAGTAATTGTGAGCAGCTGGGTTTCTTTACCGTGCACATAAATCTGAATACACGGGGTCCGTTTTTCTTTCTTTCAATTTCGCCCTCGTCGAAATGCGGCCGCCGTGAACGGGATTCAATTCCGCGACCTCAAGGTTCGCAAGCTGACATGTCGGCTTGCACAGAAAAAGAAGCTTCGCTCCGCTTTCTTTGCGAACCGCCCCGGAGCCTTTATGCTGCCGCTCTGCACAGTAGCCCTGGGAAGTGCATCAGCTATTGGAGCCATGTATTAATGCACGGCACGAAGCAAGAAATCTGCAGTTTGATTTCATATACACGGCTGGGAACGCAAAAACACCATCCGCTGTGCATGATTCGTTCACTTTGAATTCAGCAAAGAAAGAAAGTTCTAGCTACGAAAAGCGACGTAATCGGTGACGTCACCCCCGCTGAAAGAAGAGCGGACGCTGTGCAGCTGTGTTTGAAACGCGAATTGCGTGCAGTGCAATAGCGTTTTGGCAGACACGTCCACGACTGATCGGCACCGCATTGCAGCCCCCCTTCCGCCTTTCAAAGCTTCCTATGTTTTGCCGGTTTATGACGAATCTTCTGCATGCTTCTATAGTCCCTATCAGGAGTTCCGTGCAGCAGAGCCAAGGCCACAAGTCCATTCTTCCGAGGCGAGACGAAATGCCATTGTTTGGACACGCACGTGCGAGCCACTCCTGCCAATACTCCGTCCTTTCCAAGGCTCCTACTGCAGCGTCCATCCACCATTGGCAGATGCCACGGAGCGGTGTTTCGCCCTGGCCGACGGGGCTTGTAGCTTCCACAGTGCTGCACTCCTGAAACAGACTATAGTGAGTGGACCGATTTTTGAAATCGTGCAGTGTTGCACCGTATAAAGACGTTTCTCCGCTCAGAGATTTATCCAAATTTCTATTTTGGAGCGATGTTACGCATGGGGTAAGCAGTACGCGGGGAGGGGATACCGTGTCATTGGTTATCTGGAGGATATTTTGTTGGAGGGGCTTATTATGGGGTGTATATAAACCCCTGCCTCCGCTAATTCGACAGCGCCGCGTGCATATAGGCCGACATCAAAGGCCGTCGCCCACAGTGGCCGGATATATATTAGACCGCGTAAAACAGACGGGCAGTTGCGTGTCAGTAAGGTGTCTACGGTCCTTAATTGCTTCCCGTTTTTTTGGCTCAGTAGAAAGCGTATCTTTCAGTGTACCAGCGTGCAGCGGTTTTGAGTAGAAATTATTAAATCAGAATTTTTTCATCTACGAACTGGCTCCTTTTCTACGTGTGCGGACGCCGACAACATGGTTACTTGCCACGACGCATCGTCATCCCCCTGGCAACCCCCTTTGGCAACCCGGGAGGCTTCCTCTCGACAGGAACCGGTTCCAAGAACGACACTGCAGACGTGACGAGGAGGAGAGGCGAGGGAAAGTCGGCGCGATAGCTGGGCACGGTGCGCCTCGGACATGCAGCGCCGCACGCACGACAAGCGCAGTATACTACGCGCCTGTGCAGGCAGACGAAGGCCACCCCGAAATCAGCGGAAGGAAGAATTGCTCTTGCACGCTATCTCACAGTACGCTTGTAGTACGCTTGTAGGACATGCATAATTGTTTTTCAGCAGAATATGTATGCCTGCGCGGGCAGGTTCTGTTACACTAGAAAATGGACAAACACGCCGATGGGTGACGCTAGCGGCGTTTCTTGCACCACTTTCAGGGCAAAATTAAAAGCATAATTTCATTCTTATGGTGGGGCACAAGCGTGCTCGTTCCCGTAGATGTGACTCGCGATCCTCCCATTTTTACCACAATCTAAAAAGGTTTTCCGAGCGGTCCCTTTGAACTCGTTGAATAACAGCATTGTTCTATGGTGAAATACGTGTGTCAGGTAAACATTGTTTATACACTCAATTCCTTCACTTAAGTTGACTTCACGTAATTCATAGATGCGCGTTGGATTTGCCTCTTTCACGGGGTGGAAGGAAATTATTTGCAAGCAGTAACGTGAGGTCGAGTAGAATGTGAATACTAGATATGGTGTTTGCGGAGGGCCACGTATGCCATCGCGGGTGCCTTATTATTTTTTTTTTTCTGAAAGCGTCCTCTGCAGTGTGGTTCATAATGCTGGTCTCACCTTCCATTGGCAATGCGCCATAACTGTGAGTCAAAGCAGGCGTACAGACTGACCTCGCTTACAGATTCAAAAAAGGGCGAGTTTCGAACAAGTCATGTGTAAACAGGTCAAATTTGTGAGAAGCAGGTATATTGAGCAGTACCCTGCAAGGCGCACCTCAAGAACTGCGTTCACAGTTCTAATTCCACAAAGCTAAGCTCAGAACAGTTTGTATTTGAGTTTAGGGCTGTGCCTGGTGCAACTACTGGAAAAAGCTTCGTGTCTTGAGATTGTATTTGGAGCAGCTCTCAAATGAAGTATTAGTAAAGCAACATTGCTAAGTGATAGTTTACCCACACATTCAGCGCAGATACCTGCAATCTCATAAGGGTAAAATGATTAAAGTGAGCCTACTGCGAACTAAGCAATAGTAGGAGTAGTAGTGGTGGTGTTGTGGCTACAGGCGGTGTTAGCCTGGCAGACCTGGCCGGCAATTGCTCCGCCCGAGCGTCTCTGTCCATGTCGCATTGTTCACCACGTGTCACTCAGTCCTGTCTCTTGAAGAAACGCTACAAGCAGAGCTGACACCTTCTTGCGAACCGACCGTGTCCCTTCCGGATATATAATTTCTTCAGTGCTCCCATGCGGAAGCCCTCTTTTTTGCATGTTGTCCATGAATGCTGTTCTCTCGGTGCAAAAGCGCTTGCAGGACCAGATGTAGTGGTCAATGTCTCCCAGTTCATTGCACTCCGTGCACAATGGCGAAGCAGCGCCCCTAACTTTAAAAGACCATGCGGGAGGGCATGCTGACCCCGTTCTCACTCGGTACAGTGGAGTTGATTCGCTGCGGCTAAGTCCTTTAGTCACACAAGGCTGGTGTGGTGGCTTCCACAAAGAACGGAAATGATCACGAATTGATTGTTTTGCTGATATCTGATTAATAGGAGCTCTTATCGTCGGTTGTCGTGAAAGCGCTGCGTTGGCCAGGGCATCTGCTTTTTCGTTGCCGTTGATACCAACATGCGAAGGTATCCACTGGAAAGTTATCCTAATTCCTCTTTGGGCCGCTTTTTTCAGTGAGGCCAATGATTGTCGGCAGAACTTCTTTCGAGGAGTTCCACGAGAGAGCTGTTGAATTGCCGACTTTGAGTCTCAGAGAGTGACGGCTTGATTTGTGGGTCCATTCTTTAGTTTGCGTAGTGCAGCAGCAATAGCAGCACTCTCTGCAACCGTTGAAGAGACTACGTTGTCCAAACGTCCAGACCATGCATAACAAACAGATGGAATCCAATATGCCGCATCATACAAATACTCTTGCACCCGGTAGCATGTTTCAGAAGGAGGGGTTGACCGCTTGGATTTCAGCCCAGGAATGCACATTTCGTAGGAGACGTCTTCGAACATCCAAGGAGGGTCACTTCGTTGCCTTCGTTTGGGACTCTTGGCACTGAGCACCTCCAGAGTACTGAGAGCGGCATAGAAGTGAGACTTGTGCCTATTTCTGAGTCTTCTGATTAGGGTTTTCCCAGGTGAGGACTCACTCAGTCTTAGGAGTTGTATCAGAAGGGCTTGAGAGGCCAAAAGGCGTAATGGTAGCGATTGACTCTCGAATAACACTTTCTTGTTTGAGGCCGCTTGTGGAACTCCTAAGGCCAAGCGAATACCTTTCCGATTTAGCACCTCTAGGCGTTCATATTGGGTCTCTGATGGACGTATCAACGGCAGCTGGTAAAGTATCCAACTGGTCACAAGGGCGGAGTGTAGAGCGAGCAGCGAGCCTTGGGTGACAACCCCAGTGCATGCCGGCGACTCGCTTGAGGGCATGGAGTCGCTGCAGTGATGTGTCAAAGCCTTCCGCCATGACAGCCCGCTGTCCAATATCACACCCAGGAAAGTCCGCCACGCGGCCAACGAAAAAAATTACAGCATATCCACGGAGTGAATGATGATGAGTGGGCGAAGCTCGGGAGGTTCATCGTAGATCGTGCCGAGTTCCGGATTAATTTAGTTAACGCGCACGCTACGAATCCTCATGGTTCAACTATGCACAAGTGAAATCTCCCACCGGCACTTCATTGCAAGTCAAGATCCAGTGCATATATATATATATATATTGCCGGTGAACGCTTCTCCAACGCGAGCAGTCGGTATTCCTCAATCATGAAACTCGCTAGGAGACGCTGCCTGCGCCAACGTTGTCTCTCGCGGGTGAGAGCGCGTTCTCCTTCTTTGCGAGCTGGTACAGCGTTCCTCCAAGAAAGAGCGTTTCCATAGCCAACGCGCGCCTTTCGCTCTCTCTCTGTCTCTCACAAGACAGCAGAGGCACGCGCCGTAAGGCACGCGCCGGGAGAGAGAAAGAGGCACGCGCCGGGAGGCACGCGCCGAGGCGAACGCCGAGGGCGAGCGCGTGCCTCCCAGCACGCGGGTTACGCCTGACGCCTGAAGACTGACGCGTGACAAGATTAGACTAAGAGGAGCTTCGCCCCTAATAACCTCGTAAGATTACACAATTAAAAACTTCATTTTGCGAAGGAAAGGCGTTCAAACACGGATGCAATTCAGGAGCAGACAGCGCGAACGCACAGTGCCGTTTTCGCTTAGCTTTTAACCTCGTATCTATCGCATTGCGTCCGCCCATAAGCGAAGCATATACCGGTGTAGCATCAATTCGTTCAGCGCAGCCGGCTTTCAGCTGTTATGATTCATTCAATACTTCTTCGCGCGTTTACGCCGTATTTACCGTGTACATCTGTACCAGCGTGCATTCAGAGTGTATACTCTCTGGAAAGATGCACCGCGTGGCACGCGCATTCTCACTATGACAGAACGGATCACGCCCTTCATCTGCGACCAGGAATGCACCTCGAGAGCAACCTGTGGGTGGCAGCACCGTCACTGCGTTAGTGTGGATAGGCGGTCGGCGGCGCGCGTTCAAATGTGCACAACGACGGAACGTTGCGAGCGGTTTGAGGCAACTGTCAGCTAAATGGAAGCATTGACTACACTCAAATGGTTTTCCATGGACGTAGACCGCAGCGCAACGAATAGCTTGAACAGCTTCGCTGTTAAAATGTGCACTATTTTCATCATTTTAATGACGCAATAATAACGCTCAACTTATATCGAACGCCGCGCTGCCGCGTCGTGCATGATCCTTGTGTAATACACTAATTCCTTTTTTGGTGAACAGTTGAAGTGCCTGTTTGCGAGACTTCACTCGTGAGGCTCACACTTTCTCCATAGTGGAAACAACATTGCACAATAAGAGGACGCAGTGAAGGCTCATCACGGAACCGCTAAGCGGCAGTCACGCTGTTATAGCCCATAAGTGCCTGTGTCATTATTTTTGTCTGCCACTGACAGATATTTGTGTCAGTTCATATCACCTCATTTGTGTTGCCACAAAACCACGTATGCGAGACTACATCACTACCGCACAGCATTTAAACGTTCAAGGTTCCAGCGCAGTTTGTTGAGAAGGGCGGCAACTGCACTGTGTCGTATGCTTGAAAGACACGGCAGGAACTATAAATTGAAATAATTGTGCCGGACGGGGCGTGTGACGGTGACGTGGCACGCTCTCGACGCATGCACACTGTGATCTTAACAAATAGCGAACACTACAGCGCAAGGACGAATGCGCTCGTATGCTTGGATACGAATACATGCAATTAAGCTCTTAACACTGCAGCATCACAAGAAACCAACGTCCTGGAGGCTATGCATGTAAACGCGCAGCGGCTAGCAGACGACGCTATAAGAGCGATCCAGGTGGCCGTGTCCACACTCGAGAGCTTCGTTTGTCCGCCGCTACGTGCCGACTCTGTTCGATGCAAGTGTTGCACTGGCCGTCACGAGAGCTCGTTCAGCGACCGTCTTGTGTTGCGTGTGGAGTCTTCGCAGAGAGAATCGCCTTTGCAAACGCGTATTGGGCGCGAGGGCCACCACTGGAGATGCTGGCGCAGCGGTCGTTCTGACGTCAAAGTTGGATCACGTGACCCCACAATCCCACCTCGCTCCGAGCCTCCACCGAAGTGCACGGTTCACGCGCGTTTTCAACAGCCGTTCGCCAGCGTTTTTGTCTAGAAACATCATTGCTTCGCGTTTATTTTACGTTTGCGGACACAAATGCTGAAAAGTGCGCTCGGAGTTATTGGAAGCGTGGTATTTGGTAAACAGACGACGTCTGCAAAGCGAGCCCAGCCAATACACCTTTTCCCCCTTTTTACACTGCAGACGACGACGTGGCCAGCTTCAAACACAGATTCTATCAGCAGCCGCAGGGTGTCATACAGCTTATCGATGAAGGTGTAGATGCTGGACACTGGTTTCACGGAAGCATTTAGATACCACAATAAGTTCCACCTGGCAGCGTACTAGTGCACTCAAATGCGTAAACTAATACGTCCGGGTCATTACGCTGTATTTTCGATCGCTGTTGGCCCCTTTGTGCAAAATACGGACGGGAATCATTTGTAGAAAAATGCAGTCATGAACTGGTTCGATCGCGATAGAAAATCGCCGTGTGACGACCGTCTTGAATACGCGGGGAAAATAAGCAACAGAAAGGAGACGGACAACTGTACCACAGGCTAGTGTTCTTCGGGTCAAACTGGCGAGAATTTAATCAAGCCACAACGTCCTAAGGAGAACCCTCTGTTCTAAAATAACAAGCTTTAATGAGGCGCGCACGTGCGTATGTCGTGTGTACACCTTAAATCATGTGAGAAAGGTCGCGATTGAGTGCAGCACTACGCCTGCTGCTTTGCTTTCCGCAAAACGAAGGAACCACTCGCATCGCGCTCCATAGGGGTGTTGAGCGGGAATTCCATTTCTTCGAGTCAACGGTGCTCCCATTGTTGATGCAAACATAAAATGAATGAATTGCATGGGAAACACGTCGCACGCCTTTTTTGCGGCCAAAAACTATGTGCAAATCTGTATAACTGCACATGTTAGAGAGTCTCTTGGCATCGTTTTCGCGAGAACGAACTGAACTCTCGGCCCGGCGTCGACGGCGAGCTGCGGTTTGGGCTTCTCTCTGCGTAGCTGTCTGTTGTGCCCGACGTTGCCTCGCTGCAGCCGCGCGCGTGACTCTGCGATTCGCTTCTTCAGCAGCGGTCCGCACCTTACGAGGAGGCGCCATCAGGTATATCGAAGAGCCAAGTCATGGTTGCTGTCGGGGCTGCGCAGGTCGCCTGACGGATGTCGCATGGCACAACACGACGCGATAAAGGGCAGCGGTTCGTAATAATGATGACGGTAAAGTTGAAGAAGATTGTTTTATAATGATGATGTAGATGATGTCTCTGTAATGGGTGCACAGCTACAAACCATGCAGCCCTCTGTTCTTCGAAATGATTCCTCGAACTCGTTACGCAATCCACTTTTCCCCACGTATAGCGGCGTTTTATTGTTCTGCCACGTAACATTACATTTGTTAATGCGATTCCCCGGCAGATGTTATACCTGTTTAGGTCCTTTAGCGATGATTTTCCAACCACAGGCGTAGCTCAGTTCTCATCCGATAATTCAATCATTCTTGCAGGTCACACTTGTTAACGCTTTACCTGATTTAGTTGTTTCGTCGAATTTCTCTGTACGTCCGTGTTTGTGGGGATTTATGCAGGAAGTGCAGTTTGCGGTCCAGTTCCTTAAAACCCGTTTTTCGATTGAGTACTTGTACACAGTGTCGCGCAAAAAGCTGTATAAGGAAGTATTATCCATGCTTTTTCCACCTCCATTTTATCGTTCTTTGTATGTCAACCTTCCTGGCCATGATGTCCTCAGGCGCGTTCGCAAAATGCACGTTTCTCCTAATTCAAAAACCTTCTTTTATAAACTTCATTCAGAAACATCGCCTGTGAAGGCATGGCTACACAAGAAAGGTATTTTTGTTTCTTCAGTTCACTGCCGTCTTTGTGACGTACCAGAGACAATAGAACACTGCTTTATTAACTGCAAGGACGCTATTCTGTTCTGGGATATCCTTCAGCGAACTCTAAAGAAAGATTTCAACTTTAATTCGCATACTATACGTTACCTTATGCCAACATCCCTGGATGAAGTGCCATTTGATATGTTCTTTCTTATGGGAATGCATAGCTTGTGGAAGACGCGCATGCAAGACCGCAACGCAGAACCAGTCACTGCATTTTGTTCAAATGATCATGCATCTAAAGGACATCTACGACGAGCTTGACGTCAGGCCTGAATGGTACCCCATCTTGGTGAAGTGCTCATGCCTACCAGCCATGCTGTGCAACACATCTTGAACTCTCCCTGGAACACTTATGTGCATTCCGTCAGTGAATTTGTATTTTAGGCTGACAATGTCATTTGGAGTGTCTGTGCGATTATTGTCGCTAGGTCACTGCAACAGTGCCTTGTGCAATTTGCGCATTTCTTAGCGCACTGTAATAAATACCATGTGTTGAAAAAAAAAAAAAAAGGCGTAGCTCAGTGGTAGAATGCTCGACTACCACGCAGAGAGTGTGAGTTCGAATCCACGCAGAGGACAAGTTGGCATACTCCTCGGTCCTGGTTATTTTTTCTAAAATTTGCAGCGATAGTGGTTACGGACACCGGCGGCGGCGGCGGACAACTACGGCGCAAAAACGACCCTTGTTGTGATCTCATAACAGCTTACGCTGTAATAAACAGTGCACGCTCGGTATGGTCGCCGGTGACCATATATCAGACGACAACAGCAGTCGACGCGGTGTCTAAAGCTTTGTAATGAAGCTGTTCTTTTTCCGGAAGAGTTAATTACCTTGTAGTACAATAAATAACAAAGCCACAACAGTATTTTACAGATATCATCTAGCTGAAATAAGCGACAACAACAAAATAAAAAGGCTACGCAAAGCAGCTCCGTGCTGAGCAAGGCAGCGCTGGCGGAGAAGTCCAACTCTTCGCGTCACACCGGTTGTACCGCGTGGCGGCGCCGCGGTATGTCCTCCTCGCTCCCATGTTCAATGCACCGCGGTAACCACAGACGACAGCTCGCCATCTGGACATGCCCTACTAAAATACCGTGCTTACCGATCACCGACCCAGAAAGCAGACCGATCGCCTCCGTGAGAACGGGGAGCTTTCGACGACGCCTGCGATTTCGAGGTAGTGTCGCACTCGCCTCCTTCGTCTGTGCCTCCCTTGTTCTCCTCCTGCAGCTCCGAACAACCGTGCCAGTAACTTGTGGTCAGTACAGGTGTGCGTCCGAACAAGCGCGGCGCGCAGACTACGTGCGGTGGAGGTCGTCTCTGAATTATGACCGTTTATTATGGTCAATTATGGGCTTACATTTGGGAACTCAGCGGTGTGCATGAGGCCAGAGATACAATCAGGAATGGATGTGAATCAAAGAACTGTGGGACGCCTCGCGTTGGGTGCCCACGGGAAAACGACAAACGAGGCTGTAAAGGGCGATATGGGATGGGCGAGTTTTGAGGCAAGGGAAGCGCAGAGCAAAATAAGGTTTGAAGAGAGGCTAAGGAATATGAAAGAGAGTAGGTGGGCAGTGAAGGTGTTCCGCTATTTATATAGAAAGAGCGTTGACACGCAGTGGAGAAAGAGAACTAGGAGGCTCACCAGTAAATATACGGCTCTAAGAGAACTGACAACAAAGAGCGTAAAGGGAAAAGTCAGAGAGGCGGAGAAGGTTTACTGGAGGGCAGCGATGGAAAAAAAAAAAACCGACTCTGAATAACTACCGAGAGGGCAAAAACTAAATAAAGAGGGAGGCATTTTATGATAATTCAAGAGGAAGCGCTTTATTGTTTGAAGCGAGATCGGGCTGCCTTAGAACGCGTATTTATAAAGCGAAATTCAGTAAAGAAGAGGAAAAATGCACATGCTGCGAGGAAGGTAGGGAAACGACGGAGCATGTTCTGATTGAATGCGGAAATATCCACCCAGGTGTACGTTTGGGCACCACCCTACAGGAAGCCTTGGGTTTTAGGGCGAACAACGGGAAGCTGAACATGGCCGCGATTGAAATAAGTAAGAGACGGTTAGAATACTGGTGGCAGAAAACTAGAGAGAACGGACAAAAATAATTATAAAGAAAATACGGACTTTCTGCCATAAGGGGCAGGGAACTGGGCTATGAATTTCCGTTTTTGCTATAGTATGATCGATTTGATTGAAGTAAATTTAAAAGGCATGAGGAAAATTTAAAGAGAGGGAAAAAAAAAAGTTCTACGAGCCTGGTGGCGCACAAGTCACCGCCCCGTTACAAAGGGGACGCTCATAGCATCCATCCATCCATCCGTTTCTGCAAAAACGGCGGAAATTTCGAAAACTGAGCAGCACCCCCCTCCCCCCCCCCCCGCCCTTTCTTTCTTTCTTTTTTTTTTTCTTTGCTAGTCATAGCTTTCGGTCTGCGTGCCTCCCAGGAAGTCGGAACTGGAATCGTAAAACCACGTAAGAAGAGTAAAACGCTTATAAAAAGGTAAAAATGGTTCTGGTCGATGGCTGTATATGATTGAAAGCATCAAGTTGAAAAAAAAAAAGCGCTTAGTAACCTGCCGTTAATAATACGTAATAGTAACTGAACCGCGAACTACACGCCGACAAAGCAAGTGTAGCTCCGCTGTAAATAGATACCTTTTGGGATTAGAGTAGGGACGTAAGGACCCGTTCGGGTAGAACTTGCGACATCCCCACAAGCCGCAAGCTAGCGACAGAGGAACCCGTCACCTTCGGCTGATTCACCGCTGGGCTCTTTCCGGGCGTCGACGTAGTAAGAGGCCTAATGCCTCGCATGCTAGCGTCGAAACATCACTGAAATGAACTTTCTTACAGTGCTTCTTTTAGAGAGAGCCGCGCTTCGAGCCAAGGGGAAGCGCAAGAATTTCCGGTGCAACACGCACTTCCATACGTAATATCTCACTGATTTCGTCATGTACATGCAAGGTAGCGCGCGAATACGGTTCCTGCATAAAAAGTTCGAAATGCAGCACACTGCGTAGTGAAAGTTTAGGCCGGGAATAAATGCTTTATGTTGTGCAAGATGCGCTTTGAAGGTAGGGAGCACGGTCCGTGGTAGTCCGCAAGCACCGCCGTGTATACGCCCAAACTCGCGGTTTCCTCTTGCGCTAACAAGACGCACTGACGACGCATGCTGCGTGCCATCCACGCTGTCATTCGTGTGTCTACGTTCCCTTCATGTTAGCACGCAGCGCAGGAGAAATATCCAGCTATATACTTCTTGGAAACATTGAGCCAAATATCACAGTCGCTGCAACGAGCATGCTGGATTTCCTTGCATTCATATACGCGAAGATGTCCAACACGGGAAACTATACGGACCCGATTATATTACCGAGGCTACGGGCTTATTTTCAAGAGAGTTGCGGAGACATAAAATTATGAGATAATTGAAGAGGAATGTTTACAACTCGACAATTGAGCATTAATGACTTCGCACTTCACTAAACAGCATCGATTAAAACGCTTCACTGCGATGTACTGCATGTCTGTTGATGCGTAGTATAATATTTATTTATTTATTTATTTATTTATTTATTTATTTATTTATTTATTATATTTATTTATTAGTTTTACCCTCAGGGCCAGAGACATTACAGAGGGGAGTGGAGCATACGAAAGAATACACACACGATACAGGCTTTGTTCTGTTAATACAATATTAGCTGAAAAAAAAAAGGAGATAAAAGCGGGAAACAAAAGAATTTCAGCAATTGACTGAGAACGAAACATAATTGGGTACTTGGTTAGTTACGCTGCAATACACTTGTGTTTAAAACATTATGCAACTGGGAATAGTGGACAGTGGACGTGACTGATCCCGGAAGGTGGTTCCAGTCTTGTGAGGTGCGGGGTACAAATGATTGATGACATACTTGCGTTAAGCACGACATTATTCTCACCTTTTGTGCATGATCTAAACGAGGGGAAATGTATGCTGGAGGAAGGTCATTGTGCAAGGCGGGACTGTAGTATATTTTGTGGAAGAGACATAGGCGAGAGGACTTCCGGCGAGTGACGCTAGCTGTAATGACATTCAGTCGATACTGGCATTACGACTGTAGTTGCTTAGAGTAAAACGGACAGAGTTGTTATGGACAAGCTCGAGGGCAGAGGTTAATATAGCAGGGTCCCAGATGCAAGCGGCATCTGACTTCGGACTAAGGTTTTGTAAAGTCGCGTCGGAGGTAACCTAACGAGTGGTTGGCATTGCTAATTATTTTGTTAATATGGAGAGACCAAGTCAGAGAGGAAGTTACGTGTACACCTAGGTAAAGATAGGACATTACGGATTCGAGAGCGGAGTTGTCGAGCAAGTAGGAAGTGGGCTTAGAAGTTGTACGGGAGACACGTAATGCCTTACACTTCTTCGTGTTGAGTTCCATGAGCCAGACTTTGCACCACGAAGATATTGAGTAGATATCGTTTTGAAGGATTGTACATCATCTTGGTCAATAATTTACCGAAAGACTACATAATCATCGGCGAATAAGTGAATGTTAGATATCACGCATTGGGGCAAGTCATTGATATAAGTGAGAAACAGGAGTGGGCCGAGCACTGATCCTTGGGGCACCTCAGAGAGAACTGGCCTCAGCGGGGAAGTGTTGGCAGACACGAATTGTGAGCGTCCTGTTTGAAGTTTCCTCTCAGTGTTCAGTTTGCTTAATTTAAAGAGAAGTAAACTGTGGCAAACCTTTTCACAAGCTTTTGCAAAATCTAGAAAGACACAGTCAGCTATAGAAAGACGATAAAGAATGGTATGTAGTTTGTGTGTGAAGGAAGCGAACTGAGTTTCACAGGAAAGGGATCGGCGAAAACCATGTTGAACATTCGAAAAGAACGACTTACAATCAAGAAAATGAACAATGTTTGTGTAAAGGATATGTTCAAGGATTTTGCACGGAATACTGATTAGTGAAATCGGGCGGTAATTTAAGGGTGAATTTTTACTTTCCGATTTTTGAACTGGAACCACCTTTCCGACTTTCCAGACGGATGGTAGTGTGGATTTGTCAATTGATTGCTGGAATATCTTGGATAGCATAATACTAGAATATATTTTGGTACTTTTCAAGAATTTGATAAGGTCAATGCCCGGGTTTGAGGACACTTTCAATGATTCGATAATTTTATCGATGCCGAGGGGTTGAATAAATTACCGGATCCATTGTTAGAGAGTCAAAACACTGCACGTTGGGAAATGTTGTAGACGAAGTTTTAACAAAATTACGACAGAATACATCATTTAACACTGCAGGGCAATCGGCAACTGGGATTGCTTCCCCAGAAGAGTCAAATAATGTGATTTCGCTGTTATGGTCGGGGTGAATTGTTCGCCAAAACTTTTTTAGGTCAGCACTGAGTATGGTCGGCAAAGTATTGTGAAGGAAATTATTACGAGAACTTTTTAATGCGGAGACATAAGCATTATTCGCATTCACATACGCACCCCACCGCTTTTCGGAGGTAGAGTGCTTGGCAGAGCGATACAGCCGTGCTTTCTTTCTTTTCCCTCCCTTTTTTTTTTTTTTTTGCGTAGAAATAGTACGCGTAGGTCAATTAGTTCATGCACTTTTGTTGTAAACATATTACACTTAGTTTCGGTTGTACGACTGTAGAAGTCTTCTAAGAAAACGTTTAGAAAGGTAGACAGTGCATTATTAATTGCATCAAAGCTGGCTTTGCTGTAATTACGAAGGCACTTTTTGATTCTACGGTTTCTTGGCTAACAATATTTTACTTCAAAACAGAGCGCTAAATGATCGCTTATACCAGGCAGATATGATAAATCAGCGACCATATCAGGACAGTTCGTTAGTACAAGGTCTAGCGTATTGTGTGATAGTCTAGTAGGCTGTGAAACAAGCTGAAGAAGAGAAAATACCGAGCAAAGATTGATAAAGTCAAAGCTTTCTGATGAAAACGGTTTCAAAGTCGGTGGATCAGAAGACTAGGAAATGTTGGGAAAGTTGAAGTCTCCCAGGAGAAACATGAAATCGTTAGGATGACGTGCCATAACGGTATCAATGACATCATGTAAATGGCAGCAAAATTTGAGCAATTATTGGGCGGACGATAGCAAACTCCAAACACAAAGCTTTTATGACAGATATGAGCGTGCGCCCGCACAGTTTCAAGATCAGTTTGAACAGGAATATAGGCCCCAGACGGAATATCTCGCGAAATAGCCAACAGTGCCTCCTGCGCGTGACTCATGGTTACAGGGATAAATACCGAAGTTGGGCGCGTCATGAAATATTTCGTTATCAGCAATGTTTGGGTGAAGCCAGGTTTGAGTGAGCGCAATGACAGCCGAATAGCACGTGTCGATTCAAGTGACTCTCGCTTGTTAAGTGCGCATTTGCCAAAAGTACAGACACACTGGCAACAAACCACCACGTCCCTTCGCGCTTACACCCACGGTGGCGTTACGCCACTCAGAAGGTCGTGATGCAGGCTACTCATTTGGAATAACCTAATATTTTCCTTTTTGTCCTACCATACGTGTTTGCAGGTGTCGTGCTCCATTACTGAGCTTCCGTATTTTAGGTAATTTCGTTGAAAAGCAAGCTGCCTAATTTCTGCGTTCGGTGTAACTCGTCTCTTAAGTGCAGTACAGTTCACTTGAATCCCATTCTCGCGAATAGGATTCGGTCTGAAGTTCCTTGTCACTACATTTCCTTCGCGGTATCTCTCGCCAGCGGCTACTGTTATCGCAGCAAGAAGAAGAAAGAAAAAAAAAAAAGAACAGGTGCTAGAGTGCAGAGACGTGGAGATAGCTCGAAGATTGGCGCGAGGTGAATGTCGCCGCCTGTTATTGTACACTACACGAGCGTGCAGTGCAGGCACGCAAACGATACAGACTATTACCGCGGCACAAGACCACTCACGCCACAATTGTTTTCCGTGGAGCAGAATGGCGTCGAGGAAAGATGACGTGCTGCGGCCGCGGTGTTTCCGAGATGCACCATTATGCGCATGCTGAGTGCGTGGCTGCAATGAAATCGGTGCGTCGCACACTGTTCTAGAGGACGAGGATACAGCGCAATTACAACGAAGCGTTGGTGTTGCAAAGAAGAGTGCCGCATACGCTGCCATGATCGAGGAAATGCGCACGCTATCTGAAGGAGTCGCCATATACGCTCAAAACGTGAGCTGTTAACGCCTCAGCAAATATTTTCTGATAGTCTGCCGCAGTTAGCGCATCGACAACTACTATACGTCAATAACAGCGTCGGTGAAGCGTCTTAATTGATTAAGGAGAGAAAACTACACGAATACCTCACACAGACTAAGTACAAAACAGAATCCACGACATATCGGGTGACGTCGCTTCTTAATAAACGCGAACGAAATGTGGCCCTTGATTGCATTCTAAAGGTCACCTAAATACTGCATTCGTCTACGAGCACTTCACTCATTTAAACTAAATATGCTTCTCTCCCGCCGTGGGGAAATAAAGGTTAGTTTGTATCGCATGCGCTGTCGGGGTATTTATTGTGATAGTACAGTAAAAACTTGTTTTACATTTCATTTTGTCCTCATGGCCTTGCACGAAGTGTAGTTCATATGTGTTGCCCATGTATTGCTCAAATGGCTGTTTGCACGGTGCGTGTTCATGGGCGCGCCAAACCCACGATATGATCACGAGGCGTAGTGGACGACTCCGGAGTTATTGTGACCGCCTCTTTAACGCGCACTTAGATCTCACTTGACGGATGCGTCTCACATTTCGCCCCCACTGGGATGGACATTGTGCTTAGGCGAGCCAAAACCCTCTCAGGAATAGGAGGAAGCGTGTTCGTGTAGGTGAACATTATTATATAAGTAGTCAGAAATAAGCACCTGCTCACCTCCAGAAATGAGCTATCGATTACTTTCTCTAATGCAAAATTAAAGCAACAGTTCACGAATGTCAATTGGGGCCCTCTCATTCGATTTCTGTTGTGTTTTTTCTCTGACGTGACATGTGTCTCCGGAGAAGAGGGCAGAAAAGAGACGCGTCCGAATCCTGGCACGACATTTTGTCACTGCTCGCACACACACACACAAATATATATATATATATATATATGCAGGAACGAATTGCATACTTACGAAAATCGTCCGTTTATTGTTCTACGTTTTGCCCGTGGTACGGCGCCGAAACGTAGAACAACAAACGGGCGATTTTCGTAAGTGCGCAATTCGTTTCTGCATCTACCTTTGAACCTGACCTACAGAACTTCTTCTTGAATCTATATATATAATCTACTACAACAACAACAAAAAAAAAAAAACTACAGCAAGAATCCGGGGTGTAAGTATCATAACGGCAAACCCATCACGCTATGTAGATTCTATAGTCACCCAAGTTCCTTGGACATTTGGGTCGTTTGTAAAGGATGCTAATCGTTTTCTTCAAGATACAATAAACCTTACCATTCCGCGTAATTAAATCCTTGTCACTCTAGGCGTCACTTCGCCTTATACTGACATTCCGCATTCTGACGGAATTCCAGCGGTACTTAAAGCATATGAGGGTTGTTGCTCCGAGAAGCCTGTTGATTCTGGGATTACAACTCAACAACTTGGAATTCAATAATTCTCATTACGTTCAAATTAGTTGTACTTCAATGGGAACTCTAATAGTCCCAAATTGCGCTAATATATTTATGAGTATTCTGGAGACTGATTTCTTGACCAGCACGAACCACCAGCCATTATTTTACAAGCCGTTTATTGACGACATCTTTTTCATTTGGATATATGAGGAGGAGGGCCTATTGAAGTTTATAGATTGCTTCAATAATTCTCATCCTTCAATCAAGTTCTCGCATAATTACCCATCATCTCGGGTAGACTTTCTGGACGTCACAATATCCCAGGGTAAACTGCTCACTAAACTTTATCGCAAATCTGCTAATAGGAGCACGCTTGTATAGAGTTCCACAGCAGCCATGTGAGACATTGCGAGACGGCAAGCCAGGCTCACCGCTTTAAGCGATGTTTTATTTCTGATTGCGAACTACTTAAAGGGCAACTCCGGCGATTTTTCAGTGTACACTGATCTCAATAAAAATTCCACTGTATATTCTCCTCGGTATACTGTAATAATATGTGCCAAATCAGATGGATGTAGGTCGTTTAGTTTTCCTGCAAACTAATTTTAAAATTTTTTTAGCGGATTCTCACGCGGGCCACCCTGTGTTTTTGACGTCATCACCTCCGCGCTTTAGAAAGCAAAACGGCGATACTTCAGCGCTGATATCGCCGCTGTCGAGATCATAAAAGCTGGCACAACTCAGTATACGTGGTCGGATGGCATTTCTGTGGCATCGGTTCAACATGTCTGGTGCGGGAAGGTTGTGACGTCACCGCATACGCTCCACGAAGCATCTACCCGTTTAGGTTTAAAGACGACCATCAGTTGCTGGTGCGTTTCTGAGCAAACTGAACCACCCTGGCAGTTACAGGACCCTCATTACCATTGGAAAACATTGATATCAGAACGTGGTGAAAAAACCACCGGGTTGCCCTTTAAAGGCTCTCTAATTAAAGTACAGTGTCTATCAGCTCTAATTGATGACGCCGCATCTCGACCAGACAGAGCCGATATTTTTAGCGGAAGCCGTTCGCCCGAAATACTTACCAATACCAATCTTATACTAACATACTCGGCATCAGCGACAGAGGTGTTTTCAATGCCCACCACAATATCCTTAGGCAAAGTCAACATCTTAAGAACATTTCTTTTTTTCCCCAACTGCCTCGCGTTGTGTATCGAATGTCTAAGAATCTGCCCCGCGATATATTAACATCATCAAAACTAAATCAGCACGAGACGTCTGGCTCTGCACCTTGCAGCAAAGCACGTTGCAAGGTTTGCGTGCATATGCACACGGTCGAGAAAGCCGTAAACGCGTTTTCAGACTGCACCCTAAAAATTCGTGTTTCGTTTAATTGCAATAGTTATAACGTTATATACATACATGAGTGCGCTATTTGCAAAAAAGAGTATATTGACCGAACGGAAACCTCATTTCGATTACATTTTAACAAGCATAGATCTCATGCTAAGACGCTTCATAACCTACCGTTATCGACACGTATTCGTTTACCTGGGCATTCTTTCGGAGAAATCACAACCACTGCATTGGGCTTTCATACTTAGCACGATCGCGAAATCCGCTTGTCTTACTTAATCTGCAAATTTAACACCGTGTCATGTGTTGATCACGAGGGCAGAGGCGCACTTAACGACGCGTCGGCTAAGCACCAATAAATTTAACCGTCTTCCCAATGGCTGCCATTACACGGGGCAGTGTTTCTAATAAAATTTGTGAATTCGTATGGTTGTGAACTAGTATAATACAGCGTTATTATACTATTAGTGCCGGCCAGAAGAAGCCTCTATATATTGTTGCTCTGAATTGTACTTTCTTTCGCGGCACGTGCCATTTCGCTACATCGCGACGAGTATGGAATGTATGCCTGAAGATGTATCAACTGCTACAGTCGTTTGTCGTCCTTGTTATCAAAGCTATCTTATGAATAGTGTGCTTATAAGGAAACCCGCTGGCATGTCTTTGTTACTTCGACAAAGGCTGGATATATATATATATATATATATATATATATATATATATATATATATATATATATATATATATATATATATATATGGAGTAAGGGTCTATAAAAAATGATGTTTCGAAAGCGTTGTCAACAATAAGGCATTATTGGCACACAAATGCTGCAGAGACAGCACGATTACCACGTTGTTCTTTCAAGGGATCAAGCACAACGATCAGCGTATTTCTGTGCTGCTTTTTTGCATTCCTCCTATTTTGCACGGCCTGCAAATAGCATCATTGTTCGCCTCCTTGTGGCTTTCGAGTCTGAAACCTTTCTTCTCTATACTGATATCTACATTTTTTTTTTTATGTGCTGTATTGGTCTGGAACCCATGTTCATCCAGGTATTGCGTATTCAAACCGAATAAAATATAGAGATGATTTTTGAGAATGAGGTACCTCCCTGCTCGTGGTTTTATTCTGTGGTCAGAACCTTCACATTGATTTAAGTGAAATCGTGCAGCTGTGAGATATATCGCGATTTCTGCGGTTCTCGCACGTGCTATAAAAGGTTGGCCTCAGCAGATGTGACGTTAGAGGGCAATAAAAGGTGGTGCGCACTCACTGGTGACGCTCGTCTTGAAGCCGTCAGTGAACAGGTCGTCCCGAATCGGCTTCACGGAGTTGAGTTGAACTTCACCGGAGGCCCTGCGGAGCGCGGCCGTGAGAACCATGGTCCTCGAGACTGTCCTTGAAGACTCCCGGAACAGTGTTTCCACGAGGCACCGGTCTGTATAAACTGTCGTCGCAGAACACGCACACACATCCAGCGCCTAATCGCAGAATCGCCGGCGTCTTGCTGGGGAAATATGTCGCGATAGTGTCGTCTGCCGCACAGATAGACGCGTCGAGTCACTCGTCCCAGTGAGCTCACAACTGTTGTGCAAAGGCTGCACTCAGGGGCACGCGGATCCTCCTTGTGAGCAGAGCCGCCGCTCGATGCCTTCTCCAGATTGAGACGAAGCGTCGTTGCACGGGGGTTAGTGCAAGCGTCGGTTTGACTAATACGTGACAGTACAAAAATATGAGCTCGAGAACCAGCTGATCGTGACCCGGGAGGGCACTGTAAACGCCGTAACCACTCAATGCACAACAGCGGCGGCTAACTGCTACGTCCCGTGTAGCGGCAGAGCACCGAGAGCGACAGAAGCGCAGTCCGTTGACAGACTCACGAGTCTTCCGCCAAAGATAAGCGGCAGGCAAACTTGAGCGGCGGCCGCGAAGTGAGAGCCGGCTCTTCGGGCGCCAAGGAGATGCCGCTCAGCAGCGCACGCGCCGCCGCCAAACTCGCTTCGGAAACGAACTCTCGCTCGGGGAAGGGAGACCCCTCTCCGCACGCTTCTCTCTACGGCCCGTTACTCGAGTAGCGGACTACTTGTTTCCCATCGCCGAGCGCCAAAGCCGCGCAGCGTGGCCGAAACGTATCGGCCGGGGTGAGGCCGGTGTGTGCGCATGTGCCACCACACCATGTTCGTTCGCCTCAACACACTGTGTCGCTCGAGAAAATGAGGTCACAAACGAGCCGCCCACATTAAAAAAATCACCGCCCAAGCACTCCGTACAAATGGTTAACCAGCGAAGCTGAAATGCGCGGCCCCGAAGCCAAAGTGCCGCTGGAGAAACTCTCGCCGAAAGCGGGCGTTCGCCCCGGCGAACGCGCTCCCGCAATCATCACGTCGACGCTGTTCTGCCCGCAACGCCGCTTCTTCGGCGCGCCGTTGTTGCAAGCGTTTGACATCGCGAGCTAACTCGGCGGCGTGGTTTGCAGATCCGCCCGCCTCACACATGTGGAAGCTCTCAGTCGAAACTGATGCGCGCGTGCTCGGCGCCACGGCTGCGACGGGATGGACGACGTCACTCACGGCCCAGCCAATGGCGCGCGAGCTTGGGTACGACGCTCAGAACGACGTAACTGATAGCACAGCCAATGGAGACCGCTCGTGACACAGATGCCGAGCGGTCTTTCGTTTCTCCTAGCCATATACAGCTGGCGCTGTAAAACAGCTCGAAACGGCAGGTTTTGTTGGAAAACACAATTCATTCTCTTCGTATCAGTTTGCAAGGCTTCCTTGGACCAAGTGTCAACGTTTCGCCGCGTTACAAGAAGCGCACACTCGTTTGCCCATGGCATGCAGTTCCACAGCGAACTCGCTGCGACCGCAGTATTCATTGAGTAAGTATCAGTTATTCACGCATAGTCCATCAGCCTTACGAACTCTATAAAACCCACTAAATAATAACTCCATGACGTGAGTTATAAAGAACACAATTACAGAAAGCGAAACCTTAAATCTGAAACATGGCTATGTGAAAGGACACAGCAGCACCCTATAGGCAGTGACATAGCCGATGAATTGGCAAAAGAGGCGCCAAACGGAGGGGAAGCCGATAGGCTGAACGCTATACAGCAATAGGAGTGCACTTTTCAACAAAGAAGGGAGAACCTACATGGATCAAAAATACAAAGTCGATGCCTAACCATTTTTTAACTAACTTCCACACCTCTCAAGGTTTGGCGGGACATCGGCGATTTCCATTTTTTTTTCTCAATGTTTGGAATTACAGAAGGCTCAATTAGTCATTGCAAAAATCAAACTGAAACCTTTGAGTACTACTTGCAAGACTGCCTATCAGTGCAATCAGAAAGAAACGCGCAAATAAGAAAATTATAGGACGAAATATTGAAAAACAAAAACCAGAAATAAAAATGAAGGAAAATACTAAGAAAAATGGTAGCTAAAATGAACAAATTTATGCCACTAATATTTATTTATTTATTTATTTATTTATTTACAAATACTGTCAATCCCTTGAGGGATTATAACAGGAAGGGCAAAAAACAATGATAAAGTAGTGAGTAAACAAACGTCCCAAAACCAGTTCTGATTATGAGGGACGCCGTAGTGGAGGTCTCCGGAAATTTCGACCACCTGGGGTTCTTTAACGTGCACTGACATCGCACAGCACACGGGCCTCGACATTTCGCCTCCAGTGAGTAAACAAATTACAGACACACATATATATATGTATACATGATATCAGGAGTGTTAGTGTAAGTATAACTACAAAGTATGTACTCGTATGAAATTCAAAATATGTTACAAATAACTTGTTACACTTGTTACACATAACTCTTTTAGAACGTGGCACAAAATCGCTGCCCAATCGCATCATCAAGTAGGCAGATGCGCCCAAACAGTATTTCACGCAGGCGTACAGTTATACAAGGTTTCAGGGTAACAACGTTGTTAATAATAAGTCACGAACACCAAAAGGACGCGGTAAAAAAAAAAAAGAAGCATCAATGCAGTACAGGAGAATTAAATCTGTAACGCTAGTAGGCTATTTTCCATCGAAGAAGTGAAAACATCCAACGAGCAGCTGCTAGTGATGGCCTCGCTGATATCGTTCCATTCTCTTATCGCTAAAGGGAAAAATGAGTACTTAAAACAGTCGGTACGAAATGGATACTCCTTGAGTGTTTGTGTGTGTTTATGTCGCGATGGCCGTGCTTCTGTTCTGGAAATGTATTTGGAGACATCAATGTTAAATTGCTTGTGCAGAAGCTGGTACAAGAGCTTAGAACGGGCTAGTAATATATAGAACAGAACCAGTAAAATAAAGGTCCAAATCAGTCAAATGAAACGTAAATAAAGAATATTCACATGCTACACACCATAATATAACGTAGCACAACGCAAGTAATGTGATAAAGCGGCTACGGTAAAAAGAACAGATCTTGGTGAGCACCTGCTGAGCTCATGTACTACATCAAGCTGCTAAATTAACAAATAATAATAATATCAACCTAAAGACTATTGTTGCTACCCGCGTCCTCTGCACCTTCCCTTCCTCGTGATCGTGCGATGACGCAGGACGAGTGATCTCAAGATGAGTATTCAGACATCGGTTGGCACTTTGTTTACATACAGAGCTCGACTGAACGGTCGCTGATCGCAATAGTTGCTGCGCTTGCGGCATTCACTTTGGCCTATTTAGAATGATGTCGATCTAGACGGTCTGTGTCGACATGTATCCGCGAGTCAGAAGCACCGATCTTCGCTGCATGGGCATATCCAGGATATGGTAGTCTGTAGCTTTACCCCACTCGGCTAAGCCTACGCAGCTTCGGTTCTTACCACAGAGATAACGCATTTTAATCCATGAAGCGCACACGATGCGCTGTTGTCGTTCAATACAACCAGCGGAAAATAAAGGAATGCTATTATGAGCGCGGTTTTATCGAACAGCCGCATACATACGCCGTCGTAGAATTTCGCGAATAAACTTCCACCACGAAAAATTCGCTATCTACTTCTTCGGGAAAACACGACTACGCAAATTCAACGCAATGTACGCGTCTTGGCAAGGAACCAAGTTTCCGGGCAAAAAGCGAGTGACGCCAGTCTTCGCGTAAGATGTTCGACGCAGACGAGAGGAAAGAGAAGCACTGCTTGCGTCTTTAAATGCAGCACGGGATGTCACTCGCTATTATACCTGACCCCAATATTCAGTCATTTCCAGAAACCAAGAATCGTTGCAGTCTGCAGCGTCGGAGGGAAATTCGGGAAGACCTCATTTCGCATCAGCTATAATTCTTGGGCGCGCGTAAAAGCTATCCTTTTTATGCATCGACCACGCAGCTCCCTCAAGCGCCGAGCGGAATGCTCTTTTGCTTCTCACGGCTGACCGGGGCGTGTCGTGTTAGTGCGCCAACTCTGCAAGGAAGCTCCCAAGGAGACCCTAACGTCAACCTAAGTGTCTCTGCATAAGCCCCCGTCTGGTGCGCTTTTCGTTGACTGGCGTAGAATTTATAGGTGTTTCATTCCCGCACATCTGCAGTGTGCCTGTGAGGCAGGTGTGACATCTCTTCGTGTGGCTCATATCCGCACGTCCAATGCGGCGTGCACCAATCTCCATTTTTCTTATTTCCGCTAGTTGCCGTCGTGGTCAGAAGGCCCTTTTCTGTGCTCTGCTATTACTTCTGCCTCATACGACCCCAAACGTAATGTTCTGTGTTACTTTTATTTTGCAGCTCTTAAAGATTAGTTCGCTAACAACCCTCCTCCGGAGACGAATCGGAGGACAAGCAAACATAACACCTTTGGGTGCTGGAGCCTGATCTACGCCGCGACTCTCATAAACGCAGTGAAATGTATACTGCGCCTGTACGTATAGAATGCTTTCGGTTCCCCGGCGGGCGTCGTGCAGTGCACCTTTTTTTTTACAAAAGCGGTTGACATAATTGGCTGCCTCATGTATTCGCTTTTTGGTTTTTTAAACCTTTGAATAGGAACACCACGACAACTAAATGCTACAGCTTCACTTTTCGACACTATAAAATCGAGGGAAAACTTGTTCACTCGATTATGTTACACAGGTGCTTATCTTACAGGTGCTATGTTACAGGTGCTAATTATGTTACACAGGTGCTTGAAAGGCAGAATAGATATCTTACTTAAGATATCTATTCTGCCTTTCAAGCACCTGTGTAACATAATTTTTTTATCGTCATTACTCCGATAATAATAATAATAATAATAATAATAATAATAATAATAATAATAATAATAATAATAATAATTTATTTCCCATTGTTACAAAGGATTGACGGAAGGTGTGAGACGAAAAAGCGAGCAACGCTTAACTAAGGTATCATACCTGTTACAGCAGGCAGCAGGGAACATAGCACAAATATTTACAATCATGGTAACAGGAAATTATAAAGCACGAACAAGTGCTTTAATATATACAAGAAAAAAAGAACAAGAAAAAGCGCTAGCTAAAGAGCCATTTTGACAAACCTGTAGCACAACGTAGAAATAAAAATAAATTGCATGTTAGGTTGTATTTATGTGTATGAACAGACACAGTTTATGCGCGACGCTAGATGCTAATGTAACTTCGTGATCAATAATTTAATTGCGTAGGTGCATCTCAGAAAAGTTGTTTAGGGAAACGGCAACGAGGCTGTCGGTGAGGGTACGGAGATCGGAAAGCGCGTAGGGACGCCAAATTGAACTCCAACGACATTTGTTGTTATTTTTTTTTATATTTGCGTAATATATTGTAATTATATAAGCTCAATTAGTCTGATCTTAGGCTCCTTCAACAAGCTCTCAGTTGTATGTCCGTGTAAGGTATGCTGTACACGATACGAAGTACTTTTTTAGGATGACTGTTTCAAGCTTGTGGACCTATATGGTGCTCTGCTCCTAAGCAAGACAGACACGGCTACGGTCCCGACCGTGGTGGTGCGATCAAAAATACCAGGTGTGCTGTGCGCTGTCAGTGCACGTTACACGTCAAGGAACCCCAGGTGGTCGAAACTTCGGGAGCCCCCCCTATATAGGTCGCCTCTCATAATCATATGGTGGCTACGGCATTTAAACCAATCAGGTCATTATCTGTCCTGGTTAAGAAATTACTCCGGAGTCCTCCGCTACAGCGTTCCTGATAATCACATCGTGTTTTTGGCATGTACAGTCCCGGCAATTATTATTAAGAGGTTCTATCTTAACATATCTGCTCGTATATGCCTCTTTAAAGCTGCACGAGACGGGTCCGTCGAGATTCTCTTCATGAGTGCCGTTCTTGCATGTTGCAGTGTATTAGTCACGTAGTGCGCGTTGGAAGTGTCACACACCGGACTGAAGGTCACCCGGACTGTGCCAGACGTCTGCGAAAGCAGTGCTCCCCTTCGATAGTTTATTGGGGCTACACGATCGCCGTCTTGTTTCCTACCTGTCTGCCAGCCGTGTCTCCTGTCTTGTCGTCATCTTCGTCGCCGTTCGGTCTTGGCGGGGCTCGCGGATATATATATATATGCGCGCCGCACTGTCCTTCGCCCGTGAACGCCGCACAGAAACTCCACATCTTTAGACACCTGTCTACAGCGAATAACCACGTCATAGGTTGGCAGTGTAGGGGAACACTCACACTCACTCATCCAAATTTTTCCAGCATCCGCACTCACTCGCACTCGCACTCACCTCCACTCACACTAACTTGCACTCACTCGCACTCGCACTCACCTCCACTCACACTCACTGGCGCTCACTCGCACTCGCACTCACTTCCACTCACACTCACAAGCACTCACTCGCACTCGCACTCACCTCCACTCACTCATTGGCACTCACTCGCACTCACCTCCACTCACACTCACTTGCGCTCACTCGCACTCGCACTCACACTCACTTGCACTCACTCGCAATCGCACTCACTTCCACTCACACTCATTGGCACTCACTTCCACTCACACTCACAAGCACTCACTCGCACTCGCACTCACTTGCACTCACACTCACAAGCACTCACCTCCACTCACACTCACTCGCACTCGCACTCACTTCCACTCACACTCAAAGACACTCACTCGCACTCGCACTCACTTCCACTCACACTCACTTCCACTCACTCGCAATCGCACTCACTTCCACTCACTCATTGGCACTCACTCGCACTCGCACTCACTTCCACTCACACCCATTGGCACTCACTCACACTCGCACTCACACTCATTGGCACTCACTCGCACTCACCTCCACTCACACTCACTCGCACTCGCACTCACTTCCACTCACACTCATTGGCACTCACTCGCACTCGCACTCACGTCTATGAAATGAGTGCGAGTGAGTGCACTCATGAGTGAGTGCGCCGACCTATGCAGGCATCTGCGGCAAATAGAGTGACACGAGTTTTTCGTTCCGGGTAGAACAAACGGCAGCGGTGCCAATACACTGCGCAGGTTTCACCTGGTCGCCGACCTAACTCGGCACTACGCGCACCTCTTCAGTCGCGCGTACATCTCGAACTGTGAGCGCTGTCTAATGTATCAGAGACTAAAACACATAGTATTTCTCGACTGTCCCCCATTCGTGCCACAGCAGTAGACGGCGGCCACTAGGCTGGCTGATATGGGAGTACAAGCAATAGATGAAAGCTGTATTTCACCCGAAATAGGGGACCATACCGAATTACCAAATGCTACAAGGTCATTTTTTCAATAGAAACGGACTGGATGCTAGACGTTCGGTACCACTGCACAAAGTTGCGGATTATGAAACGCGACTATTAAACTTAGATGCAACTAAAGTGGCTTCTTTCCATTATGCGACTATTAGACATTTATCATAATCTTCGAGTGCATTTCCCTGCACAGCATATTCGTCCGACTAATGGCAGCCCCTGTCACGTTTCCAGTAGAGGCGAGGTCCCAGTTACATGTGCTGGGGTTTGACTATTACCAGTGTTTATGTAAACAGAGCGGAGTCGACATTTTCCGCGTCACAGCACATTGTTTTGCAGAAGTGAATCGCTGCCATAAGTTGGGCTAGTTGGTATCAAGCGTAATGAAATATGATTACTGGCGTCCATGTCCCCTTTGCGCAAGCAGTCATGTCTTATTATGTATATACGGATCACTCATTCTTATACCCATCCTCATGCTTCATCACTCTTCTTCCCCTGTTGCGTTGTCCCCGAAGTAGAGTAGAAGGCCGAGGCGTACTAGATCAGGCCGCCCCCTCTACCTGTCTCCAGTGTATTGGACTTCAAGTACGCGAGTATGTAGCTTCATTATGAAACTGAGGTTGCTTCGATATAACGTTGCTCGCTGTGACAGATTATGCACTGCATTGTGATGTTCATTATAACGATTATGTTAATATTTCATGCGATATTTTCTTTGAAGGTCACTTTGGTCAGTATTCATTGTCACTTGATTGATGCTTTTGGTAGTCTTTTCAAGCTTGCCTCTTTACATCACCTGATGTCCTAAGCAAATTTTCACTTTGATACCTGGGTCATATTTGAGTTCATTTGTTCATACTCATTGATTTTATGTGGCGAAGATACTGCATAACATGACTGAAAGCGGCTATCACACAGTCATCCATTATGCTGTCTGTGCTCATATAACAGGATGCGCTGCTCTCACGCTGAGAAATGCATTGTCGTTTGGCTTTTGATTATTGTTACTAATGCGCTTTCTGTAAGCCTCTAGTCGTTAATAAGTTCCAGATATATTTAAATTATTTCTTCTGCAGTTCCTTTTGAATATCTGTGGTTTTATTTTTTTCGCATTTCTCTTTTTCTTAAACTACGATAAGTTAGTTTCTAAATGAAATGTTGTATAAAATGTTGTCGACGTCATGATCATTGGCAGTGGGGCCTCCTTGTTAGGCCGCTTGCCAAGAAACTCTCTATCCTTAACTGTAGAAAGATATGTCACTACTGTTTTTGGTAGATTTGCTTCATACTATACAAAGTACAAGCTATATTGATTTTTGTATTCATGACAACTAATTGTGACCAAAATGCTAAGACTGATGAAGCTTTGCAGGCAACCGTGTGCCTACCTTACTGCACTATTGCTCTGTTGCGCTCAATACTGGTGCTTTGACCCACCAGAAAAAAAAAATTCCACGCAAGTGCGACGCCAGCACTGCTTCCTAGGACGAAAGTATCCAGCTGGGCTGGCACTAACCCCCACTCTGCAGCACCCTAAACGTTATGGTGCAGCTGGTAACGTAGCACGTCGCAGCTACTACCATAAGGCAGGGATGACGTCCGTGGATCGTGGGTGCCCCCCAAAATTATTATCCCGTTGACACATTCAGAACCACAGAGTTAATGCCTTAGGGGTGCAAAAAATGCCTTGGCGTCATTTCAACCCCTAAGGCGTTAGCTCTGAGGTCAGATTATCATTTGTACATTAAGATGGTGGCAACCAGATCAAAATTTTGGTGGGCGCGCCCCGTTCCCGAGCACGATTCCTGCTCTCTCTGAGATTACGGCTTACGTTTCAGGAACAGCTTTTTGATGACGTTTCGGCAAGTCCTTGAACAGATTATTGGAGTTATTGGAGTCTCCTCGAAGCCGTCGAAAAGACCAGCTTTTTGAAGACGCATGTGGAACAAGCCGGACATCAGACGATATACGACGCATCCAGGACTAAGGCTTTTTACGCGTGCCGTCTGCAACGTTAACGTCTAGGATATCCGTTTCAAAGTCGTCATAAATTCTTTGTATGCTAGCTGGGCAGGAGAGTACCAACACCGTGGCATGTAAATCAAGCCGCTCATGCCATACATGCCATGATTTTCATGTTATGACCTGTCATTTATGTTCGTCATGCAGTCATGTTGTGCCATGCTGATTTTTTATACATCCCATTAACGAAACGGCCCAGGAGAGCACCAAGACCGTTTCATGTAAATCATGCATGTCATGATTTTCATATAATGACCTGCCATTTTATTCGTCATGCAGTCATATGGCATATTGATTTTCGTATACAATCCATTAACGAGACGGCCACACATACATACATACATACATACATACATACATACATACATACATACATACATACATACATACATACATACATACATACATACATACATACATAGCACTCACACTCACTGGCACTCACTCGCACTCACACTCACTTCCACTCACTCGCACTCGCACTCATTTCCACTCACACACGCTGGCACTCACTCGCACTCACTTCCACTCACTTGCACTCACTCGCACTCACCTCCACTCACACTCATTGGCGCTCACTCGCACTCGGACTCACTTCCACTCACACTCACTGGCACTCACTCGCACTCACACTCACCTCCACTCACACTCACTTGCACTCACTCGCACTCGCACTCACTTCCACTCACGCTCACTGGCACTCACTCGCACTCACTTGCACTCACACTCACAAGCACTCACTCGCACTCGCGCTCACCTCCACTCACACTCATTTGCACTCACTCGCACACGCACTCACCTCCACTCACACTAACTGGCGCTCACTCGCACTCGCACTCACTTCCACTCACAATCACTGGCACTCACTCGCACTCGCACTCACTTCCACTCACACTCACGGGCACTCACTCACACTCACCTCCACTCACACTCACTTGCACTCACTCGCACTCGCACTCACTTCCACTCACACTCACTGGCACTCACTCGCACTCACACTCACCTCCACTTACACTCACTTGCACTCACTCGCACACGCACTCACCTCCACTCACACTAACTGGCGCTCACTCGCACTCGCACTCACTTCCACTCACACTCACTGGCACTCGCACTCACTTCCACTCACACTCACTGGCACTCACTCGCACTCACACTCACCTCCACTCACACTCACTGGCACTAGCACTCACTTGCACTCACACTCACAAGCACTCACTCGCACTCGCACTCACTTGCACTCACACTCACAAGCACTCACTCGCACTCACACTCACCTCCACTTACACTCACTTGCACTCACTCGCACACGCACTCACCTCCACTCACACTAACTGGCGCTCACTCGCACTCGCACTCACTTCCACTCACACTCACTGGCACTCGCACTCACTTCCACTCACACTCACTGGCACTCACTCGCACTCACACTCACCTCCACTCACGCTTACTGGCACTAGCACTCACTTGCACTCACACTCACAAGCACTCACTCGCACTCGCACTCACTTGCACTCACACTCACAAGCACTCACTCGCACTCGCACTCACCTCCACTCACACTCACTGGCGCTCACTCGCACTCGCACTCACTTCCACTCACACTCACTGGCACTCACTCGCACTCACACTCACCTCCACTCACACTCACTTGCACTTACTCGCACTCACTTCCACTCACGCTCACTGGCACTCACTTGCACTCACAAGCACTCACTCGCACTCGCACTCACCTCCACTCACACTCACTCGCACACGCACTCACCTCCACTCACACTAACTGGCGCTCACTCGCACTCGCACTCACTTCCACTCACACTCACTGGCACTCACTCGCACTCACACTCACGTCTATGAAATGAGTGCGAGTGAGTGCACTCATGAGTGAGTGCGCCGACCTATGAACCACGTATGCGCCGTCGCATGTCTACGTAACAGTGCGGGTCCTCATTGACAAAGCACGTACTATCGCAGACATGGCCGGATGAGTCCCACCGAAGTGTAACCGCTATGGGACACAACAGGGCCAACCCGCCCGCCGCTACGGAGGATGAGATGAAAGTCGGAGAGAGCTTCAGTGTGCAAGTTGGCGGTGCAAGCGCGTTTTTTTTTTTTTTATTGCATGAGAATGGACATTTTTAAAACGTGAAACGGAAGAGTGTTTGCTCTACAACAATTCTTTTGCTCGGCATATACAAACAAATATTGGAGATTACAAGCATTCAAGAACGCCTACACTCGCGGAAGCAGACGTTTTGAAAAACTCAGGACCGTCATCTTGCTTCACTAAAATTGCCAAGAATAAGAATAGGCAAAAAATTTTTAGAAAGTGTTGTCCCCGAATCGTGCAACCTGCCACGTTTGCGCCCTTGGAAACAATACAACAAATCAGCAGACATTATATATCCGGACATTTAGAACGTACACGGTGAAGTTTAATTCAGAACTGCTACGTAATGCTTGCATATTACGTTACTTTGTTGTTTCTTCAGAGAACGAAGTGTCCGTGCATAGATATTGTCACAAGGTAGCAGAAGGGCTTACTGTGTAGTTTTGCGAGGACAGTAGCGTGCAGAAGGGCTTACTCTGTACAGATGACAAGGACGAAGTGATCGAACGAGACTCGGGTCCGCCATTAGCGTTGGCTGGCCGTAACAATATGTACTGAGGCCATTGCCAGCCAACGCTAATGGCGGACCCGAGTCTCGTTCGATCACTTCGTCCTTGTCATCTGTACAGAGTAAGCCCTTCTGCACGCTACTGTCCTCGCAAAACTACACAGTAAGCCCTTCTGCTACCTTGTGGCAACTCCAATCAAGATGCGAACAGTTCAGCTCATTAGCCACAGTAGTAACAACTACAATGCGACATGCACGTGTGTCACCTTTTCTCTGCAATTCGCGTAAGTTAACCCAAACCAATGCACGACTGATTTAACTCTACATCTGAGGAATGTCACCGCAAGGTCAACGCATGCGAGTCCTTCATTCGAAACAGAAGAATGGCGAGAAGGAGAAGATAATGTGCGAGTGGCCCGAACAGACTGCGCCTTGCATGCACGCTTTGTCCCTTTTTTCTTTTTTTTTTTATTTTTCTTCCGAGCGGCGTCGACGGCGATTAAGCAGCAGTTCATGGCACGTATAACAGTAAAGCAAGAGAGCTTGATCACCGGCGTACACCTTGGCGCACTAAAACTGGATGCGAACGCCGCCCTAAAGGACGATGAAATAACACACACACAAAAAAGAGAAGAACAGGGTTACCGCGGCAGACAATTTTCCACTCACGCTCCTGGCACTCACTCGCACTCGCACTCACTTGCACTCACACTCACAAGCACTCACTCGCACTCGCACTCACCTCCACTCACACTCACTGGCGCTCACTCGCACTCGCACTCAACTTCCACTCACACTCACTGGCACGCACTCGCACTCACTCCACTCACACTCACTTGCACTCGCACTCACTTCCACTCACGCTCACTGGCACGCACTCGCACTCACTTGCACTCACACTCACAAGCACTCACTCGCACACGCACTCACCTCCACTCACACGAACTGGCGCTCACTCGCACTCGCACTCGCAGTCACTTCCACTCACACTCACTGGCACTCACTCGCACTCACACTCACCTCCACTCACACTCACTTGCACTCACTCGCACTCGCACTCACTTGCACTCACACTCACAAGCACTCACTCGCACTCGCACTCACCTCCACTCACACTCACTCGCACACGCACTCACCTCCACTCACACTAACTGGCGCTCACTCGCACTCGCACTCACTTCCACTCAGTGGCACTCACTCGCACTCGCACTCACTTCCACTCACACTCACTGGCACTCACTCGCACTCACACTCACCTCCACTCACACTCACTTGCACTCACTCGCACTCGCACTCACTTCCACTCACGCTCACTGGCACTCACTCGCACTCGCACTCACTTGCACTCACACTCACAAGCGCTCACTCGCACTCGCACTCACCTCCACTCACACTCACTCGCACTCGCACTCACCTACACTCACACTAACTGGCGCTCACTCGCACTCGCACTCACTTCCACTCACACTCATTGGCACTCACTCGCACTCGCACTCACGTCTATGAAATGAGTGCGAGTGAGTGCACTCATGAGTGAGTGCGCCGACCTATGAACCACGTATGCGCCGTCGCATGTCTACGTAACAGTGCGGGTCCTCATTGACAAAGCACGTACTATCGCAGACATGGCCGGATGAGTCCCACCGAAGTGTAACCGCTATGGGACACAACAGGGCCAACCCGCCCGCCGCTACGGAGGATGAGATGAAAGTCGGAGAGAGCTTCAGTGTGCAAGTTGGCGGTGCAAGCGCGTTTTTTTTTTTATTGCATGAGAATGGACATTTTTAAAACGTGAAACGGAAGAGTGTTTGCTCTACAACAATTCTTTTGCTCGGCATATACAAACAAATATTGGAGATTACAAGCATTCAAGAACGCCTACACTCGCGGAAGCAGACGTTTTGAAAAACTCAGGACCGTCATCTTGCTTCACTAAAATTGCCAAGAATAAGAATAGGCAAAAAAATTTTTAGAAAGTGTTGTCCCCGAATCGTGCAACCTGCCACGTTTGCGCCCTTGGAAACAATACAACAAATCAGCAGACATTATATATCCGGACATTTAGAACGTACACGGTGAAGTTTAATTCAGAACTGCTACGTAATGCTTGCATATTACGTTACTTTGTTGTTTCTTCAGAGAACGAAGTGTCCGTGCATAGATATTGTCACAAGGTAGCAGAAGGGCTTACTGTGTAGTTTTGCGAGGACAGTAGCGTGCAGAAGGGCTTACTCTGTACAGATGACAAGGACGAAGTGATCGAACGAGACTCGGGTCCGCCATTAGCGTTGGCTGGCCCGTAACAATATGTACTGAGGCCATTGCCAGCCAACGCTAATGGCGGACCCGAGTCTCGTTCGATCACTTCGTCCTTGTCATCTGTACAGAGTAAGCCCTTCTGCACGCTACTGTCCTCGCAAAACTACACAGTAAGCCCTTCTGCTACCTTGTGGCAACTCCAATCAAGATGCGAACAGTTCAGCTCATTAGCCACAGTAGTAACAACTACAATGCGACATGCACGTGTGTCACCTTTTCTCTGCAATTCGCGTAAGTTAACCCAAACCAATGCACGACTGATTTAACTCTACATCTGAGGAATGTCACCGCAAGGTCAACGCATGCGAGTCCTTCATTCGAAACAGAAGAATGGCGAGAAGGAGAAGATAATGTGCGAGTGGCCCGAACAGACTGCGCCTTGCATGCACGCTTTGTCCCTTTTTTCTTTTTTTCTTTTATTTTTTCTTCCGAGCGGCGTCGACGGCGATTAAGCAGCAGTTCATGGCACGTATAACAGTAAAGCAAGAGAGCTTGATCACCGGCGTACACCTTGGCGCACTAAAACTGGATGCGAACGCCGCCCTAAAGGACGATGAAATAACACACACACAAAAAAAGAGAAGAACAGGGTTACCGCGGCAGACAATTTTCCGAGGGGCGTTTGTGGCAGGGCGGTGGTGTGTAAGCAGGAAAGCACTATTTGCGGCTGGCTTGGTGAATATTTTGATGGCGCAATTTAAAGAACGGCGCACTTCAAGCGACCGCGTGCAATGTACTGTACGTATCATATTTGAGCACCTAGAGCGCGAAATGGGAGCTTTCGCGCACATACCATGAGGAAGTGATTTAACACACTATTTGCTTTCTGTTTTTTTTTTTTGGGGGGGGGGGGGGGGAATGTTGCGCATATGAGCGGACCGATCAGAGAAAAAGAAAAAAAAATCCTCAGCATATCCACGGAGTGAATGGTTATGAGTGTGCGAAGCTCCGGAGGTTGGTTCATCGTAGATCGCACCGAGTTCCGGATTAATTTAGTTAACGCGCACGCTACGAATCCTTATGGTTCAACTACGCAGAGTGAAATCTCCCACCGGCACTTCATTGCAAGTCAAGATCCAGTGCACACACACACACACACACACACACACACACACACACACACACACACACACACACACACACACTATATATATATATATATATATATGTGTGTGTGTGTGTGTGTGCGTGTGTGTGTGCGTGTGTGTGTGTGTGTGTGCACCAAGGAGGTTTAAAAAAAAATTGAACCTCTTTGGTGTGCACTGGATCTTGACTTTCTCTGACGAAGGCCGTGCCACGGCCGAAACGTTGGGCATAAAAGTATTTCTTTTTCGTGCGTGTACCCGCTTCTTTTCTTATATATATATATATATATATATATATATATATATATATATATGGGTGGTCGGTGAACGGTTCTCCAGCGCGAGCAGTCGGTATTTTTCAATCAAGAAACTCGCTAGAAGACGCTGCCTGCGCCACCGTTGTCTCTCGCGGGTGAGGACGCGTTTTCCTTCTTTGCGAGCTGGTAGAGCGTTCATCGAAGAGCGTTTCCATAGTCAACGCGCGCCTTTCGCTCTCTCTGTCTCTCTCTCTCTCTCTCTCACACAAGACAGCAGATGGAAGAGTGAGAGAGCTCGCGCTCCGGGAGGCACGCGCCGAGGGCGAGCGCGAGCGTGGCTACGACGCGACAACGAAATGGATGGATATTAGGAGCGTCCCCTTTATAACGGGGCGGTAGCCGGGCCACCAAGCTCTAGCTTTATTTCGTTTTCCTCTACAAGTATTTCTTTTCCCGAATCTCACATATTTTAACAACTAATTTTTCTCCTCGTCCACCTATTTTATCTATTATCGTTCCGCTGTGATGTAGCAATCTTACCCGAACTACCTTGCGCTTTTGCTTGGTCCATACTTTTGCGCCACAAATACTGTGAGCGCCTTTTACTTATCTCTATCGCCGACAGAAGCGACGAAACAGCGAGCGGCGCAGCGCCATCTATCGATCAAGTTCACGTACTAGCTAAGCAGCACCGCAGCGCCATCTCGTGATCATTCTGAAATCATTCAAGAGCGAGCGCATTCAAGAGCGAGCACGAGACCTAGCGGTCTCGTGCGCCATGGGCTCCCTTACTACGCGTTCCCATACATCTGAATGAAGCGAGCACCGCAGCGCCATCACGCCATCTAGTGAGCACTTCACGAACTAGACGAGGTGGCTACAAGGGACAACAACATCAAGGATGGAACGACCCACGGCGTAAGGAGCTTCGCCTGTAAATAGAACTCCAATCCACGCCGGGAAGGTTCTTGGACAGCGAAGCTGTAAACTACACCCACAACGATTGCCCATTGCGGCGTTGCTTGAATTTCGCGCTTTGTGTGTCTTCTTTTCGTCTTATTTTTTTCCCCCAGTCTGTTCATTCGCGCAACATTTCCCAACTAAGACATTCACTGGTTCGTCAGCGGGAATTTCTTCTAAGAATGTACTCGCTGCAATTAGAACGGCCGAGGTAGACCATTGACCCGCTTGTTCGACACATAGCAGCAACACTGACATTTCCAAATGATAAAGTTAGCTTTAGGTGCCCATTTCGCTTCGCCTGCGAGCTTTTTTCTTTTTTACGTGCACGTATACTTGAGGACACGGGTGTTTTTTGTCCCCATCAGAATGCGGTCCCCTTGGATGATCTGTACACGCCGCTGTTGTCGTTGCAACAGTGCCACGGGTGACTTGCGCTGTGGTACGTTATGCATATGTACTCCCTATCTACTCTGTTTTGGACAGAAAGCAGGGATACACAGACCGGAGACACGGTAGGCAGAGCGCGCAAAAATGGCCCCTCCGAACGGCTACTTTATTCGCGATCACGTCACGCGCGTTTACCTTCACGCATGTCCCAACCCCTCTTGCGATAGCCTTTGCGGCCCATTTTCGTCTACTGTTTTTCATTTAAGTCAGTACTGAAAGCGACCGTGTGTTGCGTGGAATTTAACAGTGGGACTATACGTATACGTGTGGCATATAGACCTATTCCATGTTGGTAAACAGTGGTAGGCACCGGCGATATAACCAGGGCTTGTATCGACGTCGCGGCGCGGAGGCCCCGCCCACCGCTTGCAGCGGCGCTGCACGGTCGCGCCACCGCCGCCGGCGAAGCGTGTGCGAAAGCTGCCTCCGAGCACGGGGCGTCGGAGAGCCGACGGCGTGTTTACAACAGTTTGCGAGGGGCAGCCGCGTGAGATGAAGTTGCGTTAGCTCTGTAGGAAGCATTCAATGAATGTAGAAAAGAATGTGCTGACGCCCACCTATGACAAGCTGTGAGAAACTGATTGAAAGGACAAACACCTTGCCACATGATACGAATGATCGCGAGTTATCATTTCGGCATCTCTTCATGCGTACGCTTTAATTCGGTAACTAGCGCAAAGATGAACCACCTGCAACCGCGAGACTTGTTTAAATACGACATGAAAATGCCTCATGCTAAAAATACTGTTTCTGACTAAAGCCTCTAATCCCTACACGAAATCCTTGCGCAGAAACAAATGTAACGGAATGGGTACTCAGGCATGCGATGTTGGTATCACCTATGTAAATACGGCAGTGATAACGCACACACACAAAAAAAAGCAATAACGTGCCAAGGACAAGGCTCTAAAATAACCGCCAGCAAGGCGCATAACCGCGGCTTGCGGCTCTGCCCATACGCTCAGTTCCGATCGTGAAGGCGTGAAGTCCTGTAACGACGCGGCAGATTTCAAGCGTGTAGTTCATTCGAGCAGTCTGACAATCGAAAAAAAAAATTAAAGCGCATCATATCCACTACAGCATTGCCAAAGACACTTCTCGTGTGTATGCTATATCGCAGCCGCAAGCAATTTGCAAAAGCGTCGCTGTAATCGGCCCTTCGCTCACGGATACGTGAATTAAGCTCTTATATATATTTGTCTCATTTGAGTGAATGAAATTTGTATGACGTATGTATAGCTTCCCCACTTCAGTAATACACGGCGACCGCGATTACTTCTAGACATCGAGCTATGCTAACGTCGTGCGCGCTTTGCTGTAAGCGTCATCGCTCTGTGTCCGCACTTTGTTTATGCCAAGAAACTTGGTGTCGAGCATTACACTTGACAAACTTGTGACAATGCTATTTCTGTCAAATGAAACAAGCCGCACTAACGCCAAATAATTACACATATGCTTAGCCGTGACGAAAATGTTTGGTGCATAACCGATGAGCAGGCATTACAGGTTCGTCCCTTTCCTTAAGACACATATAAGCAGGAAACCGATAAAAACCTATCGCACGTGTCTTGTGCGTTGCTGAGCAACCAACCCACGGCGCAGGTCATCGGTGAACACTTTTTTCTTCATTTCACGGCGGTGAGAAGCGCCCGCACCAGCGAAAACGCAGCGGCTGCTACGGTAGGCGCGACGGCGGATGCCTACCATGCGAAACCAAAACTCCCGACGACAGCGCCACCGCATCTTCGTGACGTAGGCCCGGTGGAATAGGTCTATAAACGCTTGGGATGATTACCCTGCTTGCTCGCAATTATACATACTACATATGAAGCCCGTCTACTCGAAGCACAACATCTCAAGTAGCCCTTGAAAGCAGATATACCATTGTGCTAGCATTTTCTTTATAACATAAACCACGAAGCTTGCAACTCTATCTTCAAGATAAACAATATCACACAATGACTCTGCGGACTTCCTCTGTTTATAGCTCTGAAATGAGCAAAACAGTTATTGCATTGCGTGACTTATTGCAGAACTGCCGTTAGTACTTAAAAAAAAGTATGTTGAAGTGTCCCCGTTTAAGGCAACGATGCTTCCGACGCGACATATCGGACGCACGTCGGATAGGACGAGCCGCTTTTGTTGGCCGAGCGAAGTCGCCGAGTGGCAGACGAGCAAAGCGTGGACGGCGCTTGGCTTGGCCGCTACGTGCTTGCGAGCGGATACGGCACGGTTATCACGTGGGGGTTTGGTGTCGTGGTGCGCATCGGTTCGCATGTTTCCACGGTGTAAGAAAGCTGGCCTTGCGCTGTGCTCTTTGCGCTGAAATAAAATGAGCGACTACAGGCGCACGTCAAGCACACGACTTGTGGCAGTTCTCTCTGTTCGCCAAAACAAATTAAATTGGGCTGTCGCATTGTTCATGTCGCATTGTGTTCCCTGCTATAGCGAAAACCATTCGACGCAATTTCAGTGAGCGAGGTGGTAGCAGTGGGACGAAAATGAGGCGCTTTAGCGACTATTGGTGTCTGTTGATCACCCTCAAGGAGGATAAAAAAAAAAAATGCTGGAGTGGAGATTTCTTCCTAAATGTGAAGCCGGCGGCCGCCATCTTACCAGAGGCATCGATTAACAGCATCCGCATTGCACAAAAGAAAAAGCGCTTTCCTCACGATTCTTATCACCTTTAATGTGGTCATCTTTGCTACACAGAAAATGCTCGATGTGCCTGTTTCTGCTCCGCGTTTTTGGCTGAAACTTGAACGTCGCAAAAGTACGTGTGCCACATCGTGGCATTGATGCTCGGTCAGCGGTAGTTTATTAATCCAAAACAACACGCCTTTATCTTACAAGTACTCTATAAAAGATATTAGCAGATCAAGAACGCTTGAATTAATACTGGTTTCTGGACGCTTTGGCAAGCTTTTAGGGCTGAACCAGAGGCAAACGCCGGCTTCACCCGTTGCGGCAAGGTTCAGCAGGCGTTGCCACTCCAGCATTTTTTTCATCCTCCTTGATCACCCCGCAATCATTGTGATGCCACGAAACATGAACAGGGTGGCAAGATCAACGGAAGAGACGCTATCCAGGGATGTAAAATCGCTGGACACAGTTGGTCTGTTGTCGTGCTGCAAAGCAGTGCACGGACAGTGGCGCGTGGAGAAGGGAGCGCGCTATAAAACTTGTCTTAAAGGGCCCCTAAGTCACCGCTTGATATGTTTTACGCATTTCACGTAAACATGCGCATCGATGTCAGAATGCCGTCACGATCACCGATGCCAAACGCGCGGCAGCGCTACGCGCCGTGTCATGTTTGGCGTATACCTTTTGAACGGTTTCTTTATTTTGCAACCACATGTATGTACATATTTCACTGCCGTTCTTGGTCGCAGTTCAGTCTGAATGAAGTACCCTCCGACCGCACCATATTTTTAGATACGTTAATTATCTGAGCATATACATTTCCCAAGAATGTCCTCCGCCGACACGAGTCGCGGCGGCTAGGAGTACAGTTGGAACAGAATAGCGCGCACATCCCATGCCACAAACTCTTGTGGACGGCACGCGTACTGACGCGTAAAGAACGGCGGAGTGGAGCTTGCGCGCCCAACACGGCGCAACGATCACGTTTAGGCCATAACACGTGCAGCTGGCAATGGCGGTTTTCTATCGCGCTCTTCGCTGCGTCGCGTGAGAGGAATGCTGCGAAGCACGCTGCGTGTGGAAACGTGTTGAATGTTGGCAATGTGCTGACCAAGTCGGGTGCTGCCTAAGCCGGAGCGTAAACACGCAAATACAAAACATATAAATAAAACAACAAGTTGAGAGTTCGTTTTCCTGATGAGCGAGACGGCGCAGCAAACGAAGGCGCCTCGACCATTCGCCTCGGCAGTCGCTCAACGAACATTCGCTGAAAGCCATTGTGTAGCGACAGCTGGAGCACCCTCGGATGTGCAACAGAAGTGCCGGCTATTCGTGAGCGCACACGCGACACGTGGCACCGCAGCAGCGAGTGAAAATTAAATGGTACACCCGTCATTCTTCGCATAAAAGGTGTTAACGTCTCGTTTATTTTATTTTCAAGATTTGCGAACGAAATATTTTGAGCTCTAGACGGCTCGGAAAGAGTGGCCATCGCGTCTCTTTGTTGGTGTCGTCCGGGGCACCTTAAAAACGCAACCCTAAAGTCGTCTCTCAAGTTGGCGAGTAAATGTTTCTGCGGTGGTTTTTTTTTTTTTTTTTTTTTGCATTTATAGACTATACGGTTGTCTTCGTATAAGGACGAGGTTGCACACATGCAGGGCCGCGTTCCCTGTATGGTATACGCGTTGCAGCGCTGCAATAAGGCAACCGTCAGCGCATCCTCTTTTTCCTAATCGTTAATTGCCAGGTCTCTCATCGATGACCGGCAGGGTGCATTTCGTTGAAGAAGAAGGTTACCGCATTTCTGGTGGCGCACCCTTACTTAACGAGGTACCCAGCCTCGTGCCAGGCTGACCATGCCTTCCGCAGCAACACCTTCACTGAAAACCACGCAAAAGCACATAGCGAAACGCCGTGGTTATGTTCCTGAGCATCCAAGGAAAACGATGCAAGGTAAAGCGGATGTTATTCAAACGCAGTCGACAACACACCGGTCACCAGAGTTGTCAGCAGTCTGAAATTGTGGGGACCGTACATTGGCATACAAAGCGAAAGAAGGAAACGTCCGCAAGGGGAGCGTGTCCGCAGCCTGCTGCTCTTGACTGGGGCAAAGAAAAAAATTGACGGCAGATCCACGAGGTGAATGATGATGAGATTGGGCGAAGCTCCTGGAAGTAATCATCGGTTAAACCGTGAAATTTCTTCCGTTAATTCGCCCGATAAAATTGACGTGAAACGATTGATTAAATGTTTTATCAAACTTTTATTGCTGGTTTCCGTTGTCCTTTCATTATGACCGCTTTGTGGTCGGTGAAATGTAAGCTAAGTGGTTCTTGCACTGGTTGCAGATGGGTTTTGCCTTTGAACGCTTCTCCAACGCAAGCAGTCGGTATTTCTCAATCAAGAAACTCGCTAGGAGACGCTGCCTGCGCCAACGTTGTCTCTCGCGTTTGCCGGGGCAGTGCCGGGGCACAGGAGAAATCTCACCAGGCACTACCTTGGAGGTAAACAATGGCTGCTAATGGGAATGAGAGACAGAAGAAGTCGGCTTTTAGCTAACACTTACATTGCTACTTCTACTAACGTTTCCTACTGGAACATGCCAATGGCTGCTAATGGGGAATGAAAGACAGAAGAATTCGGCTTTTAGTTAACGCGCACGCTGCGAATTTTTTATTGTTCAACAACGCACAGGAGAAATCTCCCACCGGCACCACCTTGGAGGTCAAAGCGTAAGACTGGTTACGCACTACTACGACTACGACGAGGGATGAACGGGTGCCGCCTTAAGGAGCTTCGCCCCTAAAAGTGGAGAAACGTGGATTGTTATGCTACCTACGAGCTTAAAGGGGTCGTGAAAAGAATTTGGAGATGCCGGTTTGTAATTTTCACTGCTTCAATACGCATTCGACAAGCCGATTCCGAAATATTTCGGCGAAATATTCAGTGCACATTTAACAATGCCCGTTTTAAATCTCAGCTTTCTTGCGCTCCCGAAACGACTATGCGACACTACCGGCCGGCGTGGTACTATTTGGTGACGTTGAGTTAAGATATTTTTAAGTTCAAAGGCACAGTGAACTCGCGTTTGCGCTAAAGGAATCGATTTACTTGAAAGCTAGAAAGGAAGAAAATACTTGGAAACCGTGCGGTGCCACCATTCGGAAGAAAAGCGGCAGCACGGTTTGTTTTCCCATGGCCTCCGAGAGCGCGCCAATCTCGGAGGTATGACGGCTACTAAGATGACGTCATCTGCAGAGTTGAGGGGAACGCGCGCAGTGAAACCGAAACCGCGTTTCTTATCGCTCTAAATCAACGCACACGGTGCAACGGAACAATGCATATTGTTGATTGGAGGGTCAGGATCCCGAATACGCACTTAGTACAAAATGTTCAGAAAACGTTTCACGACCCCTTTAATACTATAGGCCGTTTTCACGGGGTGAGGAGGAGCGGTCTGGCAACCCGCGCGCCCGCGCCCTCCTCCGTTCGTAACGCAGTTCGGAGCGCGCGCGCTCATGCTTGGAGGTGTCGAAGAATTTGTACGTCTTGTAGGCTAACATTTCCGCCTCCATCGGAAATGCGACCGCTGCGGCCGGTATCGCGGGTTCGATCCCGGCCGCGGCGGTCGCATTTTCGATGGAGGCGAAAATGCCGGAGGCCCGTGTACTGCACGTTGTCAGTGCACGTTAAAGAACCCCAGGTGGTCGAAATTTCCGGAGCCCTCCACTACGGCCTTTATCTCTTTCACTCCCTTTCCCGTACCCTCCACGGACGCTTAGCTGTGCTCCCTGCAGAAATTAGCGCCCTTTCCTTACCGAACCACAATCATCATCTAACATGGCGTTTTTTCTTCTTTTTTATCGTGATGCCAGGCCACATATAAGCTCGACAGTGTACAGTTTTCATGGTTGTACAACCACGGGACAAAGGAACTTCTTGTAGGAATTATGCGACTTGCATGACCAGACGCGGAGAGCTCGCGGCTCGGTACTTTTCAAGTTGTGTCGTTTTTAACGGGAAAAGCTCTGCACATCGAGAAATGCTCGAGAATATCGGAGCCTTGTAATTTCTGGTGAACACACCGATGCTCAACCTCGGCTATGACCGCAAGAAGCCTGCCCGACAACTCCCGAAACGATCAATCAGCTCGACTAAGTAAGAAAGACGGCAAACACGTACTTCTTTAATGGTCGAATATTGTTTCTTCAGCAGCTTCAACTTAGCTATTAGCTTTGCCCATTACAGGGCGAACTTTGCAACAACAACGCATTGAGTAGACGAGAACAAAAAAATTGGCAGATCCCACGTGCAGTGGGAATCAAGGAAATGCGAAGCACGCATAAGGAACGTAAAATGGATTTGCAATGTTGTCTCGCTATACCGAGTTTGGTACATATGAAGTTAACGAAACGGCCGCAAGAGCACCATGACTGTGGCATGTAAACCATGCCGCTCATACACGCATGTCATGATTCTAACGTTATGACTTGTCATTTACGTTCGTCATGCCGTCGTGTTGTGCCATAGCAATATTGGTATACACCCCTTTAAGGAAACGAGTGGTGTGGGCATTTACTATGCACTTCTTCCTCATCTGTACTTTATCATCATCATCCTGCTGTGGTTGATCTTCATCTTCAGTGCCTCGGCATCATCATTATCGTGTGTGTGGGCCTTGGCTGGTTCGATGCTGAGTGTCCGGTCCTAATAAACGTCGTTGCTACCGAGACGTCATAGTGGCATGTAGATCATGCCGCTAATGACATGCATGTCACGATTTTCATGTTATGACCTGCCATTTATGATCGTCATGCAGTTATGATGTGCCAAACCAATTTTCGTATAGGCTCCGTGCAGTCGAGTTTTCCATGTGCGACATCAGCGCCAGAATGCACTGCCTGGCGGAGAGAAGAAGCAAAATTGGGCAGACTGTGACAGGGAAATACGCGAACGCTATGCGCGTCTCCGCAGCGACCGCCCGTCCCACCTTCTTTCGTTTTATTTCCTTTGAGACGCGCGCTCCAAACCTGCGGCAAACTATTCCAAAGGGCGACGCCGCGAGCGTTCGTGTGGTTCGCAGCACGCCCGGAAAGCAGCGAAGAAACGCGCGCCTCGCTGTCGCCTACAGCGACGCGCGCGTTTCGTTAATTAATTAAGTCGTTAATGGGTATACATCCCATTAACGAAACGCCTGGCATGTAAATCACGCCGCCCACGACATGCATGTTATGCTTTTCATGCTATGACCTGTCATTTATGTTCGTCACGCAGTCGCATTGTTGCATACCAATTTTCCTACACATCCCACTTACGAAACGGCCAAGAGAGCACCAAGACCGTGGCATGTAAATAATGTCGCTCATGACATGCATGTCATGATTTTCATGTTATGACCTGTCATGAACGTTCATGACGCAGTCATCTTGTGGCATGCCAATTTTCGTATATATCCCTTAACGAAACGCGTGGCATGTAAATCATGTCGCCCATGACATGCATATCATGATTTTCATCTTGTGACCTGTCAGTCATGTTCGCCATGCAGTCATGTCGTGACATACCAATTTTCGTATACATCCCATTAACGAAACGGCAAGGATAGCACCAAGACTGTGACATGTAAATCATGTCCCTCATGACATGCATGTCATGATTTTCGTGTTATGACCTGTCATTTATGTTTGTGATGCAGTCATGTTGTGGCATGCCATTTTGCGTATACGTCCCATTAACGAAACGCGTGGCATGTAAATCATGTCATTCATGACATGCATGTCATGATGTTCATGTTATGACCTGTCAGTCATGTTCGCCATGCAGTCATGCCGTGGCATACCAATTTTTGTATACATCACATTAACGAGACGACCAGGAGAGCACCAAGACTGTGACATGTAAATCATGCCGCTCATGACACGCATGTCATGATTTTCGTGTTATGACCTGCCATTTATGTTCGTCATGCAATCATGTTGTGCCATACCAATTTTCGCATACATCTCATTAGCGAAACGGCTAGGAGAGTACTAAGACCGTGGCATGTAAATCATGCCACTCATGACATGCATATCATGATTTTCATGTTATGACCTGCCACTTATGTTCGTCAGGCAGTCATGTTGTGCCATACCAATTTTCGCATACATCAAATTAGCGAAACGGCCAGGAGAGCCCTAAGACCGTGGCATGTAAATGATGCCGCTCATGACATGCATATGATTTTCATGTTATGACCTGTCATTTATGTTCGTCATGTAGTCATGATGTGGCATACCAATTTTCGTAAACATCCGATTAGCGAAACGGCCAGGAGAGCACAAAATCGTAGGCGGCTAGATAGATAGATAGATAGATAGATAGATAGATAGATAGATAGATAGATAGATAGATAGATAGATAGATAGATAGATAGATAGATAGATACGCTCAAACTCGCCGAAGTTCGCTAAGTGTGATGAGTGCACGTATTTCAAAGTGCGCGCCGTGTTTCAAAGTGCGCGCCATAAAAAAATGAAAGCAAGACGAAGACGACGTTGGCACGAGCGCTAAAGATAAAGCAATGAATAAAAGCTGCACCAATGCGAGAAGGCCACAAGCACAGCTATGAGCAATCGGAAAACGACACGGAGACAAGAACACCAATGATGAAGGCCCACGATGAAGATGGGTGATAAAAAGCGCCAAGAGAACGGGCGAGAGGGAGACCAGGGAGAGACCGGGGAGAAGAACCGTAGCAGAGGTGGCTGGGACGTGGTGGAAGGAGGAAGCGTACCAGGGCGCGGGAGTGGCGGCCGAGTTCCTGTGACCAGGCCGCTGCAGGCTCCCACCTGGGCGTGTACCCGAGCGGTACAGCACCTGGCGTTGGCCAGGCTTTCCGGCATCTGGCGTTGGCCAGCCTTTCCACCGGCTTCCCATCGCCTGGCGTTGGCCAGGCACTCCACCGGCTTCTCATCGTCTGGCGTTGGCTAGGCACAACTGCGTCTCCGGTTCGGCGTCCCAGCGTCGGCTGAGGAAAGCCAAGAGGTTGCTGACCCCGACTCGCCCGACGCTACCTTCCCTCCGAGCGACACCTCGATCCAAGTCCGCTCCAAGTGCGTTTGCTGCCTCCACCTCGCCATCTACTTTCATGTGCCCACCAGAACGGTGAAAGCCTCTTCTTCTGAACTATCTCTTACACACCGTTAATTATTCTCTCTATCATTCGTAGTTGTGTTAAGTTTTCCTCTACTTCTTATGCTTCGTCCTGTCTTTATCCTTTCCTCTCTTTAATCCGTTTCTGTAAATACAGCGAGTGTTTGTTTTGTTTTGCACAAACGGTCTCGTCTATCCTTTCTCGATGACTGTCAAGCCATCGAGTTTTGAACACACGAACTCAAAACACACGAACCTACACGAGGGCACGTTGATTGGCTAGCCCCGTGACACTAAGAAATGCTTCGCATTTAAAACACACAGCTCATTTCCGAGGCTGATCGTGGGTCTGAGCACGAACGCGCACCGCTTGATATCGGGTGCCGCAATCTGCCTCAGAGGATAGGCAGAAACTATACAGCTATCTTCACTGTTAGGTATGGTTAAAAAAAAGAGGGGAGGGGATTGCAATGTCTCGACTGCGGACTCTGCCTAGCCGTTGGCCAGAGCCGACAGCCGATCGTCGCGTTCCTTATCACCCTCATTCCCGCCTCTCCCGTTCATTTCTTGTGACACAAACACTAGTCCACGCTGGTAAATCGTGTTACTGAGTGTAAAGGGGAAAAAAGAAACGGACGAAAGGAAAGAAAAAGCAGAAAGCACCCGAGGGATGTAACCGAAACCAGCCACCGCGCGCCTGCGCTCGACCGCATTCACGCCCCCAAACCCGCACCCTAGTAAAATACAACTAGGGAATAAAAAAACCACATTTCCCCGAAGGGGAGTATGAGGAAGTGCGAAGCACGGGGTTATGCTATGAGGGGGCGCGCGCGACTAAACTGCAGAGCCGAGCGAAGGAGACGGCAGCGAGAGAGCACGCGCCAGCCGACCCACGGAGGTCTGGCCGTTTTTAAGTGCAAAGCACTTTTACTGATGATGGTGATTAAGTGTAATTAATGATTTAAAGTGTTGTTGTCATGATGCATTTGTACACACACACACACATTTATATATGAAGTAGGGTGAGTGCAAACCTAACGGGGGGAGAGGCACACCAGCTGCATGGCGCCGTGACGTCACGGCGCGGAGAGGGTGCAAGGAGCCGGCGCGGCGCGCGCAGCCACGGCGCGGAGGCGCCAGCTGCACAACGCGCCGTGACGTCACGGCGCGGAGAGCGGTGCGGAGCCGGCGCGGGGCGCGCGCAGCCACGGAGCGGAGGGCGGAGCGCGCGCAGTCACGTGGGGCGTGACGTCGCTGCGCCGTTCTACAGACGCTCCTCTCCGCTCCTCGCGCCGTTGCTAGGGGAGAGGAGGAGGAGCGCGGATGCCGGCGGAGTTTTCGGGGTCGCTTAAGAAGTGCATTCGCACTTAAAAAGTTCACGGTATCTCCAAAGGGTGCTCCTGCTGAGCCAGAAAGCGTGAAAACGTGTGTGCGCTTTGCAAACAGAAAGAGCTCGCCGTAAATTACGGCATCACGTGCTTTCGCGGCGTCCTCTGCTAATATCAATGACTATCCCAGGCGCAAAACTTGTTAGGACATTGCACAGACTCATTTCCTATATATATATATATATATATATATATATATATATATATATATATATATATAGCCCCAATTTAGGCGAAACTGAGCACGCCAGAACTAAAAAAAGCGACGAAAACTGAATTCGCTCCCATACCCATGCAAAAGCGTTTGCACAAGCCAGTGGGTTGCCAGATCGAGGACGGCTCCACCCGCTAGGCAACATGGCGGCCACGAGAAAGCGGTCTTAGTGAGCAGCGGCGAGTTGGAAAGTCTTTATTATCAAAGAGCGCACATACGCGAAGACCATACGGGGCTAAACAGACAACACAAGCATTTTTACTGCCGTGCACAGGCCAATATGGCGGTGCTCCATGCCTCCTCTGAAAACGGTATTATATAGGGCGGCCGGTGAACGGTTCTGCCGCGGTCGGTTTTTCAGTTAAGAAACTCGCTAGCAGACGCTGCCTGCGTCAGCGTTGTCTCTCGCGGGCGAGGGCGCGTTCTCGTCCCTTGCGAGCTGGTAAAGCGTTCATCGAAGGGCGTTTCCATAGTCAACGTGCGCCGTTCGCTCTCTCACGATGGCAGATGACACTGTCTTGGTGCACTGCCTCCGCGATCGGTGGTGGTGGTGTTAGTGATTATGGTAAGGAAAAGACGCTTATTTCTGCAGCCCAAACTGGGAGCACGGCGCAGCGTCTTGGGGAGGGGATAATGGGAAATAAAGAGGACAGAAAGGTAATGAGAGATGTTAAGGCTCGCTCAGCACTGCAGAAGTAAGCCGGCGGAAAGGGGAGGCGCGGGAGGGCGGCCCGGGCTCAGCGGTAGGCTGCGATGCCCGTCTCATCTATGAAGTCCACCAGAGTCTGCAGCGCTGGTAGATGGGGGCGAGTCGGGAACAGCAAGTGGTGGAGTGTGGTGGCTGGAAGTCCCTGCCTGCGGTAGGCTGTGATGACCCTCGAATGTTCCTGTGCAAGTCCGGCACAGGCACAGAGGAGGTGTTCGAGAGTCTAGGGATCCCCGCAGCGGCTGCAGGCTGGAGAGGCGCAGAGGCCCTTGGCGTGTCGGCGGGCTGCTGTCCGGATGCAGTCAGCCCGCAGTCGCAGGAGTGTGGCCCTGGCCCTCCTCGTAAGGCCCTTCTTGGGAAGTGGCTTAGGGCCGTGCCCACTTGCCACCTTTGGGTCAGGGTGGAGACGAGAAGGCGCTGGAGGCGGGCCTGGGAGTATACTCCCTCGCCGCCACTGCCTGGGTCAGCGGGACACTAGGGAGGTGGGCAGCTTTCGCAAGTGTACCCGCCTCCTCGTTGCCAGCTATGCCCAAGTGCGAGGGCAGCCAGTGGAAGGAGACGGACACTCCGGTAGCGGCAAGGGCCTCAAATTTCGTCGCCAGGGGGCTTCCGGTCAGCCCAGCACGTCGGTGGTTAGCCAAGGTCTGCAGAACCGCCTCGCTGTCGCAGGGGATGGCAACCGGTTCTTCAGGGATGTCCTCCGCCAGTAGATCTGCATCCAGATGGAGTCCCGCCAGCTCCGCGGCCGTGGAGCTTGCAGGGAAAGGCAGCCGGCACTGCCTGCTGCGGGCCCTGGCAGGGATGACGCATGCTGCTGCTGCGGTCCCGTCTGGCAGCACGGATCCATCTGTGAACACCTGGAGTCGCCCCTTCAGGTGTTCCTGTAGTTTGCAGGAAGCTTCCTGCTGCAGAGCAGCCGCAGGTGTGCGTCGCTTCGTTGCCCCATCCAGTGAGAGATAGACCTCAGGTGGCCGGTGGTGTGGCGGTGGAGGAGCAACAGGCACGGGTGGATCCGGGATCATCTGGTGGTACAGCTGGCAAAGGCCACCCATCCGAGAGTGCGGCTGACATCGAAGGCGTTCCAGCAGGGCCCTTCCATCGGCGGCATGGTGGAGGCGGTCGATGTGCCCGGGATCGGTCCACACATGCACACACACCGTCTGACTGCACTCATGACTGCCGCTGTCGAAGAGAGAGAGAGAGAGAGATTGCGCTCCGGGAGGCACGCGCCGAGAGCGAGCGCGGCTACGGAACTCAACGGGAGACGAGCCTCGACACTAAGGAGGTTCGCCCCTAAAAAACCGCCAGGTTAAAATTGTTCTACATCAAGCCGTCTGGCACACGCCAGGAGAGGAGGAAGGCGCGCGAGTTTCCAGAGTGCTCCTTCTTGCCCCGTAGCCCTCCACTACGGCGTTCCTCTCCTGTCTCTTTCAGTCCCTTTCCCCCACGGACGCTTAGACGTGCTCCCGATATGGGCTGCAGAAATTAGCGTCCTTTCCTTAACCGAACCACAATCATCATCATCATCCGTTAAAACTGTCTATACCGCTTCCTCGCTAGCCGTATCCACCTGACTCGCCGCTCTCTCCAAGCTCTCTGCCACGTCGGTTAGCGGATTAGCGCTTCGGTCGCTTGTCCGCCGTGGTGGTTTAGTGGTTACCGTACTCGGCTACCATCCGAAAAACGTGGGTTCGATCGAGGCCGCGGCGGTCGCATTTTCGATGGCAGCGAAAATGCTGGAGGCCCGTGTACTGTGTGTTGTCAGTTCACGTTAAAGAACCCCAGGTAGCCTAAATTTCCGGAGCCCTCCACTACGGCCTTTCTCTCCTCTCTACCTCTTTCACTCCCTTTCTTCCACCCCCACGGACGCTCAGCCGTGCTCCCTACATGGGCTGCAGAAATTAGCGTCCTTTCCTAACCGAACCACAATCATCATCTTCATCATCAGTTGCTTGTGTTCGGCCGTTGTGGCATGGTCGTGCGATGGAAGTAGTCAGTGAGGGCGCTGCTCCATGTGTGCTAAAGTTGTGTGCGCGTTCGCAGCGGCGAAAACGGCAAGCTACGTCGAACCACTAGACCTGGTTTTTCAGAGTCCGCTCGACTGACTTTGTGGCCGAGATTGAAGCGGCGGCAAACTACTTCACCGAGCATAGAACTGCATTTGTTGGCGTAAAACCAAACCATGAATAAATCATGCCAACAAAGCAAAACATGTGGTTGTCTATGTGAGCCTGACGCGGCTTAGCAACACAGCACAAGCTTTCGCTTGCACAAGCGGCGTGACTGAACTAAGTCGCCCCCATTTTTTCCGCGTTTTTTTGCTAGTGTGGCCGAGCCTTTAGAGGGACCCTTTAAAGAAGGGTTGGGCGCTTCCTCTCCGCTTCGAGGCAGGCCTCCCCGTCGGGTTGATGCTATCGCACGCGCCCTCCGAGCGACGGAGACGAGCCGGGCTCGTTTGATGTCTGCTTCAGCCGTGTTCGTCGCCCCCACTCGCGTGCTTTTACCCGCGGGTAGAACGTACGACGCATGGAGGGCTACCAATTAGGACTTTATGCGGCACATTACGGCGACGGGAAAAACCCGTCGAGAATGTCCATATAATTGTTGTCGCAATAAAGAAGAATATATAAAAAATAAAATTTCTAGGGGAGACGGCATTCAAACCCGGGCATCCTTGCTCCGAAAGCGTCACAACGACTATAGCTACCCGCGCTTGCAGAACATGCATTTATGGGAACCATATGATGGCGTTGTACCGACACTATACAACTTGCTATGGTCGTGAGAGAGGGCATACAGGTATACCGCAAGAAATGTTTGGGGGGCTTTTTCTAAAAAAATTGATTCTCCTTTGCTTAGCTTTGCAATGCTTTGCTAAGCCCCCACAGCCCCGTTGGCCATTGATGTTTGTGATGGCAGAGGCGCGCCTAACGTCTTTTGCGTATTTTACACTCGTTACATATTCTTGCCTGCTCATTTCTATAACAACCGGAGGCTGTAAGGAACAGCTTTAGTAACATTTAAAAAAAAATGCGCATTAGGCTAGCAATTTTGAAGCGTTGTAAAAAGGGATTGATGATTAATGAAAGGCAACTGCGCTGGCACACTGGTGCCCAGACCTGGGTCCTCAGCAGATAAATGCGCCATCCACAAGAGAAACGAAAAGGCGCTCAGTTATGCAGTGTTCCAGTCAAGCTATGCGAATTTCGTCGACCCAGAGGCAGGGATGGCGGAGAGTTTTCTTCACCTTCCAGGGTTTCCTAGCCCTGGAAGAAGGGGCAGGGACGCCTTTGCTGAGTAAGAGAAAAATGTAAAAGGGCTGGAATCGGTGCGCTCAAAAAAAAAGATGTACAGACATCCCCAGCTGAAGTCAGGATGCTTGAGGAGAAAATGTTCAGCAGCTGCATCTCGACATCTGCTGCTGAAATGCTGAGGAATGGAACAATTAAAGGGCAACTCCGGCGATTTTTTCACTATGTTCTTGTGTCTGTGTTTTCGAACAGTACTGATAGTCCCGTAGCAGTCAGGGTGGTTCAGTTTGCTCAGAAAGGCACCAAGAATTGTAAATTACCGACCGAGAGGAGTTATCAAACCGAGAAACCGAAACGGGTAGACGCTTCTTGTGGCGTACGCGATGACGTCACAGCCTACTCGCCATAAGAAATATGGAGCTAGTACAAGAAAAATGGCAGTGGCGAGGGCATACAACGATGTATTGAGTAATGCCAGCTTTTCTGAGCTTGACAGCGACGATTTGAGCGCTGAAATATCGCCGTTTTGCTTTTGAAGGCCCGCAGACTTGGGTAGGCAGCTTTGAAGGTGATGACGTCAAAAACGCAGGGTGTCCCGCAGGGGAATCCCCTAAAAATTTTTAACATTCACCTCCAGCAAAAATGAAATGACCTGCGACCGCTTGGTTTGGCATATATTATTGGAGTGACAAGGAGAATACATACTGAAAATTTCGCTAGAACCAGTGGACAGTAAAAAATCGCCAGAGTTGCCCTTTAAGGGGACACTTCCGCCAACCCTCCCCGTTCGCTCATTCCCTCGCGCATTTCTGCATTCGAGATGCTGCAGTGGTGGCCTTGTCCTTCGCACTGGTTTGGTGTAGTTATTGTCCAAACAGGCCCCTAAAAATGCTTTAGGTACCTTTAGCATGTATCACCAGCTAGCCCTGTCGTCCACTCTGATTGGCCGAGAAAAGCCGGAGAGGAAATCTGCCAGCATGTGCAGTGCCTCCAAATAATCAGCTTATCCATCGTGCAGCGTCGCATCTAAACGTTTGCAAAATGAAAACACACGAAATATGCCCAAATAAAGTTTGCATCAATCAATCAATCAATCAATCAATCAATCAATGGAACACACAGGCACTAGATAGATAATTGAGTTCTGATGACGCAGGGACCAGGCTTGACCAGAGGGCTACATTTGAACAAGCACTGCGCGATGCTAAATCAGAAACGGTAAGGAACGTTGTTATTTCAATGAAAATGTTCAGATGATCCACGAAAGTTTAGGTGATAAAACCAAGGAGGTTCTAGAGATAAAACGCACGCGAGTCATCTTGCTACTGCTTCGGTCTACCGTATGCGACTGAAGTTACGCAATTGCCGCACGCAATCGATTTCTCAATACGTATATTTGTTCATCCATTCGTTGGCCCCAGACTCCAGAAACAATGCAGGGGCAACCGTATGAAATAAGGCTTCACGTTAATTTGGCTGGTCGAATTATTAGGTGACCGCCATACGCACAGCACACTAGGTTTTTGCAAAACGCGCAGTGACGTGTGCATCAAACTTGTTTCCTTCCACAGGCTACACACACTGTTGACGACCACATCTGTAGACCTAAATGCACATCTCCGCGGCGTCATCTGGCCGTGTGCAAACAGTCTTGTGAGCCAAAATGTTAAATCATTACCCATGGCAGTACGACCGACGGCAGACCTCTGAAACATATACGTAGGGTATACCTAGTTCGGCAGTCATGCCTTTACGGCTCGTGTATGGGAATCATTTTGTCGCCGATAAAACGGCGTCGTTCACCGGTTAACAGCCTACAAGGGGCATTGTTTTGACCGCAGCAACCATTACGGTCCTTTGCACGCTCGTTCCAGATACGAACAAGAGCAACGCGAGCACCCCTGATGTCTTCAGTTGCTCGTAGCGTTTTACGGAGATGCCGATCTGGTACGCCACGATAAAGACGCCCGATACGCAGTAGCGAGATCACGTGAAACGCCTGTGATGCTCAGGGGGCAGCGTTTGGGAGTTACACGGGGGCAATTCCGACACCGCCTATTGGAGTGCGAGACGCCGAAACACTCACGAGACAACTCCTGGACCTGTCTTTTCCTTTTGTTTGAGAGACGAAATACTGCTGACTGTACACTATACCTTTACCTGTGAGAAGCTTATAAGTGTACTACATTGTAGCAAATATCGCGATTCCATGAACTGCGTTCGTCATAACATTTAAAACGATGCTAATTTAACCTGGAGCTTTGGTTGGTGTTCCACATTGTTTAACTGAGTTTTGCAAAAGTCGTATTAGTTATTAGCGACATAGTTAATATTTTTGTATACGTTGTTCTAACGTTCCAACATTTGCATCTATTGGTTGGTAGGGTGACGACGACGAAGCTGCTGCTGTCGTCTGTCTGTCTGTCTGTCTGTCTGTCTGTCTGTCTGTCTGTATCTGTCTGTCTGTCTGTCTGTCTGTCTGTCTGTCTGTCTGTTCAAGCCGCTCTAAACGTTTTTGTTGTGTTTATTCTGGCATTTGTGCAGCTCAGAACTGTTGAAGACGTCGGACGACTCGAGAAGGCACCTTCCTTATACCGGACACCGACGGGCGGCATGCCACCCGCCGCTTCTAAAGGTGCCGGGTTCAAGCTGGCGCCGACGAGAGCTCCGCCATGACCTCTCAAGGGACGACACCGGGTCGCAAACATCAACTGGCTTCCACAAGCATGCCTGATTGCAAGCGACAAGAGGTGAGCGATTCCAAAGACGAGTGAAGCGTCATCGGGGACCACCGCGTCGCGAACCTTGCATACTGTGCGTGGCCTCCGCGATTGGCTTCGGCAGCGCGCCGCAACGGCCGCGTGCCGCCGTGGAGGAGACTAATCAGTGCGTTCCCGTCCGTGACGTACGCGCTCCAACGCGGAGTCATGCTCACCCGCCCGGAGAGAGATGATTGACTGATTGATTGTGGTTCGGTTAGGAAAGGACGCTAATTTCTGCAGCCCATGTAGGGAGCACGGCTAAGCGTCCGTGGGGAGTGGGGGAAAGGGAGTGAAAGAGACATGAAGGAGAGAAAGGCCGTAGTGGAGGGCTCCGGAAATTTAGACCACCTGGGGTTCTTCAACGTGCACTGACACAACGCACAGTACACGGGCCTCTGGCATTTTCGCCTCCATCGAAAATGCGACCACCGTGGCCGGGATCGAACCCGCGTAAAACTTTATTGCCGTCAGTTACGGATCTAGGTGACCCGCCAGGTTACAGTGTACTAGAATATACGGGTAGTGGGCTCAGAGAGCGGCCGGGAGTGACGCTTCTCACGTTGACGGCATGAGACGGCGCCAGTAGAGCATGGGCTGTACACAGCACGAAGCTCGAGCAGGCGCTGTGCGTCACGTCGCAGCATGAAATTGTTGCTCCGCATTTCAGCGCCTGCCTCGTGAAATAGTTACGGCTGCCCGCAAGAATCGCTGGGCTAAATGGCATACGTAAATGAGATAGTGGCTTGTAAAACCGTACAGCGTGGCTCGATCAGAGGCGCTCAGTGTCTTTAAGTGTGCGCTGTCTCTAAACGACGATCTACTTACGTAGAGAACATTCCTCTGATAAAACGGTTTGTCAACAGATTGAGAGCTGATTTTGGGAGCTCGGCGCGGTCTTGCCTGGGTCAGCACATGAAAATTATTACTGGGCATACAAAGGAGAAAACGCTGCTCCCTATACCTAATAACCCTTACAAAAATTTCTAGAAACATTAACTTGGCTGCCTACAGACAATTGTTACTAGCACCTACCAACAACAAACAATGTCTACCAATGGTCTGTGTACCTCTTTACTACCTGCTTGTTAGCGTTCTGGCCACCAACAGTACGTAGACGCGTGTTCATAGGCTGTCTGCTTACTTTCTACCAGTGCCCTATGAACATTTGTCTCTTGACGCCCTGGGAACATACTGCCAAAATGTTTGTAGACTTTCAGTGGATCATCTACTAACATTTGTCTCATTATACCATTTTAACAATTGGTTAATATTGCCGCGCACTGGTCCGTGCCCAGCTATACGCTGGCAGCGACGAAGACGATGCACGTATAGGCTCGTGACTACGAACGCTTTCTCAGAGAAAAAAAAATTGACGGCAGATCCACGAGGTGAATGATGATGAGATTGGGCGAAGCTCCTGGAAGTAATCATCGGTTAAACCGTGAAATTTCTTCCGTTAACTCGCCCGATAAAATTGACGTGAAACGATTGATTAAATGTTTTATCAAACTTTTATTGCTGGTTTCCGTTGTCCTTTCATTATGACCGCTTTGTGGTCGGTGAAATGTAAGCTAAGTGGTTCTTGCACTGGTTGCAGATGGGTTTTGCCTTTGAACGCTTCTCCAACGCGAGCAGTCGGTATTTCTCAATCAAGAAACTCGCTAGGAGACGCTGCCTGCGCCAACGTTGTCTCTCGCGTTTGCCGGGGCAGTGCCGGGGCACAGGAGAAATCTCACCAGGCACTACCTTGGAGGTAAACAATGGCTGCTAATGGGAATGAGAGACAGAAGAAGTCGGCTTGTAGTTAACGCGCACGCTGCGAATTTTTTATTGTTCAACAACGCACAGGAGAAATCTTCCACCGGCACCACCTTGGAGGTCAAAGCGTAAGACTGGTTACGCACTACGACGACTACGACGAGGGACGAACGGGTGCCGCCTTAAGGAGCTTCGCCCCTAAAAGACGGAGACGCCCTTCGGAGTCCTGCCTCTGCGTTTCTCTTGCTAGAGCGCTACGCTAACCTCTCATCTCTATCAATAAACGCCGTGCGTTCGCAGAACCGCGATGGTGGAGGTGCTGGGTAGTGCACGCCTTCGCCCCATGATCCCAACGACCCCTCCATCGAGCAGCCCTTCCAGCCCTGCAAGACATCCACGCGTGGATACGCCTGTCCACCGCGCAAGCCGCCGCCTACAAGGTCTGAGCCCTGAATTTGGTGTTCTGCAAGGTTCCTCTGCCTCGACGTCTCCTCCCGCTCAATGGCATCGGCGAACAGCCCAACGTACGTGACAGTTCAGAATCAGCGAGTTCCCTAGCCATTCCATGGCGACACGTATGAGGACGACGACTACTGGCTCGAACAGTACGAGCGAGTAGCGAAGTCGAACCGCTGGAGCCCTGACGAAAAAGTTTCCAACTTGCATTTTTCACTCGAGGGCAGCGCGAAAACATGGTTCCGCAACAGGGAGGGAAGCTTCGCTGCGTGGGACGAGTTTTCCCGGCGGTTCCTCGAGACGTTCCGTAATACCGATCGACGTGAAACAGCCCAACGCCTTCTTGAGACACGAATCCAGAAGCCGAATGAGGCAGTTGCCATGTTTGCTGAGGACATGGCGCGCCTGTTCCGCCGGGCCGATCCCAGCATGCCTGAATCAAAGAAGGTGAGCCATCTGATGCGTGGTGTAGAGGAGCAGCTCTTCGCTGGCTTGGTGCGCAACCCACCGACGACAGTCGACGAGTTTATCAGGGAGGCCACGTCAATCGAGCGGGCGCTTCAGCAACGCTATCGTCAATACGACCGCCCGGCCGCCGATGCGCCTGCAGGTGCCGCAGTATTGGGCGTGCCCGATGAACGCATGCTGCGTCAGCTCATACGCGACATTGTCCGGGAAGAGATCGCAAAGGAGAACGCTAGGCAAGAAGCTCCTCCGCCACCGCAGGAGTGCACAGTTGCCTGTGTCGCCGAAGTAGTGCGCAACGAACTGCGACAAGCGTTCGCCGCCCCCGAACCACGTCCGGAGACGCATTTCGAGCCGATACCATACAGCTACGCAGACGTTCTTCGTCGGCCGTTGTCCACCTTGCCGCCGCCACAGTACTGCCCCCAGCAACCCGTCGCCGCGTGGACACAACGGGAACCTGTCAGGAGACCCCAACTTCGGCGAACCGACATTTGGCGCTAGCCTGATCGACGACCACTGTGCTACAACTGCGGAGAACCGGGACACATCTACCGTTACTGCCCCCACCGTGGAACTGACTACCAGGGAAACGCATTCGCCGCTCCACGCCGCCAGTTTGACGAGAGCCGTTTAGCATTTGGCGACACCACGGCTGGCCGCCAAGTAAGCTCATCGGTTCGGTCGCGTTCGCCGTCTCCTTCGCGGTTTCCTTCGCCGAACCGCCCGAACTTTGGGAACGTCAGAGGTCGATCTCCCAGCCCTCGGCAGGGAAACTAAAAGCAGCGACCTCAGGGGGGAAGGTTGCCGAAAGTCCCCCATTATTGCAGTAGAATAGAAAGCTGGGCTAGTTGGAAAGTATGCATGATTGACGTAGCGCTAAAGACGAAGACGTAAGAAAACACAGAGTGCACTCGTCCTGTGCACTCTGTGTTTTCTTACGTCTTCGTCTTTAGCGCTACGTCAATCATCCCCCATTATTGCCGCAAGAAGTCGCAGCCGAACCAGATCGTAACGCCGACGTAACTGTTACTGCCGACCGAAAATTGACGGGCACGAAGTGGCGGCCTCAGTTGACACTGGCGCGGACTTTTCTATAATGAGCGAGCAGTTGGCAGACACACTCAAAAAGGTGAAAATGGAATGGACGGGCCCTTTAATTCGAAGTGCTGGAGGCCAGCTGATGACACCGACAGGCAAATGCTCGGCGCGGCTGGCTATAGGCGATACAACATTTGTCGCCACCTTCGTGATTCTGCCAGAGTGCTGCAAAGCGCTGATCTTAGGAATGGACTTTTTGCGGGAGTACGGTGCCATCGTTAACATACGCGACGGTGTTGTCACATTCTCGGCAGGCAAAGATCCAACCTACAGCGCGGAAAGGAAACGTCGACCTCTACGTGTTCTTGACGATGCCGTCTGCATACCGCCGCTATCATGTTGCTTGGTGTCGGTCATCTGTAATGGAGTTTGCAACGAAGAATGTGTAGCCGAACAAGTTACTTCCCTTCTCCTCCGTCACCATCGCTCGTGGTATAGTCAGTTTACACGCTGGACGAGTGGAAGTGCTGCTGACTAACTTCACCAACGAACGCCGTCACATAAGTAAAGGCACCGCTGTAGAATACCTTGAAGAAATCGCCCCCGCTCAAGATTGCTTCACTATGCAAAGGGATGAAACGGTTGATGCAGCGGCATGTGCACCTGTCGTCGACGTTGCTCCAAGTTTAACGCCTTTAGAGAAGGAACGCCTTCTCACCTTGCTTGACCAGTTTAAGGATTGCTTCTCGTCAACGTCGCGAGTAGGTCAAACGCCGCTAACGAAACACCGCATCATCACAGAGGAGACAACACCGATTCGCCAGAATCCGTACCGTGTAGCACCGAAAGAGCGCGAGGTGATACAACAGCAGGTCAAGAAGATGCTAGAGGACGAAGTAATCCAACCGTCAAAAAGCCCTTGGGCATCGCCTGTGGTGCTCGTAAAGAAGAAAGATGGCACCCTACGATTATTCATTGATTATCGCAAGCTCAATCGTGTTACTAAAAAAGACGTGTATCCTTTAGCACGGATTGATGACTCTTTGGACCGGTTACGCTATGCACGTTATTTCTCTTCAATGGACTTAAACAGTGGATACTGGCAAATAGAGGTCGATGATCGAGACAGCTTTCGTTACGCCTGATGGGCTTTACAAATTCAAGGTTCTTCCCTTCGGCTTATGCTCAGTCCCAGCCACATTTCAAAGACTAATGGATACCGTTCTCTCCGGTCTAAAGTGGAAGACTTGTTTGGTATACCTTGATGACGAGATCGTTTTTTCCGCGACGTTTGAGGAGCACCTGAAACGGCTACTCTCGGTTCTCCAGGCCATTAAGTCCGCTGGGCTCACGTTAAAAGCCAAAAAATGCCACTTTGGCTACGAAAAACTTCAGTTTCTTGGCCGTGTGGTTAGTCATGAAGGCGTCAGACCAGATCCCGATAAAACTGCTGCCGTATCAAAGTTCCCCAGGCCTACAGATAAAAAGCCAGTGAGACGATTCCTCGGACTCTGCGCCTATTACCGGCGATTCATCGAAAACTTTGCACGCATTGCCTCTCCGCTCACCGGCCTCACAAGACGTCGCCTTCACATGGGGAGAGAAGCAAGAAGCGGCATTTAATGAGCTACGGCAGCGTCTGCAAACTCCGCCTGTCCTCGCTCACTTCGACGAGGACGCACCAACAGCACTACACACCGACGCAACATAGGTCTCGGCGCCGTTCTCATTCAGTGGCAAGACGGTGCCGAGTGAGTTATTGCCTATGCGAGCCGGACGTTGTCACGTGCAGAGTCCAACCACTCCGCCACGGAGAAGGAGTGCCTGACCGTAGTATGGGCAGTTTCGCCCGTACTTGTACGGCCGCACTTTCAAAGTAATAAGCGACCACCACTCGCTTTGTTGGCTGAGCAACATGAAGGACCCATCAGGACGTTTGGCACGCTGGAGCTTACGACTCCAAGAGTATGACATGACGGTGGTTTATAAATCCGGGAAGCAGCATCTAGATGCGGATTGCCTCTCAAGAGCACCGGTTGATCCACCAAGCACACACGATGACGAAAGCACACGATTTTTAGGCGTTGTTGACGCGGCCACCATCGCCATGCAACAGCAAGACAACGAAGCACTCAACTCGCTGATGAAATTCTTGGAAGGGCTTACTTCTAATGTGCCGAAGGTGTTTTCAAAGGGCCTTGCATCGTTTTGCTTACGTGATGGTGTCTTTTTTCGTAAGAACTTCTCTTCCACAGGACGGAGCTACCTTCTGGTTATCCCCGAAAGCCTTCGGAAAGAAATACTGCACGCCTGCGACGACGAACCCACCTCAGGGCACCTCGGCTACACTAGAACGTTGGCACGAATACAACAGAAATACTACTGGCCAAAACTCGCAGCGGATGTCAAACACTACGTGAGGACTTGCATTGACTGCCAGCGACGCAAAGTACCACCGACTAAACCCGCCGGGCTGCTGCATCCGGTCCCCGTGCCAGACGCACCATTTGCTCAGGTTGGAATTGACCTTCTAGGCTTTCTGACAGCGGCAATACATGGGTGATAGTCGCGACAGACTACCTCACCCGATACCCAGAAACTATAAGGCAATCCCGCGTGGCACTGCTGCTGAAGCGTCACAATTCTTCATTGAGAACATAGTCGTCAGGCATGGAGCTCCAGCGGCCGTAATAACTGACAGAGGAACGGCGCTCACTGCTGAACTTTTACGCACTGTGCTTGAGCTCAGCGGCACAGCGCACAGGAAGACGACTGCGTACCACCCGCAAACCAACGGGCTTACGGAACGCCTCAACAAGACCATCGCAGACATGCTATCATGTACGTCGATATCGAGCACAAGAATTGGGACAAAATTTTACCATATGTGACATTCGCGTATAATACGGCACGCCAGGAAACGACAAGGATGACACCGTTCGGCCTCCTTCACGGACGAGAAGTCACGGCAATGCTGGACGCTATGCTGCCCCACGATTGCACCGATACAGAGGACGACGTCGCTGCCTTCACTGAGCGCGCCGAAGCAGCACGACAGCTCGCGCGTGTCAGAATAGCCCCTCAACAAGAACGTGACACAGTGACGGTACAATCTCCGGCATCGTTTCATGGACTACCATCCCGGCGAAAGGGCCTGGGTTTGGACTCCTGTGCGGCGTCGAGGCCTTTCCGAGAAACTTCGGACCATACAAGGTCCTGCGCCGCCTCTGTGACGTCACGTACGAGGTCATCGCAAGACGCCTTCGCCTGAAACATTATCTTGCCGAGTCTAGCTCACTCGCTGCTGCACACCACCGACCGCTATTTGACGAGCATCGGGAAGGGGGATAATGCCGCGCACTGGTCCCAGCTATACGCTGGCAGCGACGATGCACGATATAGGCTCGTGACAACGAGCGTTTTCTCAGAGACGAAGACGCCCTTCGGAGTCCTGCCTCTTGCTAGAGCGCTACGATAACCTCTCATCTCTATCAATAAACGCCGTGCGTTCGCAGAACCGCGACAATATATCTAGTGAGGAATGTTCATGCACACACTGTTCACATTCTCAGAATGGTCTACCAACATATGTTACCCCGCGACAGCTTGTGTCGATATGTGTGAACGAGTTGTACAAACAAGCGTAAGCAAAATACATACGAAGAAGTAGCAAAATGAATAATTTATTATCCTTCATTGGTACACAGCAGTAAGAACAATAGACAAGCGCATCAGGTAGTAAACTTTAAAATAGGCAACTTAAAGCTGCTTCGACTTAGCACGAGGTGGCTAGATAAATAGATGATTAAAATAAGCAGATCTGCTTTAGCCTCACAAACACATTCGCATAGAAGTATGATTTGTTCACGAGTATTTCAACTATAAGAAAGTCCATTAATTGATAAAAAGGAAATAAAAAATGACAGTGTCATTTAACTTGAAAGTTCATTCCAGTAGTAATTTACTACCAACTTTGTTGCCAGGAGGCGCCACGTAGAACGTGAACTTAGATGAGATGGCTGCTGCCCAATAAGCCCTCGCATGCTACCTAAGGCACCAAGTCTGCCGCAACGAGGCCCAAGCTATGAAATAACGAAAGGGAAGGGGTCAAGGGCTCGTTCTTTATTTGTTAGAAACAACTTAATGGGCAAACAGACAATGTGTGTCTGTTGACAGGCAACAAAGTGTGTTCCGCACACGCCGCCTTGGCCACGAGTGGCGCTGCCTAACACTCCCAGGACAGTAAGTGCATAAATACACAAGAAGGTGGACGGGGGGACGACCGCCTTCGTAGCTCAGTTGGTAGAGCATCGGACGCGACATCCGAAGGTCGTGGGTTCGGTTCCCACCGAAGGCAGGTTTGTCTTTTCGTCCACTTTAATTCCTTTCTACTTTCTTCACAATTACAATACCACAACTACCTTCCCCTATGCTTTCCTAGGCTTCATTGTCTGTTTGCTCATTAAGTTGTTTCTAACAAATAAAGAACGAGCCCTTGACCCCTTCCCTTTCGTTATTCGCCATGCAAGGAGGTTCGAAAGGTTTCACGACTTAATTATGGGAGCGAGATAAGCGTAAGCGTGTTTCGAGATGCATCATGTAACTGTCAAATATCGCTTTCAGCGCGCATTTATTTCGCATTCCACGTATACTTCAAGGCTGCTTGTCTTTACTGGTAAAAAACACAAATGTGACAAAGTGCAGCATGAAGGGAATCATTCCCGGTTTATCTGAGGTAAGCTGTAACTTTATAACTGAAATATAAGGGATTAAAGCGATATTTAAAATTTCGAGTAGGTAAAAAATATGTAATTTATACTTACTGATAAAAAAATACTGGTTGAATGTACACATCACTGCCCACAAGATATGTGAGACTATTTCGCTCCAGCGGTCAGATATTTTCAAATTCTTTGTGCATGGTTGTTGAGACATGACCTCGTGGTGTTCTTTCAGAGAACATAGGCTGAAGAAACAACTACGACCACTCACTCAACTTCGCATGCAAGATTTTTTTTTTGCTTTGGTGCTTTCGGTGACACATTAAGGCCTTTTACAAATTTAGCGATGCTGGATGTAAGCATCGGGGTTAAGCACTTCGGGATTCTCGCTGCATCCTGAGTCTGAGCTTGGCGCAACAGCATCACACCGACTGTGCTGTAGCTGCAGAACAGCGAAGGAAACGCGAGTTACTTCATTCTGCACTCGAGGTAACGGAGAACAACAACACACGACACAGCGACGCAAACAGGACAGTAAAAAAAGCAAACGCAAGTCGCTGCAGCAGCCCACGCTACCGCAGCGCCGCCGCATACATACGCGACCCGTCAACACTCTCCGCTTCACTCCGGCGCGTGGAGCATGCCCTCTCCTGAACCCACTACCCATATTCTAGAGCACTGTAGCCAGGTCAAGCCTGGTGTACAGTGTTCTAGAATGTTATAGTGCGCTCACAGAGCGGCGGAGGTTGTTCCACATCGTGTCGCCGCCGACAGGTGGCGCTGTTCGCAGCGTAACCTGCAGACCTGCTCTCCGGCGCGTCGCGGTAATGCGGTTATCCTGCGTTGCTGTTTGACCCGCAAGTAGCATTCAAGCTGTGCAACACATGGAAGATTTTTATATGCAGCTTCGCTTTGTGTGTGACATAGATTACTATCACTGTGGCTATATTACGTAGGGTTGCCGATGTCTTTTACGCGTCAAGGACGAGCGATCCTTGCAGTCACCCAGAGGGCACGAGTTTGAAACGAACACCCAAGTATTTTCTCTCCTGCTATATTAGCGGTCTCCTGCTTACTGCAGCGGCCTTGCCGATCGCGCTGAGCTCTACGTGTCGCTTTGAAGTTAAATAATGCCTTTTTTTTTCTTTTTGTTATTTCATCGCGCATATGAGACGGCTGTGAGGGAACAGTGAATTATACTAAAGCGAATGTTTGAAAGTCACCTAGGCGTCACTACTTCACGATTTGAAGTGGTTATGTATTAGATTTTATTTAATTCGATACTGAAAACACCCAGAGGGCATTTGGTGGGGATTATACAATTGGAAGATATACGAATGTACAGACACCATCGAAATCAACTCAGCAATTAATAAAACATAAAACACTATATATCAAACATCTGTGCATAAATCACGAACTTTATGAATAATGACTGCATCAACACTACAAAAGAAATATGAACAAAAATAGCGCAGTTTGAATACAAATAAGAGTTGTCTCTTTCTGAAGAAGTCATGCACTACATGAAGAATTTGATTATATGCACACACCACGAAGAGTGCAAGGCCACATGTTCAAAAAATGAATTCAGGCGTCTTGCATACTCCACTCGTGAAGTTTTAGCTATCTTTTAGTGCATTGATCTCTTCTTTTTCTCATGTTTCTCGACTGCCTTCGCTAAGAAGTGTAGTCGCGTCGTAATATGAAAACTAATTACATTTTTAGTGAGTTCAGCTGCATGTTCACTGCAACCAATTTTGTGTGTACACTTGGTCTTGACTAAGCTCAGCACATCCAAGACACTATCAGCATTGAAGCATGCAGTGAAAATGTCCTCTAGAATCTTCACAAAAGAAAAAAAAAGCGTCTCACGTGGGTACAGAAGCGCTCCTCTATCCTTGTGCAGTGTCAGTGCAGCAAGCCCAAGGGTTTCAGCTCCTGATGCCCGGTCATCCATGCAAGTTCGGCACTTTGTCTTCATAATGCACTTTCGTGCGACATACGTTGCCACGTTATTCGAGAGACGCTTCTCTCGATGTTTTCATCATGGTCAGCCTCAGGCAACGGCACTTCGGCGCCAGGTAAATTGCCTGAATCACTCAACGCATCCACCCGATCCCACAAGTTGTTGCTGGGAAAGCAGCTGGAGCTAGTCGCTTATTTAGTATCTAGCAAAGCACTCACTGCACATGGGTATATATTCCCATATCTTAGAGTTTCAACTAGATTATAATATGACAAGCAGTTCATTGTAATAAGAAACTGTGTGTGAGTCGGGTGTTCGTTGGAACCCGAGGCTTGCCGGACAATTCTGAACAAATTCTCGATAGGGTGCTGACTAAGTCGAGCTGTCATGGTACGTATACCCTAAATTATGAAGGTACGAAAGAAGCTGGAGGGTGCTTGAGATCGTGACACGCAGGCTACTCGCTGTTGATTCGCTCAAGAACCCTCCAGCTCCACCGGCCGGCATGCTGCTTCCAAGTAGCGAAGTATTCTAAGAATCCCGAGAGACCTGCAGCTGACGATGAGCTGGGTCTCAGGGCTCGTCTAGGGAACCGAAATATCATGATACAGGTAAGCTGGCTGATCCTCCTTTCAAAAAATCAAGTGACGCATTATGATCTTAAGTGCCTCTAAACATATGTGTGTAACATTACACTATATTACGACGTACTGTAGCCAGTTCGGCACCCGGGTGCGTAGCAGTAATTTCGACGGCGGTTGTGCATTTGAACTCAAAGTGTTATGAATACAACATAAAAGCACACGGGGCACACGGGCATACTGCTACAAACACAGACGAATAACACGCGCCAGCGCGTCGTAGTACGGCGTCGTAAGGTAACGTTCAGCAAACTGCGAATCGGCGGGCGCCGGAGCAGGCAACACTCGAGGGGACCGGGCGGCGCGGCGCAGTGAGCACACTGCCCAATTCTGGAACACTGTACCTGGTGGCCACCTCCTGTACTTTCTGTATGACCTGGAGCTGGACGCTAAGGCTGGCCCTCAGGTGAGGGAGTGGCTCGTTTCGCACCCTCGCAGAAGGTCGCTAGCCACTTGCCACTCGCGTTTTCGGGATTTCGGGATCGTGCTATGGGCCGGGGTCGTGTTCGGGGTATAGGATTTGCTTATGGCGAGACACACTCATTTGGATGTAGTGGCGCTTCCTTTCTTTTAGGGGCGAAGCACCTTAGGGCCGAGCCTCGTCCCTCGTCGTCGTCATGTGTCGGTCGATCCCGGAGCCAGTGCACCCAGACATCTGCTGTCGTGAGAGAGAGAGTGAGCGGCGCGCGTTGGCAATGGAAGCGCTCTTTTTTGCGATGAACGCTTTACCAGCTTTCAAGGAACGAGAACGCGCCCTCGCCCGCGAGAGACAACGCTGACGCAGGCAGCGTCTGCTAGCGAGTTTCTTGATTGAAACCACGCATCTTCACGAACCATGACGAGTAGGCGAAGCTGGGGATCGTTCTGCGTTACCGTAAATCACCCGTGAGATTGCCCACTTATGCATGTAAACGAGTGACAACGCGTGTGTAGAATTGCACACGTGTTGTCATTTATGCTCCTGGTCTTTATGAGATTCCTGCGCTCGCACGTCGTAGATCGTGTCGAGTTCCGGATTAATTTAATTAACGCGCACGCTGCGAATCCTAATGGTTCAAAAACGCACAAATCTCCCACCGGCACTACATTGCAGGTCAAGATCCAGTACCTATATATATGGGGTGGCCGGTGAACGGTTGTGACGCACGCGAGAGAGAGAGTGAAACATCTTTATTATTATGAAGGAGTTGAGCGAGCAGCATGGGAGGAACCCCTAGTCCGGGGTCTCTAGGTTGGTTCCGGCGATGTTTTGATCCCGGTGCGTTATGGCTCGTAGGATCCCGGGAGGTCCCTCGCAGAGGACATCTTCCCACACAGCTCATTTGTGCGCAGCGGGTTGTCGGCAAGGGAGGGAAGAGGTTTGCGGGGCATTCAGTCGTGACATGGAAGACTGAGGCGACCTACCGCAGCCTGGGCAGGGGTCTGCGTGTGGATAAAATTTGTTCAGCGAGATAAGATTCGGAAACGTTCCGGTTTGTAACTGTCGAAGAGCCACTGCTTCCTCTCGCGAGAAGGACGGCGGTGGCACGATGTGAGTGCACCGAATGCGCATGTAATGACGGATGATGTCTCTGTAACGGTGCAGAGGATCCCCCCACCCTGGTCGCCTCACCGTGCCGAGCTGTCCGGAGGGAAATTTGGCGAGCAAAATTTCGCAGCAAGGTGTGACCAGGGCTCCAGAGTAAGTGGATGCGGGAAGATGTGGTTAGTGAATGTTCCGAGATCTGTTTGAGAATTTGGTGTGCCGCTCTCGGGATGCCGTGTCCTGACAGAAACGCCCGGCATGCCTGTTGTGAGTCCGTCAGTATATACACTTCCCCTTGATAGTGGATGGCGTGTCGAATCGCGAGAGCAACTCCGAGAATTTCGCCGCAAGTGGCATCAGTTCCGCGCATTGTAACAGAGTCCCTCAGGGATTCGGTGCCATCCCACACTACAGAGGTGTAACTATCTCGAGTACGGGCTGTGTCCGTCTATAGAGTATGTGATTCAGGGATACTTGCAAGCATGTGGTTGATGTATCGTACACGAGCTTTGCGCCGTCCTTTGTCGTGCTCGGGATGCATATTACGCGGCAAGGGATGAATACTGACTACTTTCCTTATCGCAAGGTGATTGGATTTGATTTAGTATCAAGCGGTGGGACAGAGTATCCTAGCCGTGTGAGAAGATGGCGGCCAGTAGGGGTAAGTAGGAGACGCTGGTGGTGACTAACCCAATGTGCTTCAAGCAATTCGCTTAGCGTGTTATGCGTCCCTAAGTTAAGGAAACGGCGTGCGGAAGTATAATTCGGGAGGCCATGGGCCAGCTTCGTCGCTTTACCAATCACTGCATCTGTGTGAAGTTGTTGCGCCTGTGTCAAGCGCTGAAAGGAGAGATGGTAATTCGGGAGATTACGCACGCTCCGCCAAGCGCAGCAGGTCTTCTTCTCGAAGACCCGAGCGTCTGTTAGATACCCGCCGGATCATGGCAAGAATTTGATTAACCTGTCGGAATAGGTAGAAGGAAAACAGTATAGTTATACCTCCCATCCGCTTGAACGCGTAGGATGCGAACTAACCTGTGGTAAACCATCTACATGGACGTCGATAGAGCAAGCGCTGCGGGGGCGATTGACTATGAGCTCTGACTTTTGCGGAGTGCATGTTAAACCGCCTTTCCTCACGTACTCGAAAACTGTGTCGACGGCTTGCTGCAATCGGTCCTGGATGTCATCGTCAGAACCCCGTGTCGACCAGGTAGTGATGTCCGCATAAATAGCGTGGGCGACATCAGGGATCTGGTCTTGTAGCTGTGGGGGCCCTGCAAGCGCCACATTCAATAGAGCAGGGGAAAGAACTGTGGTGTCCCACGTCTATACAAGGCGGATTGTGCCAGGCCGATGCGGTCCCATGGTGGCTGTGCGATCCCGAAGAAAAGCGCGAATTGTATAGTACATACGGGTGCCACAGTGTGACTGCGAGATTACGAAGAATGAGGTCGTGTTCAACCTTATCGAATGCCCCTTTCAGGTCTAAGGCGGCGAGTGCTTTTGTTTGAGCGCGTGGCGGATGTGCTAAGACTTCCTCCAGTAATTATAAAAGCACATCTTTGGCAGAGAGATGAGCTCGATATCCGAACTGAGTGCGAGAAAAGAATCATTGGTTCTTCGAGGAAGGGCTGCAGGCGCTGCAAGAGTACGTGCTCCATGAGTTTACCAATACAGGACGTTATAGCAATGACCCATAGGTTTTCAAGTTTTATAGGTTTGCCAGGTTTGGGGATAAACGCAATGTCGGCGTGTCGCTACGCTTGAGGGAACGTGCCCTCGTGCCAGTATTCATTGAATATATCGGTGAGGTGGTTGATATCCGCGTCACTTAAGTTACGGAGCATGATAAATCGGATGTGGTCTGCTCCCGGAGCCGTGTTGCGGCATAGATCTTGTAAGACCACCCGCACGCTGTCCACTGTAATTTCTCCATCCAGCAGTTCGTGTGCCTCGCCTACATAAGTGAGCAAACAGACACTGAAGCTTAGGAAAGCACAGGGGAAGTTGCTTGTGGTATTGTAATTGTGGAGAAAGTAGAAAGGAATTAAAGTGGACGAAAAGACAAACCTGCCTTCGGTGGGAACCGAACCCACGACCTTCTAATGACGCGTCCGATGCTCTACCAACTGAGCTACGAAGGCGGTCGTCCCTCCGTCCACTTTATTGGGTATTTATGTACGTATTATCCTGGGAGTGTTGGGCAGCGCCACTCGTAGCCATGACGGCGTATGTGGAACACACTTTCTTGCCAGTAGGCGTCACGTAGAACGTGAACTTAGACGAGATGGCTGCTGCCCAATAAGCCCTCGCATGCTACCTAAGGCACCAAGTCTGCCGCAACGAGGCCCAAGCTATGAAATAACGAAAGGGAGGGGTCAAGGGCTCGTTCTTTATTTGTTAGAAACAACTTAATGAGCAAAGAGACAATGAAGCTTAGGAAAGCTTCATTGCCTTCCTAAGCTTTCTAAGCTTTCCTAAACTTTCCAAGCGTTCCTAAGCTTCATTGTCTGTTTGCTCATTAAGTTGTTTCTAACAAATAAAGAACGAGCCCTTGACCTCTCCCTTTCGCCAACATAAGGATAGTCAGGGTAGTGCGGTTGCGAGCCGGTGGAACTGAAACGCTCCCTGAAGAGCGTCGCGGCATGGTCCCTATACTCGTGCATTAGGATGGGCAGCTGTTCAAATGTTTTTCTCTTTGTTGTGGTCGGGTCTGTGAGCGAGCGAAGAATTGACGACGTTTCTGCTGTTTTCAATGTGCCGGAGAGGCGGTCACAAAATACGCGCCAGTTATTCCTGCTGAGAGTCTCTGCGTACTCCTGGGATTCCCGTAAAAAGATGGCAAAATACGATTTAGAACAGGGGAATGTCGCAGGAGCCAACGTTTCGACAAGTGGACTTGTCTTCGTCAGGACGGCGACTGCCTTCTCCAGCGTCCGTTTATGTACGCCATTGCACACTCTCCCCCGTCCTCAGAAAGAGAGGAGAAGAGCAGCACGTGCGAACAATAATAAAAAAAAGGGGGGGGGGGGTGTAGGGGAAATTGGGTGACAGGTGTTAGCGTGAGTAATATAAATTGCAAGAGCGAAAGCTTCCAAAGAATCCGCTTCTTGTACATATCTTGAATATACATTGTGTGCGCAGCGGTAGAAAGCAGGATGAAAAAAAGGAACGCACGCTCGGAACAGGAGTTGCTCCTATGGCATGTGTCCCACTCTCCACCCTGCACCACGTGCGCCGTACCCGCAGTGCATATCACAGAAAGCTTGTTGCTAAATATAACTACACTGCTTAACGCCGTTGTTCTCGTCCAACTGGATGGGGGATCCGCACCTGAAAGTACACTTTCGGGAAGAAACATTGTTCATAGTCAAAAGAGGAGGCGTGCAAGACACGGACACAAGGGGAGAAGTGAACAACACGAACGCCGACTAACAACTGCTAGCCGGCGTTGTTAGTCGGCGTTCGTGTTGTTCACTTCTCCCCTTGTGTCCGTGTCTTGCACGCCTCTTCTTTTGACTATGGACCCTTACCAATTCGCTCAACTTTCTGTCCTTTTGAGAAACATTATTAGCTCATGTTGGTAGCATTGTTTCTTCCCGAAAGTGTTTGGTTTGAATATCGACTGAAGGTCGGATTGATTTGAAGATCGGCCAGTAGATCCAGTGAGAGCTGCCAGAAGGATTGAAGTCCATCAGCCTCCTCCCCCCCCCCCCCCCCCAATCCTAAGATTAGTGGAGATGTGGTCACTTCCCGATAACGCGGGGTGAGATTGATTGATTGATTGTGTTTCGGAAAGGACGCTAATTTCTGCAGCCCATGTAGGGAGCACGGCTAAGCGTCCGTGGGGGTGGGGGAAAGGGAGTGAAAGAGATAGAGGAGAGAAAGGCCGTAGTGGAGGGCTCCGGAAATTTAGACCACCTGGGGTTCTTTAACGCGCACTGACAACTCACAGTACACGGGCCTCTCGCATTTTCGCCTCCATCGAAAATGCGACCGCAGCGGCCGGGATCGAACCCGCGTTTTTCGGGTGGCAGCCAAGTACCGTAACCACTACACCACCGCGGCGGACAAGCTTCCAGAAGGCTTGAATTCCATCAGCCCCCCAATCCCATCGACTGGCCGATCTTCAAATCAATTATGGAGGACAGCTGCTGTGACGGCTAGACATTCAGTCTCGAGGACACTATAAATGGAGCCTTGCAGGCAGCTACACACTCTCTGTCAAAAAATGTTGCAGTGGCTTAGCTCGGCTATGCCAGAATATACGTAGCGTTAGCAAAGGTTCAGCTGATTATTCTTAGCTTTCCTGGTTGTCCTGGTTGCTAGACGTTCGTCCCTTTGCTCCAGTGTCTCCGCAGCACGTTTAGCCTTCTGTTCATTCCTCCTACGCTCAACCGCTAATTGCCAGGCAACTACTTCGGGATCCGATGAGCCAAGCGTCTCCGCTCTTCTGCGCTGTTGAGCAGCATTTACGCTCTCCTTCTCCATGGCTATACCACACTGGCAAACGCCAGTCAGAAGCGCAGCGGCTCCAGCGCAGTGTCAGACGGCGACTGCACAGCGAGCGCGCGCCGGCGCCAGTGCGTCTACCACGGCTACGACGTCCCTCCTCTGGAATGCGCAGACCGGCGGCGGTGAGTCGCGCGCGGCGGCAGCGGAGTGCGCGAGAGGTGCCGGCTCCGGTGCGCAAGCTGTGTGACATCACTGATCCTTGCGCATGCGCAGCACGGCTCTTGATGTGCCGCGCGAAACGGGCTTGGCTAGGCCAGTGTAGCTAACGCTACAAAACATCTACACGCGCTCAATACGACATCGAGCTGGAAAAGCACCGTGCAATTCGTTGCCGCGCAGAGCATAGTTACAAGCGTACAAAGTCTGTACATGACTTGAAATTGGTCAGGACTCAAAAAAAAAAAAAAAGTTCAGCGTCGTTTAGACAAACTCGCATCGCAAAGATGGAGATCGTTTTGCGAATCTTTGGATCCAAAAAAACCTCTGTCTCTGATATGGAGAACTGTTCGTGGTCTCCGTGGTACCTCAACAGCGCCACCCTTTCAAGTCTTTGTCTCTTCACCAACGGTGCAGCGAGATAGACATCGCAGAAAATTTCTGCAGGGGGATCGCTGGAACCTCAACAAGCTCCGCTGGGACATTGATGCCTGACCACTCACCCACATCACGCGACCCCCGCATGGACTGCCCTTTTACTGTGGACGAACTCGATGCTGCACTTGCTTTGTGCAAGCGTTCGTCATTGCTAGAACCAGACGATTTAACCTACCGTGCCCTACGTAACCTTGGTGAAAAGGCTCGGAAGGTGCTCCTCCTCTTGTATAACAGTTCTTGGGAGACGGGAATGATTCCCAAGGAATGGAAGACAAGTCGCATATTTCCACTGCTTAAGCCTAGCGAATCGCCTTTAGACATTGCGTCATATCGACCAATAGCACTTGCAGCTGCGTTGGAAAACTAATGGAGAGAATGATTATAACACGGCTGGAATGGTACCTTGAATACTACCAGATATACCCAGACGCGATGGCCGGGTTCAGGCGTGTTTGTTCCTCCACAGACAACGTGATTGACCTGGTGACGTATACGTCGAGCACTAGAAGTCCCGCAAACGAATATCTGCTGCCATGTTTCTAGATGTTAAAGCAGCATACGACAAGGTAACACACGAAGCGATTTTGAGCGGAAGCAGTGGGATTTGGTGGCAAGACCTATTTGTGGATCGGTAGCTACCTAGAGCAGCGATCATTTTTAATACATACATAGGATGGCCCAACCTCTCAATATTACAGTAGCCGTGGAGTTCAGGGCGGAGTACTGAGCCCAACGCTCTTCAATCTAACGCTCATTGGACTTGTCGGCATCTTTACTGGCACCGTTCGGCTCTCCATCTATGCCGATGACATTTGCATATGGCCGTCGGGTGGGACACGACTTGAGCTTCGTGCGCGGCTTCAGAAGGCAGGTTCCCTGACATCATCCTACCTCCTTAACTGCAGCTAACCTGTGAAAAGTGTGCAGTGGTGGTATTTACCAGGAAGCCAGTGTCGCCATACGTCATAACCCTCGACGGGCAGATGACCCCCTACAGCAAAAGCCACCGATCTTTCGGTGTGGTCGTTGACAGAAATCTGTCACATGTTTAGATTCCTAGCAGGAAAGACCCGGGGAGTGTCAATTCAGTCTGCAACTGTACCGAGTCCTTTTTATTGGATTCCTGCGGTACAGCCTATACCAGTCAACCTGCAAAACTAACTTGAATACACTCCAAGGCATCTAAGCCAAAGCCCTGAAAATATGCCTTGGTCTACCACGGAGAGTGTCGTCGACAGAAGTCGTAGCAATCGCTCGCGATCACAATGTCAAAGCGCATTTAACCATTGAAACAATGCGTGTGCACATAATCCCGGACACCTCGCAGGTCTTCCAGTGGAACGACCCCACATAGAAGTCAGTGCAAAGGTACTCGCCCACCGTGTCTCTCTCTCGTCAGGGTATGCACCTGCAACAAGGGCTTCAATAGGGGATGGCTGGAGGGATGGTTCTTAGGAGCGTCCCCTTTTATAACGGGGCGGTAGCCCGCGGGCCACCAAGCTCTAGCTTTTTTTCTTCTTCTACAAACATTCTCTTATCCCGAATCACACATATCTTCACAACTAATTTTTCTCCTCGCCTGCCTATTTCATCTATTATCGTTCCGCTGTGAAGTCTTACCCGGTCTACCTTGCGTTTCGGTTTGCACCATACCTTTCCGCCACCAGTACGCTGAGCGCCTTTTACTTATCTCTATGGCCGACATGTCCCGTGCTATCCCTGAAACCCGTGGCCTCCTGCAGGGTAGTGCCCACAGCTACTGCTGGGTGGACATCTATTCAAAATGCAGAGCGCCATCTGTCGACATCCCCGCAAGCGTCATCCACCGTGTTCTTCAGGGCGCCGGAAAGCGGTGGTATATCTCCGCCTGTATCGGCTGCTTTTTGCTGTCGCTCCACGATGTTTTCCTACTGCTACCGGCCGCTGTGCACGCACTGGGAACAACGTAACACAGTATGCAAATACCATGATTATTTGAAAGACGAAAAAAAAATTTATACTGTCGCCGCCGCGCAGGTAATCTCATCGAGGATATTAGCGTTGCATGTGCTTGGAACGGTGGTTGACGCGCGTAAAATCGCCGTTTAGCCTCGTTTCTATATTCCCGTGAATATAAGTTGCTTTCACAGCGACAAGCATTGACGGATTTAAGCCACGCGCATTTTTAACAGATTTTCAGTGGACTGGTATATCACGCACGCAAGGTCGAGAGAGCTTTTCGCTTGTCGTATTCTTTTCGCGGACGAAAGCGAGTGTTCGCAGGAATAAATCTGCATAAGTCGGGGGCGTGGTTTGAGCGTACACATTTTTTTAAAATCACTGTGCGTACACTGGGCCTCTCCAGAATGTTGCGCGACAGGCAATTCTAAGAACATAACGTTATTAGCACAAGAAACATGCAACTCAAGGTTTTGACGCTGAATCAACGTTCATGAAAGCTAGATTCTGTATATGCCATCAAAAACGTCACGTACTGTACGTGCTGCACGCGTGAATGGTGCGTAATGATTGGATAACTAAAGAATTGTGCGCTCCGTTTTTATTTGTTAAATGTGCATATATGTGATCGGTAGCTCGAAATATCTATGGCCAAGCAGCTTCGGCCGTCCATCGGCGCGGTCATTGCTAACTGAAGCAGGCATTCGGGGACAGTTCGTAGCATCGCATTGCATCCGTTAACCTCATCCTCGGTTCCTCTCACCAGCTGCTTGGACTGAAGCAAACAAAATATAAAAGCGCTATAAAAGCTGATATACGGCGCACCTGCACATAGACAATGCAGCGGCCGTATTGCTCCTCCTAAGTCCCGTATTTTCCTCTCTACGTATACTGCCCTTCCTCAAAAAAGAAAGCTGCTGAGAGACGTAGCGGCTAAGTCAACCTCGTCAAGCCTCATTTTCGTATTCTCAAAAGAGCCAAATGAGTACTTTCACCGCGCATCGCTTCATCCTTTACCAAGGAAAATATGGCAAGGACCTGGCGACACTGGCAATAAGTTTTCGTCCTCTGACACAAGTATTTGATACATACGCTAATCCTCTCAGCACGCCGTCTGCTCACATGAACGGTCGTAGCGTGGCTGAAGTGTGCTAGTATCAGCAGTGAAATAACACCGGCCGAACATGCAAACACCAGAAGGCGATAGCCTAGTTTTTCTGAGACGTTCTTGGCGCACCGCTTATGTGTCCATGCATTGCTTATTTCTAGACAACATCAAACGCGCATTTGCGAAGGATAGAGGTGCCTGCGGCTGGAGAAACGAGAAGTGGGAAGCAGCACAACGGCGCTCAGAAACAACGTGGTTTCGATATCTGGCGCGTGTTTCCAATCGCATTGGTAAAGAACGTGGGGTACGAGCTTATCTTACATATTCTACATTCGGTCTATACTATTTTCGTTGCGAAGCAGTACTGCTGTATTGCAGCTGCCTGCCGGATGGGTACTTAAGAGCGCGAGACTTCGTTACTGTGATCTTGCGTCAAAGTGCTGCGTTTTCTTGGCTCGAAAGCACCATCAGTGACGGCCTCCTAGCCTCTCCCTATGCCAGCGATAGCAGACGATTCCGCGACGGCGCCCCGAAGGGCATGGCGGGCGCGCCCAGTGTTGCCAGATCACAATGCATTATGAATATCCCCTATTCCTCCATGATGTGTGAACCATCCTCAAGTTTACCTCAACATCCCTGGTCTTCTGAGAAAATCGGGCTTAACACCATGTGCACTCAAGCAACAAGTCTATTACACATGTATGCGAAATACAGGGACTGTACAGAAGTTTATACCCATGGCTCAACCACATATCAACCAGTTCCGGTGGTGCTATTGTTATCCCAAGAATGGGAGTCACCCATCGCTTCCCATGTCACCACATCTATAGCTGCAGAGCTCGCGGTTCTCCGCGGTGCTCTTCATATTATACATGCTGAGAGTCCTAGGAAGTGGGCAGTCTTCTGCGATTCAAGATCAGCCCTGCAGTGTATACACTTCGACACGAGGAGCATGATCACCTTACGCACGAAATCTCGGCACTTGTCCACAACTTGCCAGGAAAAGGACATGAGATTTATTTTCAATGGATACCAGGCCATTGCAGTATCACTGGAAATTTCTCCGCGGATGAGGCAGCTCGGATGTCAGGCGAGGAAGACCGCCGTGTTCACATTCCACTGTCAAGACCGACGCTGCGAGACAACTTGGCACTCTTGCGCGAACGATGTCCTTAACTGAGTGGAATACCCCATACATTAGGCGCACCAGACCGGCTGAGGCCTCTCTTCTGTGTCGGTTGTGGTTGGGAGTGGCCTTCACGAACGCGCTGTCTGCGGGTGCGAGGAGGCCGTAGATCACTTGTTATGCCGCTTCCCACAATTTGAGGTACACAGATTGACCGAGTCCTTCAAAAAGCTCGACGATCGTCCTCTAACAGACAACCTTGGAATACCGTCCTCACCGACCAACGGCTTAGAAGGCAATGAAAGCGCTTTTGGGCTTTCTGAAAACATCTGGCCTTACCGAGCGCCTGTGACATTATATAGAACTGTCCTGTAGGCATTCCCCCCTCTCTCCTCTTTTCTTCCCCTTCTCCCATCCCCCAGTGTAGGGTATCCAACCGGACTCCTGACTGGTTAACATCCCCGCCTTCCCTTCCTTATTTCTCTCTCTCTCTCCACTATGGCGTCTGTCATAATCATAACGTGATTGCCCCAAAACCACGATATGGTTCTGACAGACACCAGAAATTAAAGAAAAAAAAAAAGAACGAGTGGGATCAACGTCTTTATGCAAATTGATTGCTCGTGCGAATAACGTGGACTTACCAGGCACGCCGCCAGCATTGTGGCGCACTTAAGTGTCAGTGCACAGGCTGCTTTTTTTGTTGAAGAGAAATGCACGATGTATGTGATAAGAAGCGTCGTTTCTTGAAGTGCTGGCTCGAGCAAATGGGCAAAATCATGCTGAGTGAGAGCATTGCTTATGTATTTTTTCTTACAATGTTCACGAAATGACGTTAGACAAGCGCCTCCACTGCTCATACAGTAAGCTTATTTGAAATATGTACCGCGTATACGGAGAGCTGCCGTCGCATGCTTGCGCGGCACCTCGTTGGCCCAGGTTCGGTTCCTACCTTCGGGAGCACGTTTGCCTGCAGCTGCGTCTATATATCAATTGCGAGCTGCAACGAACGGTGTCTCTCTCTCTCTTGCTTAACTGACGCAGACTGTGTTCTCATCAAATTTTCAGTGTCGTATCTTCGTTGACGCTTGATTTACATGTTCGACTCTTGACAGCATTTCAGACCTTGTGTCGTCGCTGAAAACTGCTCGAGAAAACAAGCACTCGGCATATATGCTGTTCCTGGCCGCGAGGCCCACCGCTCGTGGTCGGCGCTACGATCGTTTTGACGTCATAGGTAGGATGCCCCTTCCTACCTTGCTCGTTGCGCTGCGTAGCTCCCTTGTAAAACGTGACGTGCGGGTCAAATCGCGCATTCTAAATCTTTTGTCGTCTTAATGACCAGCATGTAACGTTCGCTTCTGGGATTGTCAAGTTCATTATCGGTATGCAGAGCAGTATTCAACCATCTTTCGCCGTGTGGTAGCATAAAAGAAACATTGTGTGAAGCCTAAAATTTCATGGCGTGCCTGTTTTCATTCGTCATTTTCTTATCCCTACGTCTGAAACGTTGTGTGGTTATATGAAGAACGCAATGTTTTCATATACATTCGCTTTAAAACAAATTAACACGCCGTTCTCATTGCTTATCTAATTCTGGCTCCACCGTTTCTTCCATTAAAACTAAGTAATATTTCTGCCTGTGCGAATCTGGCGTGCCCTCATTGGCACGTACAGAACGAGCTCGTGCAAATACTTGCTTTTATCAAATACTTGCTTTTATCAGACCCAAATTAGAATACGCCTGCATTATTTGGGATCCTTTCACCAAAACCAATATTAATTCTCTTGAAAGAATACAGAGAAAAGCCATGCGATTCATTTTTTCTAAATACAGCCGTGAGGATTCTGTAACTGATCTTATATGTTCTAACGGTTTTCACACACTTCAAATGAGGCGTAAAATATTCCGACTGAAGTTCCTCCATTCCTTGTTAAATCGTAAATTTTTTATAGATCCCAGTCCATATATATCCCTTTCTGAGACTAGGAAAACCCGTCATTCCCATCCCCTCACACTCTCCCCTTATGTTGCCAGATCTAAACTCTTTAAATATTCTTTTTTTTCCCCGCACTATAGAAGAATGGAACCTAATACCTTTTGATCATCTGGACTCGACTGAATCAATACAGAATTACTTCTTCACTATTTCCTAATTATTTTTTTTTATTTAGAGGGTTTTTTTTTTCGTTACTTGACTTGTTTGATACTCAATTGTGCTTTGTACGTCTATTTTATGTTGTACCCTGCCCCTCCTGCATGGGCCACATGGCCTGCAGTATTTTGTAAATAAATAAATAAATAATAAATAAATAAATAAATAAATAAAATAACTGAAGCTTTTAGAAGTGCTGCTAAATTAGCGTCCTCATGTTAATTGTCGCTTTGTTTTACACCAATCTAATTGACGTGCTTGGGCACGTAAACAAAAATTCCTTCGGAAAGGAACCGCGAATTCTCGGACTGTCGTCAATAAAGTTCTTGATGCTGGAGAATGGCAGGCTAACTGTAAGCGAACAAAGGAAGAAAATAATGGGCCAGGTTTGCGTTCAGACGCGCATGGCTTAACACACCGCAGCTCGTCGTTTTGAAGTTGGACATGGTTCTTACATGGCCTTGCTAGGTTTTACTTCGCAACAATTTAGCGGTAGCGCAGTCATGCTTGCCTCGATAAGTCCGAACTTAATTAACCTTGCATTAATTAGCATTGGCTTAATTACGCCGGTGAACTTGATACATATCTTAATTAGTATTAGACTCAGTCCTGGTCTAATTAGGCATGACTTAATCAGTCAGCCTAACTAGTTTCGGCTTAGTTTTATTTGAAATGGGCTTGTGTAATTAATAATAAATTAATTAGGCTTTGTTTCATTATTCTTAGTTTAATTTATTATAAGTTTGCTAGACTTGGTTATTTAGAATTTACCTATATAGATATTACTTAATATTAGGTTAATTAGGCTTTGCTTAGCCCAGCCACGGTGGTCTAGTGGCTATGGTACTCGGCTGCTGATCCGAGGGTCGCGGGATCGAATCCCGGCCGCGGCGGCTGCGTTTCGATGGAGGCGAAATGTTGAGGCCCGCGTGCTGTGCGATGTCAGTGCACGTTAAAGAACCCCAGGTGGTCAAAATTTCCGGAGCCCTCCACTACGGCGTCTCTCATAATCAGAGCTGGTTTTGGGACGTTAAACCCCACATAACAACAAGGCTTTGCTTAGTTGAATACGACCGGTATGATTAGATTTAGCTTAATTGGGATAGTTTGAGTAGTATTAGCTTTAGTAGGCTTGGCTTCATTAGCATTACTTTAATGAGGCTAGTCCTAATCAATCTTAGCTTAATTAGCCCCAAGTATATTCTAGCTTATTTGGCTATACGACGAGCTGATGCAAAAAGTAAACCTACCTACCGTAAAGAAAACGGCGGCGATTGCTAAGCCAGCACACCTAAGCCGATCACTTCTATATGCTGTCGACAGTGCGGTGGTATTCTGCCATATCCTGGTACAGTGGCACATCTTATTCGATGTTTCACGATCCCTTGCATTCATTCAACGCAGGACATGTGAAATGTGACTTCAAAAATATTTCACAATGAATCATCAGCGTGTCTAGCAATCGCCTAGTCGTTGGCTATGGCTCATGATAGTAGCAGCTCCTTACCTAGTATTGTCACCAGGGGCACGGAATCGTCGTATACTTGCCCCGATTATCGGTTCACTAAAATGCATTTTTGGAGGACGGTCATCAGGCAGGGCGGAAGCGTTCGCGGTGCCCACAACAAAAACACCCGCGGTGGCATACACGCAGGAAATGTGGAGTTGTAGCAGACGACAAAACCCGGCATCCTATGAGTGACGTCAGAGCGTAGGTGGCGCGACAGTATGTCCTCGAGGCCAATATAGCAAGCATTTCATTCAGTTCCACATAAGGCGATCATTTTCGCGCTTATGGATACAGAAATTTCTGGTCTTCTGATCCGTTTCGTGTGCAATCTTTTAGCGGAGCGCAGCATGAAGGTGCGCATTGATGGAGCAACAAGCGAATCAAGAGCCGTTACGTGTGGTGTCCCGCAAGGCAGCGTCCTGTCGCCACTTCTATTCAAATGCACACTTGCTTGTTTTCCTAGCCGACTGCCTCAGGAACGTGATTTTTCAGTAAGCATAGCAATGTATGCTGATGATATCGCGCTGTGGGTCAGTGGTCCTTCGCACCAAGGTCCATATCTTCGTGGAATCTTGCAGAGAACCCTTAATACGAATTTGGAGTATTTGTAAGAAGTTGGTCTGCAGTTTTCACCTACTAAGCCAGCCGCCATCGCGTATCATCCTAGGCAGCGTGCTCATCGACGCATGAGCCGGCTGTATACCTCAGCGAGAGATCTGTACGTACAACGCCGCTACCTGGGCGTAATTATTGATGATCGCCCCTCCTGGCGCCCTGCTGTTACCTCTGCGGCCGCTTTGACAGCTAAGGGCTGTGACCAGACGACTGCGCCTTCAAGTGTACCAATCGTCTGTACTGCTTGATGTACGCATTGTCAGTCTTGTAGCCTGATGTCCCAATTGGAGCAGGACCATCGTGTTGCCCTCATAGCCATTCTTGGCTTACCTCGTCACGCCCGGTCTGTTCCCCTAGACTCGCCGAAGCACACCAGTTGCCCCTGCGGCTGCAAGCAGACCAGAGAGCGTTGCATCACATCGAACGTTTGCACCGAGCATCGAATGGCCAAGCACTACTTGGCTAATTCAGCGCCCGCCCTCTCGAATGGGGAAGATGGCGGCTTTGTTTGTTGACATCGCTGGCAGATCGGAAGAGGCCACTTCATACCCGGAAAGCCAAGGACTACGAAAAATGTCCTTTCCCCATATATCTCTCGATACCAAAAATATGTAAAAAATCTGGTCAGCCTACTTCGGCACTATTCCGATTCGCCCAGTCGTACTTACTTGAAAAATATGCCGGTTACCTTAAAGTATTTACGGACGCATCGGTATACACAGCGACGTCCAAGGTGCTTCTGGAGCTTTCTGCTGCCCATCTACAGACACCAGACGGGTATGTTGGATACCCCATACATCCTCGAAGACTACAGCCGAACTGTCAGCAACTGATGTTGCTTTGAAGCACGTGAAAAAGGAACGCGTTCAATGTCGCCATCCTTACAGGCTCCCGTGCTGCCCTTCGCAGATTGCTGAGAGGACACGCTGACAGTCCACTTCAAAGCACTATCAAAGAATCTGCCGACAAAATTGCTTCTCATGATGTGTGTCTTGTTGCCCAACGGATACCATCGCAGGCTGGTATTCCCGGCAACTAAGAGGCTGATTTCCTTGCTTCAAGTTGTGCCCACAAGGAGAGTAATTGCCCGGACATCACTTCTACGTTTGACAACGCGCGTTTACTGATCTATGGACACCTACTGACCCAGACCAGCGTGTCGCAACAGGGTCATTTCCTCCCCGTGTCCATGGTCGTCGATTGCCTCGTCGTGCTAGAGCCCTCCTGTGTAAGTTAAGGGTTGGCCCCGTGTTAGTGCACGAACGGTTATACCGTCAAGGACGTGCGGACACCCCGTCGTGTGCGTCTTGTGGCTCCTGCGACATTCCCTGTTATAAATCGTATTTTGCGATCTTTTCATCGATTCTTGTGGCTCCAGTGAGACACTCGAACATATAATCTTGCAGTGCCCCGCATTTGCCACGCAGCGTGCATTATTAGTCAAGGCATATACGGACTAGTTGGACTGCGGTGTGCATCAGTTACCGATTGCCTTTTTCCCAGTGGAAGTGCTGGTCGACGTGATCAGGCCCATCGAGCCCTCTTAACTTTCTTGAACGCTAGTGGTTTGGCCTCCCGCTTATAGCCATGTTTCTGTGTTTACTTTGTCTGCGTTTATTCGCCTTCTCTTTCTTCTTCTATCTTATTTCCTCCCATCTCTCACTTCTGTCTATTCCCTCCTCCTGAAAGAGCAAGCAGGCGTCGTGCCTCACTCGGTGACAGCTGCCAGTTTGCTCCTTCCTTCTTCCCTTTGTGTCCTTGCGTGTTTTTATGTTCCCATACCCAATAATAATAATAATAATAATAATAATAATAATAATAATAATAATAATAATAATAATAATAATAATAATGTTAACATTCAACAACCTGTGGCGCATTCCCCAGGCCTAGCACTACGGTTGTGAGGCACATGTGATCGCATCAGCGTTATTCGTGGCATCAAGATTAATTATTAAGATTCTTCATATATGGAGATATGTCGGTGCCCTACTACGCGAACTTTGGCGTTGACCAACTGAACGACAATACCAGAAGAGCACCGATACGAAGACGGATAGATAGATAGATAGATAGATAGATAGATAGATAGATAGATAGATAGATAGATAGATAGATAGATAGATAGATAGATAGATAGATAGATAGATAGATAGATAGATACGGTCCAAGTTATCGAAGTTCGCCAAGCCGCGCATGGCGAGATCTAAAATATTCCCGTAGCGAACACACGGGGACAACGTTCTTCGAACCAATCAGTCATCTATTCTTTTCCGAAGTGTGTTATGACGTGTGCAGCAGCTCTGAGACGAAAATGGGAGCAGAGGTACACAGGTGCTGCGACGTTTTCTGGCGCCTTTCAGCGTGGTCCTGTCTTAGCGCTGCGTCATCCGAGAAGCAACAAGTCTGCGCTTCTACGTTTGCTCATTTTTTTCCCCCACTATTGCCGGTATTCCAAAGATTACCCGCGTACATGAAATCTTTCATATCGTTTGAGTGAACGCATAGGTGCATGTGCCACTGTTGACGTGACACTGAGCACTCGCTAATGAGGTGATGCTCCTGTAGCGATGTCAAAGGCGCCGCTGGCGCAGATTAATTAATCTCATTGCAGTGAAGCAAGTACATTGCTTTTGCAGCTTGTCCAGATTCGAAAGCGATTTGCCATGGCAATGACAAAGCAAAAGTTCCACGGCTGTTTCTTCCTGTTATTTCGATTGTGGCGTATCATCCGAACGTCTGAATGGCTTTTGCTTGCCAGCGCATGCGCATTCTGGTCCCGGTTACCAGTGACAACGCATGCGCGGGCTGTTCCGAGAATTCCCTCTTGGCATTTCCTGCCTGCACCTGCGCGCATGGCAGCTGTGGCACCTTCGCCCGAGGGCTCATCTCTCAGTCTTGCGCTGGCATCTTTTCTTCCTTTTTTTTTCTCTCTCTCTTTCTCATGCCGCTCCGCGGCGCCCTATCGGGCACGCGGCAGAGTTCAAAATAAAGAACCAATTCCTTACTAGACACTGTCGTTGTCGGTCCTGTCCTGTGTACACATGCTCTACACGATAAAAAAATGGTTGCGGGAGACACACTCGTGTGCTTGCAACGCAAACATATTCTGCTTAACGGACTTTCTTGTCAAAAACCTACGACCACCGCTGTTAGCGCCCCCAGTGTAGTCGTCGCATACAGTAAGCAAAGGATCGTTGTATTTTGTCGCTTTAGGTCTTTACCCCCGTGTTCACAAATGGGCCGTAACTGACGGCCACGATTCAAGCCTGGGTAAAGCGACGCCTGACAGAGCGTTCCCCTCACGCGCTTAGTCTCCTTGGGCGAGATCACGATATAGGTGTTACCGTGACGTCAGAGCCATTCGTTTAGTCTTGACAACAAGCTATTTAAAAATACACAGGTGAACGTTTCAGTGTAGTGGGGTGGTGCGAGGACAGAAGGCCTGGATTATCTCGCCACCATATTTTTTTTTTCGACTCCACTCGGTATAGGCACGACAATGCGGACATTCCCCTGCACGTGGCGAGCGCCCGCACTGAAATCGTATTCTTTAGACCACGAAAGCGAATTCTAGACATCCCATACCGGTCACGTTAGGGACGCTTTTTAGGCGAATTCGATCTATTAAGTGAATTAAGTATATACTCCGGGTTTTACGTGCCAATACCGCGAGGGACGCCGTAATGCATGGGCGATACATTCTGAGCTCTGATCGCAGTGCTTAATGACGAATTTCTTGTCGTTGCTACATGGCAAATTCTAGTTAGCGAGCAGGCGGGTAGGCAGGTGCAGTATTTATGCTTCTTCAGCTCAAAACCACTGGGCCAGCTGGGCAACCGCCCATTCACAGAAAGGGAACGTTCTAGTTCAATGGCTTACATAGACTTTGACACGACTCGCTGTCAGCGCGTTGCTGTGGATTTCATCTAGAAAAGCGGTCTTGGCGGCATATGCCAACTGACGTGTCGCCAAATGATCTGACTGTATTGTATGATTGCTCCCAGCCCCCGAGTACAAGCTGCGGACCTCGTCAGGTTGAGCTCCTTGCCTTTACTTTTCTCTCTTCGAGTCTTTCTATTGTTTTACATTTTGATTGAAAGACCAAGTACCTTATTTTTATGCGTATAAATATCGTGCCTATCATAGGATGGGAAAAACTGATTATGACTGAGGCGTACCTGCTGCACGGTCATTTTTGTGCTGCAGTGATGATGTACCTTACAAGCACAAGTTCTGCCCATATGGCGAGCTTTTCTGGTGTAAGAACAGCCGAGCCCTGTCAAGCACGTTCTCTGCTTTTCACTACAGGGCCCAGGAGAAGCCGGTTATCGAAATGTGACAGTCTCTCCTGAGATGAAGCTGTGGTTGCTGCGTGAACCAAGATTTCACAAAGCCACTGTTGTGGAGAAAGCCACACCTGGCGTAATTATCTCGCTCAACAAAACGCCCGAGGGCCGTGATGCGGTTCCCAAGGAATTAAGCGTCCTTCCAGCTTGGAAACCGACCGCTCTGAGCCAACCAAGAGCTGAAAGCTGGCTGAATCCCTTCCTCGTTCGCACTTCACGATGCCTATATAACGTAAGGGGGTTTATTGACAAGGTCCCGAGAACACGAAGGGTCAGAAAAAAGCCAAGGTCCAATGGCGTGAGTCGCTGTGTCGCGCTATCATTATACTTAGTCTTCAACTCTGCTGTCTTTCTTCTCAGCTTCGAAGCCAACCAAGAGCAGGGATACCCTAATTTCAACGTTTCTTTAAACATCTCAGCTGTTTAAAGGGACTGTCTACCGTCCTCCATCGCTGCGCACCTTTCGAAGTGTCACGGCGTGCAGTAGTTTCTCCAGAAAGTGAGTAGAAATTATTAAAACAGAATTTTTTTTTTTTTCATCTACGAAGTCTTTCCTTTTCTACGTGTAAAGACGCCGACAACAATGGTTACTGGGCGCGTCTCCCCGAGCAGCCTTTTCGGGCGCGGGAGGCCTATTCTCAACAGGAACTGGTTGCAAGGACGACATTCCTGTGGTGACGAAGAGGAGAGGCGAGGGAAAGTCGGCGCACTGGAGTGCGCCTTGGACATGCAGCGCCACCCGCATGATGAGCGCAGAACTACGCGCCCGTACAGGCAGAAGAATCCACCACCAGCGCCACACCGAAAGCAGTGAAAAGAAGAACAACTTGTACTTGCACACTATAAAAAGGTGTCTCATAGGGCTTACACGTTTACTTAGGGTCTCACTGCTTACACGTTTTTGCATTATTCCTGCTCAAAACTTCTACGCGTACAATTTAACCCTCAGATACAAACAGTGTCTGAAGTCTTCTGATGGAACACTACGTACATCAGCTCAACTTAATAATAATAAAAAGAAAAACTCACCCTTATCCTTCACGTAATCCTGAAAACTGGACTATTCCATACAGTTGATTAAGTATGAGTGAGCAGATGCTTTCTTACAGACTGCCGAAACTTTTAAGCTACCTGATAGAACATGAAATATTTATTGAATCCACCAGTAAGAAAACACTAAGAAATTTTTTGTATCCGTTCAGTAGTACCCATCTGCGAAAAATTGTGCGTTTCTTGTCTTTTAGTTTACATATGTTTCTATGACGTTTTATTTTTCTCTCCTTCGTTCTGTAAACAAGAATATTTCATGTATTTTCCTCGTTTCATAAACGTGACATGTGGTGCCTCGACATGCTACACATGCCATAATTGTAGCATGAGGCACAGGATGTCTTTTTGCTGTACTTGCGCATAACGAGTGTTTTTTTTTTTTTCTTCCTCCCTTCATCGATGCAGTGTCACATCCCATGTAAAGGGAACCCGAATCCCCGTCAAGTGAACACAGTTTCACTTTTCGTTCGGGCCTCCTCCATTTTTTGTGTGTGTATCGCAAGAAAATGAAAGTAAACTGAATTGAATTCAGCACACGTGTAGGACATACATAATTGTTTTTCAGCAGAGTATGTATGCCTGAGCGGGCTGGTTTTGTTACACTAGAAAATTGACAAACACGCTAATGGATGACGCCCAGCAGCGTTTCTTCCACCACTTTCAGAGCAAAATTAAAAGCATAATTCCGTTTTTGTGGGGTAAAAGCGTGCTCATTCCCGTAAATGTGACTTACGATTTTCCCATTTTTAGCGGAATATACAAAAGTTTTCCGAGCGGTAGACAGTGCCGTTAAGGTCGACGTTGATCCCCGGGGAGCGGCGACAGCAAGTTCACAGCGAAGCTAGTCTCGCAGAAGGGAAAAGCTATTGCCCTCGACTACAGTGCTACGTGATGGCGAGGTCAACATTTGAATTAGAAAGGGTTGCGCACCGCACTTGCCACCGACCCATTGCTGCATGACATGGTCAGTGAACCCCAGCTCATCTGCTTGCACAGATTTCGCAGGCAGTGGAACTGTGCTTTTACTTTTCATTGGACGACCAGATCTAGAACTGCTGCGTACACTGCATGGTAAATTTTAAAAAGCGCTGCAGCTCTAACGCTTTTCGCACATTTCGAGCGATGCGAGGCACGAAAGCCACGAGGGAAAATGCGGTGCGTGATCGTGCCGACATGTCCGGTCGTTGGTGACGAAAGTGTTGTGCCGCGAACGCATGTGCGCTGAGCTCAGCTCGATTAGACAAAGCGCAGCTGCCTTTCGGGCGTCACACTTCTTAAACACGACAGCAGAAAAAAAGGCCACAGTGAAAACTTCTTACCAACCGAAAAAATCTTCCAAATGTCAAGTGCCTATGCACAGTATTGTTTGCGCCTGCCATGTCTTCCTTGTTGCTATAGCGTGTCCTCGAACATGTATACCTCACGCGGTGGTTGGCGAAAAAGTACTGCCTGTGCCAGTGGCGATATTCCAGCGCGCAACGCAATCATCATCGTCACACTTACACAGAACACATTTTCACAGTAATGAAACTCTCAATGCTTGATATGCTGTATCTCGAATTATTCCTCTCAAAACACTCGAGAGCGTCTTTTCTTTTTTTTTTTTCATTTTGCAGAAAGCGTTGGGCGTAGTAGTCAAGAATGAAAATGCAGAAAACTGGGACAGGTAATATATCAAAGCTGAACTTCGGTTGTTTTGCGCTGTTTTGTTTTATGAAACATAACCTAGCTGGAACCCAAGCAAACTCAACTTAGAGCACGTAGAGTCAGTTGTCCACGTAATTCAAATCACTTGCAAGTCCGCACTGACTCGCTGCTTCTCTGTCGTTTATTTCACTCAATCATTCCGGAAAGGGAACGGCCCAGCAATAACTCACTACAAGCTCGGCCATGGATCAACACTTGTGTCTCCGTAAGCAAAAATTATGTTGATGCCATCCCTCGTGACAGCGTCGACTGCACTGGCCAGGCGCAGAACGAAAGACCGAGTCAGCAAAGGCTCTCGAGAAATAATGCAGTTTTACTGGGGAACCGTCGGACGAAAACATTCTTTGGAATTACGTAGTGTAACTAACATAAGGAACCAGTGGCAGACACCGGCCATGATTCAGCCCGTCTATAGAAGCAGGTGCTAGCCAGTGCAAACCCAATAAATGCTGCTGGTAGTACACCGCTCTGCCCTCTCTCCGGGGTCGGGCCATTGATCACAGCGCGTACAGAAGGACGAGTCGGCGGACGGAGGCGTGGGTGCCAGCTGTCAAGGTATGCTGACGCATTAAATGTTAGGCTTACAAACAGAAGGGAACGAACAGTGTTCATTTTCCTTCTTCTTGTGACGTACATGCTAACTAATTATTCGTACGACCGAATCTTCTCTCCCCCCCTACGTTCCTTTTGAACTTACCGGCACGTGCCAGGTTGAGCAGCTGGATCTTGGGTTCCTCAATAGCGGCACTCTGCTCGTTCCTCCTGGACGCCACCATGTTGGCACACACAATGCCTCGCGCGCACTGGCCTAGAAGCTGCCGTGCACGCCTGCCGGTGTGCAGTTACTGCTCTGTGGGCAGCTCCTTCCGGCTCTTTCCACGCCCTGTGACGATGCAATCTTTTTTTGACCGTGCCACGGCGCCTTTGCTCGCGCTGCACATTTCTCGTCTCTTTTTATCCAGCGTGTGACGTTCTGCCTCCACCACTTGTGCGCACGACGGGGTTTCCGTACATCTTCCCTCTCGCTAATTCCGTGCAGCTCAGTCGAACCTGCAATACCCAAAGCGTGTCTAGCGTCGGGCGTCAAATGTGCGCCTGCTGCAATCTTGCACTTGCGCATCATTTCTCGTATTAGTAGCATGCGCTCGATATGGCATCGAAATTAAACGCCGCTTCACGGCCGTGCGGTTGCAGTAGCGCCGCAGTGTGCAGAGTTTTTAACGATGTTGACTTCTTATCACCTTGTTTTACCACTAGATCTCTGTTTTTATCGATCAGATAGCGTTACGTGAAACTAATTGGGTGACTCATTTTGCAGCACGCGTTCTCGTGAGAATCTGCTGGCTACAGTCTATTTCTTGCTTTCCGTAATTTTCACAGCCCTGGTAGCGCTGAACACTGCGTTCTTCCTGTTGTCGTCCGTGGCGTTAACCTTTCTTAGTTTATTGTCGCGTGGTTTTTTTTTTTTTTTTTCTTTGGCATCTTTCTTTCTCTTTTGAGCAACTTTACACTTCGACACTACCACATTTTGCTTGTCCGCCCGTGCCCGTCAGTCTCCTCTGTGACACCACCTCGAGCAGGCCACTAATTGCTTTTTATTCGCACGACAGACACTGCATGCACACGGAAAACCGCCAAGTGTTCGTCTGCTCTGGCTGCGCCCGTCCGTCGTCAGCCTCCGGGCGCTGCACAGTACTTCAGCTAGAGTGCGTCGTTGGCGTCGTCTGCCCAAATGACGTCACTCGACGTTCCCTTCGGTACTTCCCTCCCCCTCCTTTTCCGCACAGAAAGTGCAGCGCGTCGAAGTTGAGCCGGCTGTGATTCCTGCGTTTCAAACCTTCGCAGGTGTGGAAGCGGAGCATGCCCTTGCTACACGAAAACAGCAGCGTGCCAAAACAGGGCTACGTGAGCGTCTTTGATCGCCGCACCACGGTTCACTGTGATCGCACTTTCTTACAGGCGGCGTATGCCCCACGCGCGTCACGCAATCTTGCACTTTCAACTGCGGTCAAACAGTCTGGTCGCGTGGTGGCTGCTTGCACAGTGGACTTCCAGCGAGCACGAGAAAAGCGTAGCGACTAAACGATATAGTGTTATTGAGGAAAGACGCTCATATCTTCAAGTCCTAAGTGGGCGGGGATTGACAGATAGGACAGAGCGAAACGGAAAAGTTGGATTAGCTGGCGGGCACTCGCAATGCAGCCAAGAACTCTCGCGTCTCGAATCAACAGGGTCATAATTCTGTTTAACCCGCAAACCCCATAGAGCCCCTTCTACCCATAGCGTTGCATCTCGAGTCGATGACTAAGCTCGCAGTTCCGCTTAGGAATGACAACGATATTACTCGCAGGCTTCCAATGAGAAGACCCCTGCTTCTCGGAGGCAACGATTAATACAGCACCAGCTCACGATCGAGAGAGAGAAAAAGGTGACACATACCATCGAGGAACCCGCGCATCGGTGAGTCATGAGATTTATTCGGCACCTGCACCCTGACCTTACACGGCGGCCAGAGGAAGGAATCACCTGATGCCACATTTATGTGACAACACATCCGGCCCCTATAGAGTGCCTCGTGATTGCACCGCGTAATGGTAAACGCGGACTCCTTACGAGGGCGGCAATGTTGTGAACAGCGCGGTTCCTCTTACTAGCCGAGTTTTTCTCGTTTTTAGGGACACGGGGATACCATGTACAGCAAGGGACGGAAAATGGAAGTGGGGGTGAGGAGGAAAGAGAGCTCAATATAGAGGGAGTCAGATAATTAAGAACAGAGAAGAAAGAACTCAATCTGCGTTCGCCAGGCGGTGATGCTTGTTTAGCAGCTCCCCCGCTGACTCAGATTTCACATGCACGGAACTGGCTTGAATTCTTCTTTCCACCACAACGAGAGCAAGGAGGATGCAGCTAACTCCGTGAACTATTTCAGCACTGTAATAAAAAAAAATAATAGGCGTGGCTCTGCTGTCGTAAATACCAATGACAAGCGGAGCTGCAGGGGCTTAGCAAAGCATTGCAAAGTTAAGCAAAGGGCAAGCGACGTTGCAGCGAAACCACACCGAACATTTCCTGCACTCTATAAGCCTTATTTCTGCCTCTTTTTTTTTGTCTCTTTCTTTCCTTAGTTTCTCCTACTCTCGTCCAGCAAGCTGTGTTACAATGGTCGGTACAACGCAATCATATGGCTTCCATGAACACATGTTCCGCAAGCGTAGGTGTACAGCCTGAACTCCACTTCCGGTCACAGTAGTGAACGGACGTGGGCGACATGGGCTCCATCGGAGCGCGGCCCATAAAGGCCGCGGTAACAGGTATTTTGCCTTGGCTGACCAGGAGTACCAAGTCGAATTGCCTCAACTTCTTGCAGGTCAGCTGGTTACGAATACAGTTTTCCTGCATGCGGATTTGAGACCACGGCCATACCTCGTAGTCCTAGGTTTTCGTGACGCTTTGGAACACCTTGGTGCACTCCCAGACGCTGTCGCTTTGGGGGCGTACCAAATGAACCGCGACTGGGCCTTGACATTCAAGAGTGCAAAGGCAACGAAGAAAATGGTGGAAGCAGGCGACATTCAAGACCGCCGGTTGTAAACCCGAACGACCGTGGAATACGACTGAAGCTGCACTGGCCGCTTTATGGAGTCATCGAGGACGCTTTGACGCCGTACGGAAATGTTTCGGAGGAAAGGTGGCGTGTGCACGGAATCACAGATCGTCAGCCCGAGTTGTCGCCTCAAAGCTGAAAGCTGGCATCGACGACATCCCTCACCAGCTAGGTGCAGGGAGCGAGCTCGCCTTGGTGGTTGTGCCGCATTATGCCTCCGCTGTATAATAGCACAGCCCACACTGGACGTGAATGTTGCGTTCCTCGCTGTTCACAGTGTAGGCGCAACGGACTTTCCTACGCAAGTGTCGCGAGCAAACCGAGTAAATACACAGAGGCAGAGCTTATTACTGATGAGGCCGACGCTGAAGAAGCAGCAGCCAGTAGTGTGCGGGCCCAGGAAAAGCTGAAAACAGCAGAACGTGCCCATACAGATTCATGGAAGGTCATATTTGCTGAAAGCGACAACGCACCTCAAGTAACAGAAGACACTTTGGCAGGAGCGCCGTAGACAGAGCAAGCCGTAGTCGAAAAAGAGACTACATCGAAAGCATCAGTGGACGGACAGGAGATGGACTCTGAGGGCGCCGTTTCTGCCAAGAGACCGCCCGAAGAAGCCGGATGCGGAACATGCAAGCCCAGCGCAGCCGACGGTGGCAGGCAGACGTGCGCGCTCTAAACCGAGGCCGAATATTCCTCCTGACCGAAGGGCGCTAAGAGCGAGGGATAACTTTTGTGCATTTCAGTGAATCCCCCAGTGGTGACTGTTGTGCACCTACCATGGCGCCATGTCACCTCGCCGCCCAACCACAACGCGGGCCTGGGAACTGCACGGCATTGGCTCAACAAAAGCGGTGTAAGCACCATGCGGTCCGCCTGACCATGGCATTGTTCGTATTCAATGTTCCTGGTTTAGCAAGCAGGCAATACCAAGTAAGGCAGCTTTTCCAAGAAAATGACACGGACATCATCGCCGTGCAAGAAACAAAAGTGGAAAGCCAGGAACAGATGGACCGCATGGTGCAGCCCTTTAGAACATACAACGCTTGTGTGTATCATGTTGCTGGCACCTCAGAGGGCTGCCCCTTATTCGCTCGAAGCAGTATAGTATTGTTGAGGAACAAGTTACCGTGTGTGCTACCGGTAGATTTGTAATTCTTTATTTCCCTCTTTCCGGATTTGAGTGGCGCCTTTTATGTACGCGTACATAAACGAACACTGGAGAAGGCAGTTGCCGCCCTGACGAAGACAAGTCCGCTTGTCGAAACGTTGGCTCCCGCGACATTCCCTGTTCTAAATCGTACTTTGCGATTTGTTCATCGATTCAAGCATCCATCTTCCCCTGAGGTTCTCTTCTAGTTTGGATTTCAACAGAAAGAATGTCACTCTCATTTATAACTGTTCATATAGTTTTAATTCCGAAGTGTGAAGAACCTGTTAAACTGTTGTCGGTGAAATCGTATAGACTTATTGCCTTACAAATTGTGACTATAAAATATTTTGGGAGGCTCTAGGAAAAAGGCTTTGTTCAAAGCGTCATCACTCGTCCAGTAAGACCGCATCAAACATGCGAAATCAAGGGCCGGACAATTTTTGCAAATGCACATGTAGCCCGTTGCGTGCTGGCGTGCTGTGACGCTCTCTCGGGTCGGGTTGCAGTGTTGCAGATGAACTTGGATAAAGCTTCTGACAATGTGTCCCACGAAGTCATTTTTTCAATATTAGAATACGTTAACGTAGGCAATATGATAATAGGGGGGAGTGAAAATGGCATACTCGGTGTTCATTGTGAACAGGGCTTCCGTAGGGAAGCCGAAACGTCGTTTTCTTTTCTTTTAATGCTTTTATTTGGTCGGTGTACTTCGTTTTTGTGTTCATGTTTCAACCCGACCAGACGGGTTTCCGTCGAACTTTCCATTTCATTACGTAAAGTACTTCATTTACCACAAGGGGTTGATCCTGGACGTTATGGAGGCGACGCGTGAGTGTGAGTCCATCCATGTCAAATGGTGCCGAACCAGCGAAACACCAATAGCAGCGGGCAAGTTCACCTCAATGTACAATAAACATTCAACTTCCCGTTCGTGTTATACCGATTCCTGTGACAGATGGATCAGCCACATTTATTTAAGAAGAAAAACATTGCTCAAAGATTAACCAGATAGCATGTTGCCTGCTGTGCCACAGAACAATATACTCTGGAGGCTGTGGACAGGACGTTCTAAGACGAAGTAAGAAAATTCCAATAAGACCACACGTAAAATCTTTTTTCTTCAAGCTGCGCACAAATGCATTGCATGTTAAAACATGGCTTCAAGAGAAAGGGATTTTTGTACCATGGACAGTAAAGTGACTGCTATGCAAAAAGCCAGAAACAATAGAAGACTATTTATTGAATGGTGGGATACCATTTTTCATTGGTATAACCTTCAGCGAACAATAAAACAGAAGTTGCCAGTAACAGCACAAGGAATTTGATATTTGCCGGTTGAGAATTATGAGAATGTCGGAAGGGACGCAGGAGGCAACGAGGCAAAAAAAAGCTCGAATAATTAACACCCTAAAGCTTTCCTGAAGAACGTTTATGGAGGGGACACCGGCGTGTGTTACTCTTTGTTTACTGTTTTCCATCATTTTACTAACGTGCATCATTCACTAACTTGCGACATCTGCATATGAAGAATTCCGAACTGAACCCCTCGTTGCTGGATGTTCTCAGACTTTAGAGACGTGCCTTCTCCTTTGCAGGCCGTCGAATGGTTCATTGTGAACCATCCAATAATTCTGAGAATAAGCGACCCCAATACACGGTTACGTGCGTACGTGATAAGAGTACCTTCAGTGGTCCCTGAAAGAGAGGGACAAGAAACTGCTCTGCGACTATGGGCGTGTATTGACAATCGTATTATGAGGGACTTTGGTAATAACCGAGCCCTCCCATACAATACCAGATAAAATTTGAATTTGGTTGTAAAGCTGGCGACGCAGTGCGTGTATTTTATATACTGCACCTATTTCTTTACTGTTCAACACATATGTGTGGGCAGACCGCCGGCTACCAGTTGCATGAAACAGTCTTTCGCATTCCAGCAAGGACATTATCGGGATTAAAATTGTGCTCTAGTAAGTTAAAAGCGACATGTGCTTTATTTCAAAAGTAATTTGCAGTTGTAATTTGTTCCCACGTAAAGGAGCCGCGCTTCAGTGCGGACACGCTCAACTCGTGAATAGAAGCCGCGACAACAGCGACCCCCACAACATATCCCCAGGTGACGTTTAAAACGTGTCATAACCTCTGGTCAGGGGAGGAGGTGGGCAGCCAGGTTAACCAGAAAATCGACCTAGGACGAGAGAAAGAACGAAATGATTGGTAAATGCGCTCACGCAATGGCGCCATCAATCACAGGAGCGAAGCCTAGAAGAACGACGGTCGCCGTATCATGCACACGCAGAATGACCTCAGAATCACGCCGACGGCTAACAAATAATAATGTATTCGTCCTGGTATTGAGAATAAAACAGAATGTGGGTGTCGCTATCAAGGGTGTAGACTCGAGCATGACGGTAGGTCATTTAAAATGCAATATTAGTGCAAGTATAGCGGGGAAGCAAGAACCTACGCAGTGCAGTGGGACACGGCCTGAGGAAGGGGCACGAGCCCTGATCTCAAGCTGACGACGCTGGCCAGAACTACGGCTGCTGCCATCGTCGCACCGCCTGTCCATACGCTATCGAAAACCAATAAACCCCCTTCCACAAGCAACACACTGGGCAACGCGCTGGCATTAATAAGGTTTTCCGGAAAAACTATCCAAGCTTTGTGAACTCGTGGATGCCATGGAGTCGACTTGGAGGCTCTGCGCTGCCAGTGTGTCTGGTTCCGTTGCGCCGCGGAAAGAAATGGGTAAGCCAAACGTGCCTCGACAATCGTCTGAAGGAGCATGACAACAATGGGCAGAGCACTGTTCAAGGCTACCTGGGAATTCATTGCCGTGACTGCGGTTGCGTACTAAATCGCCGATCGGAGCTGACACGTGATATTTCTGAAGCGTTTCACGCTAGGATGCTTGGGCACAAGTTTCCCATCAGAAGCCCTATGGCAAAAGCAGATCGACTATATATAGCTGAACCAATGTTAAAACGTTGTCTATCACTTCCACTGAATCAGCACTTCTGAAGGCAAACGCTATATGCACTATATGTCACTATATGCACCCGACAAAAATATTTTGGGACTGTTAACCTTGGCCAGGATATATTGTTGGGTGCCGAGTCACATCGGTATACCAGGCAATGAAAGGGCAGACGAATGTGCTTCTTTGGCCGCGCAGAAACACATAGCCACAATAAAAATACCTTTAAAAGACAGCCAGCGAACGATTAGTCTAGCAGTCTTATTAAAATGGCAGCAACAGTGGGACTCCTGTACAAACAATAAGCTCCATCTTGTCAAGCCCGTTCTTGGTGAGTGGAAGACATGCCAGCACCAGGAACGGTTTTTTGAAGTTGTATTGTGCCGGCTCCGAACAGGCCACACGCACCTGACACACAACTTTTTGTTAACAAAGGAGCAACCGCCACTGTGTGCAAACTGCCAAGAACCTTTGACAATATTACATATTGTAATCTCGTGCCCACACTTTGAAACTAGCAGACAAAAGCACTTCCACGCTCTTTACAAATCGCAAGTACCACTCCACCCAAAGCTCGTTTTAGGAGATGAAGCCGTTGTACACCATACTAATGTAATAAGCTTTTTAGAAGAAGCAGGTTCTTAAGAGTGGAACGCGATATCGATGCTTGGTTCTATTCTTATCGCGCTCTCATCCGCTTGTCATGCCCTTTAGTCGCGTAGCCACGTAACTGCCACGGCACCACGTGGCACAAAGTGCGAGTTACCTGCGTTGCTGCATGGCTTCCCTCGTCGTCTTGCGCCATTTGACGTAGATCAAACCTCGCCGATGAAGATGGCACCATTATAGTTGACACTTAGGCTAGTTGGCAATAGTTGGGTGGCCGAGCGCATCGCTCTCAGGTTCGATTCCCCGGTTGCCAAAGGTTCTTTTTCTTATTTTTTATTTGCATCTACCTCGAATTTTAGCTCACGGACAACGCTGATTCTTCGCTCACAACCAACGACGCCGACAGCTACGCTGTGAATTTCTACGAAACAAGCTCTTCTCGCATTAATGCCAGCCCTGACTGCAATGCCCCAGCCATGTGCCAGCTCACGAGCGCACGCCCATGTGGCATGGCTGGGGCCCATCTGCTCGTGCATACCAGGTTGTGTACAGATATCGATTTATGCTGACGACATCTGTGTTTGGACGTCAGGCGTAACGCGTGCTCAGATACGCGCGAGGCTCCAAAAAGCCGCGACTTCGATATCGGCATACCTTAATGAACAAGGCCTTGAGATTTCGCCTGAAAAATCTGCGCTGGTCGCTTTCGTGCGAAAGCCAATGACAGCCTATGCCATCTCTATCAAGGGGCAAAATATTTGTTACGCTAGGACGCACAGGTTCCTGGGAGTAACCATCGATCGGGACCTCTGCTGGAGTCCCCATGTGGCCGGTCTCAAGAAACGCCTAACCTCACAAGTTTTCCCATTTCTCGGAGGGAAAACGTGGGGTACGTCAGTGAACGCCATGTTGCACCTATACAGGACGCTGTTTCTCGGATACTTTAGGTACAGCTTACCGGTGCTGACTGACACCTGTAAAAGTAACCTACGCGCACTCGAGAGCGCCCAGGGCCAGGCACTCAAGATGTGCCTCGGATTGCCATGCTGCACCTCAACAGCGGATACTATAGCGATTGCCAAAGATCTTCCTGCCACAACCCACATCACTTTGGAGGTGCTCAGGACGCACATTCGACAACTTGCTCGCGCTCCTGCCCACCACCTCGCCTCGCTTCCAGAAAACCGGCCCGGTGCCTCTTTTTGTAAGACGCTATCGGCATACCGCGAGTGCCTCCCAACGAATTATACTCCTGCTGAGAGACTTCCCACGCCTCCTTGGTGCTTGGCCCGTCCAAAGGTCCGGCTGACAGTGCGAGGGATTCGGACGAAAGCGGAACTCTCACCGCCGGCTTTAAAGCAGCTATCTCTGCAAATGCTATATACATGAGGACTACAAGAATCACCTTCAGCTTTACACTGACGGCTCAATAGCAGCAGGCAGATCTGCAGGAGCTGTGACCTTCCCTGCCGAAGCAGTAGATATACTGTTCGAGACGTCTCATAGCACAACATCGACTGCCGTGCAGCTTGAGGCACCACGCACCGCACTTTGCGTGATCGATGGACAGCCACCACAGAAATGGGCCATCTTTACAGATTCCAAGTCAGCCCTTCAGTTCGTTTTATCGGCTTTACGTTGTGGGCCGCAAGACCAATTAGTGCTTCAAACACGACAGCTATATCATCAATTAACTGACAAAGGCCATGGCATCACGTTTCAGTGGCTACCAGGCCACCCTGGAATAATCGGCAACGAGCACGCGGATAATGCTGCGAAACGTGCTCACGAAATTGGAGTGCAGAAAGCCATCCCGCTGTCAAGAACGGATGCAGTAAGCAAACTTCGCTCGCTTGCGCGTGATATGGCTATAGCGACGTGGAATACTCCTGGTCGTCTGCATACCCGCCTTCACCGCCTCGACCCATCACTCCAACTTGGAGTTCCGCGTCGACTAACCCGGTCTGAAACGACCATGCTTTGCCGCCTGTGGCTCGTCATTTACTAGAAGTTTTTGGCTCTCGCATTGGACTGGAAGACAGTGCTGCCTGTGTTCACTGTGGCAGCGAGGAAACGATTGTGCACGTCCTCTGCGATTGCCCTGCTCCCAGCGGCAGTCCACAGAATTGCCAAGCCTTGATGATCGGCCGCTGTCTGAGCAAACCGTATTGGAATGCCGGAACGATAGAGTCGCGCTGCAAAAAGCCACGAAGGCTGTGCTCAAGTTCTTGCGCGCAACGGGCCTCGTTAACCGTCCTTGACATCGCCGAGTTTGTGTGTGCACGCGATTCGACCTCTCTCTTTCTCCCTTAATCTTTTCTTCCATCTCTTTGTCTCCCTTTACCCCTTCCCCAGTGCAGGGTAGCAAACTGGATATTTTCCTTCCGGTTAACATCCCTGCCTTCCGCCAATCACCTCTCTCTCCTATACCGTACAACCGCGGGATGCCTCGCTGTCCACCTCTCGGGAGCAGCTCGATCTGGCCGCGACAGCGTGCAGAGCAGACGCGCGCGCCTCATGGAGTTCTGGACTGAGGACCCGGGGCCCGCCGCCGAAGGTCGTCCTTTGTTTTAACAAGTGTTGTTTATCTCTGCCTCTAAACATTTACATACATGAGCTTTGTTTTGGTAGTAAAGGCTGTTGAAAGTCAGTGGTGTGCGTGTATTCACTTGTCCTCATTGCTTGCGCTGTTACTACGTTCGATTGATATCGCGGACATTTTTAGAATGAAACCAGCTCGAACGAAGGAGGCAATGTAGAGCTATCATCCTTTGAAGACCTAGATAACTTGATCACCCACCCTGCTTGGCTGTATGATGAGACAGCCAAAGGTTTCATCCTTCTCTTTATCTTCTTAGAGGACGTGCGGCGTTTTTCATAACGCGTAACACCTACACCACAGGGCGCCGTTGTTGGAACCGTCGGACACCTTATTCTTCTGCTACCTGTACTTACGTCTCACTTGACCACCGGCTTATGTGGATTCCTACAGCCAAGGCAAGGCTTCAAAAGTGCGCCGAGTGCAGGGAGCTGTCAGCAAGCCACGGCAACATGGCCGTAGCTGCTCCACTAAATGGTCCCTCCATAGCTCAACCAAGTCGCAGCAACGTCCGTGCTTCGCCCTGCAAAGCGGTCAGGAGGGAGCAGCTTGAGGTACTGCACAGAGGTTCCATCAGGATAAAAGGATTTACTTGCAGGTTAGTTGGTCGAGCATCGTTGGAGAGCAAACAGCGCGAACACTGGGTCAGCGCTCCTTGGTGTGGTGTGTGTGTTTCTTCACCGTTGTCCCTGTGTTCGCGCTGTTTCCTCTCCATCGATGAGTATCCAGAGGCTCCCGAAGCACTCGCCGATTGCTGCAGCGCTGGCAGAGGCTGGTGATCTGAGGACGCTCGAGCGGGCTCTGCGGCACGTCGACCGCATTCACCGTGTTTCGCATGGCGGAACCCTGCCGGCCAGGTATGTGTGAGCAAGTGATCGTGGACCCCCTGTGGCAATTCGCCCTGTCTCCAACCCACCACCGCACAGCAGACGTCGACTTGTCGCTCGGTATGCCGACTAAACGGTGTACGCCAGCTGCTGCGTTGCAACAAGCTGCTACCTGCAAGTTCCACGAGCACATGGGAACAAGTGTTCAATAATGGATCATTCCGGGCCAACCGATCCGTCGCCGCAGCCTGCACTATCCCGGCTATGGGGCACTAGCCTTCGATAGGTGGAGCGCCGAAAAGCCTACCTCAAGTGGCGCGCGAGGTACGCTTTTCGGTGCCCCCCCCCCCCCCTACCGCCCGCATGTACAAGGCGCGCATAACTCAGCTGCTCGACCAGACGATTGGCCGCTTTACAGCTCGTAGGCGTACATGTGTTCGTGCCGTTGCAAGTAACAAGCTTCCGATGTAGCATTCAGCCACTGCCACGAAATGAAGGAAAGACAAAGGAAGCCTTTGCGCCACTCACGTGCTAGTTGCCTTGCATATACCAGAACTGTGGCGGTCATGACAGTGGGCGTCCTTCGCTGTGGTGTTCGGAATATAGCTTGGCCTGGGGACCAGTACTAGAAAAATTTACTTCACAGCGTTCAAAAGACGACGCTATTGCGTGACGACGACTGTGAAGTTCAGGCGAAATATGTTACAAGTGCATGCAAACAGTAAGAAGTTATAGAGTTTTCCCTAAACGGGAGACTTCGATTAGCGCAGAATAGAGAAGACTGTGCACTCTAAAATAGGCCTGTTTGAGGCATTCCACTTTTGCACAACAACATTGCCCATCTACTGAGACCCTTAAGCTTGGCCTTAAAGGCCAAACCTCATACGCGCGAAAATGCACGCGAAAGCGACGGGCGACGCGATGAGCGACGAAACGGGCCGTTCGCGCGACGTGTCACGTAGTCAAAATCGCGCGAACACTCGGTTTCGGAAATCTAGAATCGGTCGCCCGTCGCCCGGAAGTGTCACGCCCTTCCAGCCAATAGGAGAAAGCCGGAACAGGATGTACATCAATGACGCACTGCCGGTTGCCGCCATGTGCTTGATATTCATGCACATACGCAGAAAAAACACTATTACACAGCTATAAAAAAACAGTTTGTGTACTTTGCGTAGTAAAACATGCTACTCTACTTTGCAAGCCGTAGTCAACGCACCAGTTTCGCTACAAAATCAACGCCTTCATGCCAGCAACACTGGATATCGCTCGCCGAAGTTTTCGCGTGAATGAGGTTTGGTTATGCAAACTACAGCTCGCGCGATGGTAGCCTGCTTCGCGTCGCCCGTCGCTGTCGCGTGCATTTTCGCGCATATGGGGTTTGGCCTTAAGAGTTTAACGCGATGTCGATGCTTGCTCCGATTCTCATCGCATGCTCTTCAGTCGCCTAGCCATGTAATTGTCACGCCACCACTTGGCAGAAAGTGCCAGTCAATTGCGTTGCTGCGGGGCCTCCCTCGTCATCTTGCGCCTTTTGACATGCATGCGCCATGAAACCTCGCCGATGAAGGTGGCACCATTATAACTGAGCTAGTTGGTAATGGTTCATCTTGAGGTGGGTGCAACGCTACGCGAAACACATACAGAGAAGAAGGCGCACCTGCGCGTATTCTTCTTTGTCCGTGTTGCGTGTAGCGCTACTTCTACCTCAAGATGAAGAAGGCAGGAGGATATGTGCGAGGTGGCCGAGTGCTGTATTCGTCTTTATCTGGACATGATGTATTTTTTCGTGTGCGTAAAATGTGTAACATTTTTCTTCAAGCTGCACACGGGTACGTTACCTGTGTACACCTGGCTTAATGAAAATGAATACACGGGCCTTGTTCCGTAAAATGTAGACATTGAAGCCAACCTGAGACAATCGAACATTGATTATCCTTTGTCAAGATACATTTCATTTCTGGGACATTCTCAAGCGAACAATTAGAAAAGAACTTGCCCTTACACCACACGGTATTAGGTTCCCCCCGTTCAGGAAGAGCAGTATAGTAGTGCGCTGTATGACCTGGTCATGTTGTTAGGGCTTTATTCACTCTGGACGAGCCGCATAATTGACAGACATGCTGAACCACCTCGCTCGACGAGGTCTGTGTTCCAAGAAGAGGTTGCCCAAGTACGCAGTGTGGTTGAGACTTTTGATACTGTTCCGGGCTTCTTTCACTTCTGAACGCTTGTGTCTGTTTACCTACATTTTGAAGATTCTCTGAATTTAAATATACCCGCATTTCCCCGAAGGGGAGTATGAGGAAGTGCGAAGCACGGGGTGATGCTATGAGGGGGCGCGCGCGACTAAACTGCAGAGCCGAGCGAAGGAGACGGCAGCGAGAGAGCACGCGCCAGCCGACCCACGGAGGTCTGGCCGTTTTTAAGGGCAAAGCACTTTTACTGATGATGATGATTAAGTGTAATTAATGATTTAAGGTGTTGTTGTCATGATGCATTTGTACACACACACACACATTTATATATGAAGTATTATTTATTTATTTTACACTTCACGCTTTTCGTATGATGCATTAATGCACCTCGCGAGTGCGTCACACACACACACACACATACACACACTACACACGTCACTACAGATCAGCACCTATTCGGCGGCCGAGGGTGAGTGCAAACCTAACGGGGGGAGAGGCACACCAGCTGCGCGGAGGGTGCGAGGAGCCGGCGCGGCGCGCGCAGCCACGGCGCGGAGGCGCCAGCTGCACAACGCGCCGTGACGTCACGGCGCGGAGAGCGGTGCGGAGCCGGCGCGGGGCGCGCGCAGCCACGGAGCGGAGGGCGGAGCGCGCGCAGTCACGTGGGGCGTGACGTCGCTGCGCCGTTGCTACAGACGCTCCTCTCCGCTCCTCGCGCCGTTGCTAGGGGAGAGGAGGAGGAGCGCGGATGCCGGCGGAGTTTTCGGGGTCGCTTAAGAAGTGCATTCGCACTTAAAAGTGCAAAATGTCTTGTATACTAGAGTGTAATACATACGTGCGCAACTGTATAGTATAAACAGTTTATACGCATTTACTGGAAATATTTCCATGCAATAAAGAAAAAAATGCGGGTGGCCGAGTGCGTAGCTTATCGCGCTCAGGCGCAAGGCGTCCCAGCTTCGGTCCCCCGTCGCCGAAGGTCTTTTCTAATTTCTTTATTGGCATCTACCTGGAATTTTCGCTCACAACCAACGACGCCGACACCGACACCAGAAGTTCTGCGAGACGAGCTCTCATCACATTCTTGAGAGGAAAGTAGCAAGCCTGTAGTTTTCGAGAAAGGAAACGAAAGCAAAACAATTGACACTTACCGGTGCGAGCGCTCCAGAACACCGCGTTGTTTCTTAGAGTGGACGACACAGAAAAAGAACAGTGCTTGCATGCGGTGACTGTCTTTTTCGTGATAATTTATTGTACCAATTTACCTCTAGCATAATGGAAGACTAACTAGGTCAGTAATTGTTTCCAGGAAAGCGAGCACGCCTTGCTTTTCGCATACCGACCGCTACAAGCGAGGCTATTGTTCTGTGTGTCGTGTTTCTCTGTAGTGGATTTGGAAACATGGGACGTACAGTGAGCGTGACGCTTCGTGCAATGAAATGATGGTGCTGGTTGAATCGTACAACTGTTGTGAACTTGCGGTGCGAAGTTCATGTTGATGTACGAAAAGCGTGCTTGTATGTACGCTCCCCTGTACACCTCACATATAGTAGGGCAACCTGCACGTGCAAGATTATCGTGGTGATGCCTACAAGCTTCTTACAACGGTCGAGCGCGACTTGCGGATTGTCATAAACCGCTTGTCTCAAATGAAATGTGGGACCTGTCGGTGTCCGCGCCGAACACATCTACCAGATGTGCGACGTGGTAGACAGGCCGTATGTCCATCTTGTGTGTTGCGTGTAGACGGTTCTAAAGATCTTCCCAGCGGGGGGTGCTAGGCGGCTTGACAATCCCTGCAGCTAACGCTGGAAAGTACAGACGAGATGCATATGCTGTCACGAGACACTCATTAAGTTAATGTCATGTTCTCGGTTCATCGCGTTGCAATTCATATTCATTCACAATAATGCACTTTATTCGTCTTTACTCCATACTGAATCCACATTAATTAATCTTCAGTGCTACCGTAGTTCACCGTAATGGCACATAGCTGCATGTTCTGACCCGCGACCACCGGCAAAGGTCTTGCAAGCCTCTCTCTCTGAGGGTGGCTTCACCATGCGAGAGCGCGCAAAACTGCTTCGCCTCTGCACGGGCTGAGTGTGGGCGGCGGCTCGCCTGCACGCCAAGGGACGCTTGCGGACGTTGCGGCGACCACTAGAGCCTCGACCGCCTTCTCTGTGCTTGTTGGCGCAGGAACGCTCAGGGCTGCCTACGGGAAAGAGGGCCTCTCTGACACAACCTCAAACGAACTGCTGTTCACCTCCCGAACTCCGGGCCCTCCACAGCCTCTTGGAGTTTGTGGAGGCCACCGGCATCACTGCCAACCTCGCAGCCCACTGGAACCTCTATGCACCATCGGGCTCCTCCATTAACGGACGAGACCCCGGCTGTTTCTCCTCTTCTACTACAGCACTCCTAATGCCCATTTCCCCTGCGCCGTGATGCCTATTAGGCTAAATATTTAAGCGTCATTTCCATAATAAATCACCACATGGACCCCTGGTATGTTCGCCTCCATGGAAAGCGCGACCACCGAGGCCGGGTTCGAACCGGTGTCTTTTGGATCCGCAGTCGAGCACCCAGACCTAGTGGGGCGTGATCATCCCAAGAACGAATACCACACAGTTGCTTCAAAGGACATTCCCGTTCACCACCGAACCACACAGCAACCATACAGCGTTCTCCATAAATCCTTTGACGGGGAAGACGCTACATACTTCAGCGACGTACAGCGGGGAGTCGACTGGTTAAGAAATATATATGTGGCGTTGTATCGTGACTGTTGGCGGCCGTGCGGCGGTTTGCCAACATTACGCCGCATCTCACAAGGGTATGACAGAAATCGAAATAATTTAAATATCATAAAAAGAACGTTTTTAGGTAACAACATTGTAAATAGCTTGGAGCAGGAAGATGCACTGATCAACGGCTTGGACCTGGAGGTTCAAGCAGAGCTTCTCAGTAACGATAGGCGGCGAAAGCCTGTGCAGACCTGGACTTCGGCCTACACCGGGCAAGTGCGTAAATCCCCCTTATTGCCTTTTCCCTTGAAGCAAATTATTTCTTTCGCTTCGTGGCAGTTTAAAATTTTAGTTCACTCTGTCGGGCTACCCTGGGACGGGAAAGGTATATGACGGCAATTGTCGTCCTGTTGCTGCAGCGTTTACGGGCAAAGCAGGTATCCGCTTTGACTATTCTTATTTTCATGTATTCTTCTTGTCACGTAAGCCTGAATATCATTCATGTACTGAGGCTTCGACGGTAATTAAGTCCCCAAACACGCCATCACTTCTGAAGCACCTCTCGTCACCGCGACGCAGACGTCGCACTCTCTGCTATCACACAGTGCCCCGTACTACATGTATACTCGTACGCTTGTCCGGACTGCAACGCGCCGCCCAAGCTTTACCACGCCACGTGGGTGTGTAAAAGCAGTACCACGCGAGCTACAACCGAACGTACAGCATGGGAAATTTTGCTATCCTGCATACGTCCACTCAGATGAGAGCGCGCTGGACGTTTTACACCGCGTATACGTAACCACCGCGTTTTACACCGCGTATACGTAACCGTGACGGGAACTTACCGTGAGTTTTACAGTGGTGCCTGTCTTCCATTTCCATCCTCTCTCGCATCTCTATGGCGGCATACACTGAAGCCCAATGTGGCCCTTGCTCTGTTCCGTCAGTCACCGGCGCAGAAACTGATGTCACTGATCAAAACATCCGCTGTCTCGCTCTCCTGATGCTGAGGCCTTCTGCGCGATGTACAACTTCGCACATTCCCCCGCTACTTTATATAGCGCACGTTTCCATTGCCGAAGCAACGGCCCGTCTGGGTCGCGTGAAGCGCTCAAAAACCCCTGCTATCTTTCTCTTTTTTGTTTTTACGTCTACGCACAGCTTGCGCGCCCTACGCTGCAAACAGCTGCTGCATCATGAAATCCGCACGGCAGGAATGAACCGCGCCACACAAACTCACCGCCCCCATTGCTCGTGTACACACTACGCAGTGCTTCACCTCGTCGAGAGCGATGCATCGCGCGCTGCACATAATTATCCAGAGAATATTTCGACTCTATTAAAGCTACAACAACGACTGTTCAGCAAGCGCGACTGCATAGACGATGTTGTGCATTAATTTACCGTGCACTAGGTTGGTCCCGAATTTAATCTTAACATGTCTTCGGAACATTACAAATTCATCATTATGAACCGCGTGTTGATTTATAAAAGCTACAGCTCGCAATGAGATGCACACGTGCGGTGACGTGTTTCGCGCTTTTGGTAAATACTGTTGCAGCGAAATCCAGATATGACGAAGGAATAAATAGTGCGACGGAGACGTCTTTGCGATTACATACGATTCCCATGGTAGCGGTACTCTCAGAGCCAGAGTTTACTATACGGGCGTATTTTTGCTGAAACGTCTGAACGAATAAACGAAATTAACTTTTTATTGCTTGTGGAACGGCGTTTCGTCCCACCTTCGGCCGAAACCATCATAGTTAGCCAGCTCGCAGCAAAGGACCATGTTTACACTGCGCTGCGACTACCATCTTGTTCATCTGAACTGAGGTTGGGACGGATGTGTGATTTCGTGGTGTGCCGCTCGCTCTTTATTTATTTTTTTTTGTCCCAACCTCAGAGATGTTCGCTAACCAGCTCGCCATTACAACCGTGAAAAGGGTGTTTTCTTTAATGAATGAGGTGAACGTGGACTTCAGATAGAACGCGGCGTAATTTGAGCACACGTAAAAGCTGTGACGGTGCTCAAAGGGAATGTGAACATGACCTGTGTGTGATTAGTGTCAGGGACACATCAGCTAAAGTGAAGCAACGCTGAAGCAGATTCAACTAAGCAATGGGTATTAGATGTTCACGGTGGCCAGAAGGAAAAAAGAAAAGAAAATAACGTGGAAGACATGAAACACCGCATGGTGCATATGTGCTGATGAAGTGTAAAGTAAATTTCGGAAAGAAGGTAGAAGGTGGTCTGATGTAGTGAACCTGTTCTCAGTTCCCACATTCTCCTTCTTCCTGCTGCTCTTGTTCCTTTTGGAGCCGAGCTCCCCCAGCTGACGTTGTCGCTGTGAAGAAGGATGGGTGGAAGTCATCCCACTGCCTGTCCGCCGTTGCGTTGTCTCTACTTAAAGGATGGAGACCAGTCTTTTTCTCATACAAACACAACATGAGTTTATATACGAGACAGTACATACAATTTACAGGCAGCGACTCGGTTGGCAGGACTTCGGTGGCCGACCAGTGCAAATGACCTCTCCTGCGACCAGAATCAACACCCGGACTCGTGTTAGATGTCCTCTCTAGCACTATCCGCTCCGTCCTCAACAACCTTCAGCCTTACAACTGGCTTCCGACCCTCTGTCAGGGACGAGGGGCCACCTTAGAAACCCTGGTTGCTCCGCCGCTGAATCCCTCACAGCCAATCACAATCTTTCACACAAACAGAACCCCGCATGTCTAAGATGGTGCCAAACCCCTAGCAACATACGTGCACTGCTGCTCGATTAGCAACGCACGAGGTCTTTATCCAGCGGCCGTGATACATGCATCAGACAAACAGAACCCCGCATAGCAACCAGCACACCGAGAGGAACATGGAATCCCACAGGCACAACCATCCACACTGACAACAAACGACAACCCGTGCACATTAAACTTGACCTCCACTCTGCCCCTTGCTCACATGTGCTTTTAACAAAGACGCTCCATGGGGTGCGAGGGCGGCTACAGACATTCCTCGACAGGCTGTCTGAACTACACGTTTCCCTGGGGTTGCCAAACCGGTTCCCAGTTACCAGCTAGCCTGTTCCCAGCAGTACAACGATTTCCAACAATGGTTGCCTTCTGTCCCGCATGTCCACCACGTGGCTATAGAGGCTGGAAAGGTTTTCAAAACCTTCGTGGCTGTGCGCCTTCCCGCGCATACTCGACCACCTCGGAATACCGTAATTTCCGTCTTTTTCCGACGACCTTTACATATAACTTACTGCTTTAGTTAATTATACCGTGGCATTCAGTGCACCTATTATTCCTACTGTTCACGGCCAATCAGAACCTGCAGCAAAGCCAGCACGGTTATGTCATATCCCCTCAGAAAAACTGTTGATGTATAGCGCTGCAGTCAGCGCGGAAACCGATTTCAGGTACAAATTAAAATATGAAACGGTTCAATTTCGCCGCTTTCACTCGTGTTTCGCTCATCATCAAGTCCCACACAAAGCAAAGGTACAATAAAATCAACGTGCGTAAAATGCGGCCCCTTTAAGAATATTCAGTTCAATACTGATCTAGGGGAAGTCTTTCTTTATTGTCCTTTGCAAAACTTCCCAAAAATAAACCCCCTCCCAGCAGCGTAAGAAACCCATGGTCTGTTGTTTTTGGCTGCTTGCAAATTAAGCATTGTGAACCCCACGGCAAAAAGAAACCCTTCTCCCCCAAAAAGCTTTTAAGAGGCAATGTTCCTGAATAGAGTTTAGAGAAGGTTTTCGTTCCCGGCTGAACGTGCATTCTTTTAACTCTCTGTAGGACATCTTTACTGCCCTTCACTGCGCAAGGACCTATACAGAGGCACCGGAAAACAACATCAACACCGGCGCTCATGCTCGAAGCTGTACGAACGCGCCTCAGATTGTTACCTCGCTTCGTTCTTTGACTCTCTCGTCCGGCTCAGTGCGCGCTCACTGAGGCGCACTTTGCTTGGAACGGTGCCGTCATCCAGGAGAGGCGAAGCACTACAGCTTCACTTCGCCTTTTCTAGATGGCCGCACCATTCCTGGCGTGTTCCAAAGTGCGCCTCGATGCACGCGCGTGGAGCCAGACGACCGTGTCAAGGACAGAAGCTAGAGGAGTACAAGGTGCGTTCGTACAGCTTCGAGCATGAGCCCCGATAGCCTAATGGCAGAGCACAGGTCACCTCTCGGCGTGGATGGTGTTTTCCCGCCTGCTCTTTGAGTGTTAAGGCAACAAGAAAACTGCTGCGTTAGGCGCCGAAGTACGGCAAAAGCGTTGATGAGTGAATGTGGCGCGAGTAAACATCACTGATGCCTTTGTCGCGCGGTATTTACTATCGACAGTGTCCATTGATTACGTAAACCACTTCATTTACCACAAGGGGTTGGTCGTGGACGTTACGGAGGCGATGCGTGAACGTGAGTCCATCCATGTCAAACGGTGTGCACCAGCGAAACACCAATATCAGTGTGCAAGTTCACCTCATTGTACAATAAACATTCAACTGTGTCGGCGAAGACACATTTCCCTTTCGTGCTATACCGATTCCTGTGACAGATGGATTTCTCTTCTTTCTTTGCATCTAGCGCGCTTTTTGAATGGCAGGAGCGAGGCGCGTACATACTGTGGTTCCGCCTTAAGTTCACTTCTTCAGCAGCGGTCCGCATCTTGCGAGGAGGCGCCATCAGGTACATCGAAGAGCCATGTCAGGTTGCTGTCGGAGCTGCGCACGTCGCCTGTCGCGTGACGCATGGAACGATACGACAAAACTGCTTCATGAGGCAGCGCTCCGTAAAAACACATTTCGAAGGCTATGCGGAGGAAATCAGCGCCAATAGATGGCAGCAGTTGTCCTGTTCTTCACGAGGAGCGATAGTGGTTACGGACACGGGCGGCGGCGGACAACTACGGCGCCGTTGTTGTGATCTCATAACAGCTTACGCTGTAAAAACTAGGAGGCGGCGTCACGTGACTTCGCTAGCCTCGGCAAGCCAACCTCCTTTGTCGCCGCTTCGAGGACCTAGTGCGCAGTGGCCATTGGGTAGGATCAGGCCCACAAGGTTCCGGACTACTCGAGGTTTGTTTGCCACCCGGTAACTTGCAGCAGCGTTCGCGGTATGCACCCCGATGGAGGAAGGAGAGGCCGACGAAAGGCGTGCCTGACCCGTGTCTACATAATTGATAAGGCGCCATTTACACATGCTGTCGATGGACTTGCCAGCGCTTTCGCATCGAAAGCTGTGCAGGGCGTCTGGCCGCGATCCGTTTTTGCGACATTAAGGTTTTGTTAAATCAGCTGTTGTGCCCTATAACTGCGGTGTGTCTTGCAAATTTTGGTCTCGCTGTTTTGCACTTACAGATGTTTTGAGGAAAATCATATGTCGCGTTTCCATTTTGTCAGTCGCCGATGTGTTTTTTAGCTGTGTGTGCTGCCACGTCGTTACGCTGTCGAAACGCTCCTCGGGCGTCCAGTCTCGTTACACAATACAGCGAGTGGACAGAATTCGTGCATTTTGTGAACTAGTCCATGGGCGTCGGCAAGATTTTGTTTTGGAGACGGCGAAGCCTTTGCATCAGAACGGTTGGGGAGGGGAGGGGGGGGGGGGGGCGAATATAACAACAGTTGGACTCCACATTGTCCGAAACACAAAAAGTAAGCAAGCACGAGTGAAGAATTGGGAAATCGGTGATAGAGTAAGGGTGGCTGGTGTGACTTGGTGGGTGTAGGTGCCCCTCTTGCACCCCCCCCCCCCCCCTGCATTAGTCAGCACATTTAGAATGCGATATTAGCCCTGCAGCAGCTCCTCCAACATTGCGGTAAGGACCTTTCTTTCAGACATTGCCATGGTATCCTCTTCGGTCGCCTTTCAGCCTCTCCTGAATCGTTTCCCAGCATCGAGCCAGGTTCGAGTGCTCCCGCTATTATTACATTTCCCCCTGCCCTGCTGCCTTTGTCTGCTCTGGACGTTTGGACTGACTTTCGGGGTGAGGCATGGCCCTCCTTTCGGAAACATCGTGCATCCGCCCGTAGGGATCCGCACCGTTACCGAGCCCACGGCAAAGCTACAACAGCTGTGCTTCTACAGCCAGGGCTGTCATTACTGAATTTTCCTTCTCTCTCGCTCTCGACTTACTTCGTCCTGTCTAGCAGCTGCTGCGAAACACACACATACGGATACATGCCGCACGAACACGTGGACATCAGTATATTGACTGCCGGAAATGTCAGTAAAAACGGAAGGTTCATTTCGGCGTGTTTCATCGAATATGCTATATGTTTCTGTACACATGCAGAGTATATCAGCTCGGCCTGAGTAGAAGTACAGTTAGGAATACACTTCCTGCAGAGGCTTTTGCGAGAATTGCTAGTAAACGTAGTAGTTCGGCGAGTTAATGTGGACCTGTACAGTCCTTACCTCGACATACTAACACATACTTGCAGCAAGAAACTTGGTTCAATCGCGAATTTCATCAAGTTGAGGTTCCTTTGTTTCAAGAATAAATTGAACAGCTCCAAGAATAATCCTGCATCTCATTTGATTGGATTCATCGCCCACCGCGTTCTCGCCGCACGCAGACGCGGCGCTGTACCGCGTAGCATACGTGCACGCTTTCTGTGGCTGTGCGTGTGTGCGCATGCGCTAGCACCCATGCCCACACCACACTCGTTGGGCCAACAAGACGACGGTGGCGCGCTGCTTTTGTTGCAACAGGCTACGCGCCATTGAAGCGGTGCCGCGCTATGATGAGAGGCGGCATCGAACGATGGCGCGGTGCCTCGTTAGAAGCGCGCAGTACGCGTTCCAACATTACCGAATGAATGAAGATGCCCATCGCGACCGGGGACAAGTCATACTCGCGTGTTTGTCGGTGAACGTCGTGATCAAATTTCTAGCTTCATTTTAACGCGATGGCGTACGTTAAAGAGCTCGTTTCGCAAGAATTTCGGTGTCGGCACCGTTGGTTGTGAGCGGAAAATGAGTGTCGTCTGTGAGCGAAAATTCGAGGCAGGCGCGCGATCTGGTAAGCAGCTCCCTTTCTGAACGCTCGCTCTGCGCCTCTTGATTCGTTAGCGTCCGTGTTGTTGTCAGCGGCTGCCGTTGCGATGGGCGACACTAAAGTCCCTATAGTTATTTTTTTCCGTTTTTAAGTGGCGACAACCACCTCCTCTCCCGGCATCCTCTCGCTTAAAGCCCGCGTCGGCAGCCATGTTCCTCCTAAACACGTGGAGCGGAGCACGCGCGCGCAGATAGCGTCAGGCCGTGCGCATACGCCTCCGTATCTAATATGATAGTCGACGTGCCATATGTAAGGAAGCGCCTACTGAAACGCGGAACTTTCTTTGACGTTCTCTCGCTGCAGCATTCAAGTAACAGCTTCAGGAAGAACATGGCTGCCAAAAGCAACGCCGACCAATCAGATGCGCCAGCGGCACGTCAATGCTTTTTCTACGCGCGCGGCTGCAGCGGCGCAACGTCGGGCACAGCAGACCGCTGTGCAGAGAGAAGCCCAAACCGCAGAGTTATGGCGCAGGGGATACCCGCCGCCTGTACTTGCACTAGCTTCCCCAAGCGTTTACAATGGCTTCTAGGAAGGTCGCTCCTTCAGCTTACGCTGTCACTGTCCTGCGATTCCGCGCAGGCCTGGCTCTTTTTTTTTTTTCTATCCTCCATGGTCCATAGTCACTATAGTCACAGAACACCTATATACGTAGTATAACCAACCTACAGAGAAGGGAAACTGTACCTTTGACAGCGTAACGAAAATAAGGGTAGCGGTGGCGTCGTGAACTAAAGTATACGACGGAGAGATGGTGCTGCGCAAGATATAATCCAGTCCCGCTCTGTGATAATGGCCTGGGAAGTGTGCTGTTGTTTGAGCGTTGCGTACTCTCGTCCGTAAAGAAGCGTACAACAGCGAACTCGTGTGGCGCGCGTCCGCCGCGGTGGTTGTGGTGCTGGGCTGCCACCCAAAAAACGCGGGTTCGATCCGGGCCATGTCGGTCGCATTTAGGCGAAAATGCGATGTCAGTGCACGTTAAGGAACCCCAGGAGGTCTAAATTTCCGGAGCTCTCCACTACGGCCTTTCTCTCCTCTCTCTTTCACTCCCTTTCCCCCCACGGACGCTTTTTTATACATGGGCTGCAGAAATTAGCGTCATTTCCTAACCGTACCACAATCATCATCATCGCGCGTGTGGTGGGGCTGACGAGACCATCGCACACATCGTGACGGAGTGCACGCAACTGAGCCCTACCAATGCGAACAGAGATCTCGCTGCCGCACTTGGTTTTGTTGACACAGATGGCGACGTGGTGGACTATTTCGCAGTGAGGTGCAGCATAACTCGCTTAGAACAATGGGGGAGAATAACTCTCTCGGGAGGGTTCTTAACCCACCAACCCGCCCGGTCTTTCTTTTTGTTCTGTTTTTCTTTTCTTACCCCTTTTTTCTCTTTTTTTCCTTTAATTGTACTATCTATGTACCACTGGCTGGGGTGCCACAGCTGCGTGCGGCTGGTCACGCTGTTCGCTCGCTGGTCCTAGGCGTGCGGTTAATGCTATCCCGAGGCGTTATTCTCGGATACAGTCCTATAATACGAGTATAACTATTTCTGTTATGCCGCCAGGTGACCGAGAGGTCTCAACTGGTAAAAAGCTATACTCTTGCTTGCCCATTGTTAATCAACTGGTAAATAAGTAAACGAGTCAACCTCCTCTGGTTATGTTAGTGCATAGTCGTCAAAGTCGCTGCTAAATTTACAGTTTTATCCTTCACTACCGTTTAGCTGTGCCTCACTCTTAGCATGGGTGTCACACAAAACCAGAGGTTTCCCCAGGAACTGAAGTTAGGAGGTGGGTCTAGACATCAGTGGGAGGTGTGGAGCACCAGGTATTTTGGATTTGTCACAAATATTTAGAAATTAAGGGGGTTCCTTTAGAAAGACAACGATGTGTCAACACCTCCCCTAGGGGGTCTGTAGGGAAATTTCGGCTCAAAACAGGCCTTTTTGAGCTGCATAGTAGTTCAAGGAAATAGCACTCACTACACATTCAAATCTACAATACGAGCAAATGCTAGCAAATGCTGAGCTAATGAATTTGTAAGGAAGGCCCGAAAGGCGCGCCTTCGTGCGAGCCACCTTGGTTTTTCTGGAACTAACGACACGGCAGTGTATGTGAACGACCATCTTACAATCAGCCACAAAAGGGTGTTTGCAAAAGCGCTTGCTTTGAAGAAGGCAAAAAAGTGGCAGTACCTTTGGACTGAGAACTGTCAAATCAAAGCTCGAAAAACCAGCGATAGTAGGGTGCTCCGAATCGTAGCCGATTCTGATCTGCGCATATTCACATAAGGGACTTGTTGGACTGATTATTTGGGACAAGTGCCGTTGTGCGTCTTCATTGCTATATCTCTCCTGTATCCGTGCGAAATTCATCCATTACTGAAGTCCAATCTTCATCCTTTGGTGCATTTCAACGCCCGAAGTTTAAGAAGGAATCACGAAAGCTGGAAAGACTCCCTATATTCCCTTGATCATGCTTTTTCTGTCATTTGTATATCCGAAACATGGCTTTCTAGCGATGACTGTAACATGTATGGCTTCGTTTCTTACACTCCCGAATATTGTCACCTTTTAAACAATAAGCATGGTGGTGCTGCTATATTTGTTTCACCCTACAGCAGCTGTGTACTCGAAGGAACGATTTAAACTTCCAAATAGATTGCTGTGAAACGGTGCGGGTGGAAACTAATGAGCCCCTCCAGACTTCCAATTCTAAAGGCCTTGTCCTTGGCTGAGTTTACAGATACCCGCCTCTAACGTATCTGATTTCTTTCTCGCTCTAAATAACGTGCTTAACAAGCTGTTATCCGATGACAGTGGGTGACATAAACATTAATCTCCTGGATGTTAATTCTGGTGTGTCCACAGCTTACACTGGCTGCTTTAGTGGGTATGGTCTTGAATGTCTCATCACATCACCAACACGATTCCCTGATGGATGCTCTGATTCTCTTATCGATAATGTTCTAACTAACATCGACCTACCAATTACTGCAGGCGTTGTTAACACTGACCTCACGGATCACTTTCCGATTTTTGCAGTTTTCGATGCTCGTTTCGCTAATGTTGGCACCTTATATTTCACCACAACGTTCGATACAGATGAATTCGTTTCTGCATTTAGCTCCACCGACTGGTCTTATCTCAATTCAATTCATGAAGCTTTCATCACAAAAAAAAAAAAAAAAAAGAAACTTAGAATCCTACGGAGGCGTATAAGATTTTTTTTTTTTTTGTGATGCATTCACGAAGGCAGTTTCTACCGCCTCTAAAATTGTGCGCTATAAAATAAATTCAAATATCCGAAAAATCCTTGGATGACCGATGGTTTACTAAAGAGCTTGAGAAAAAACAATAATTTGTATAAGCAAACCAAAAGACAGCCATTCAATAGTTCTTTGCTTAATAGGTACAAGAAGTATTGTAAGATTCTCAATAGTACTCTCCGGGAAGCGAAAAGGCGACACTACGAAACAGAATTTGTGCGGAATAAAGGTAATCCTAAAAAGCAATGGCAATTGCTGAATTATTCTTTGAACCGTAAGTCGCCAACGTTTATCTCTACTATTGAACACGAGAGCATTACTTTCAGCCAGCCTGCTGAGATTGCTAGGGCGTTTTCCGATCATTTTGCATTATCTCAGAGCAGTCAGCCGTCAACTTTTCAACCTAAAATAAATCGCCTGTGTCATCCATTTTATGTTTCTCCGGTTACGCCAAGTGAGGTGGCATCTACTATCCGCCACGCTAGTAACACGAGCCGTGGATTGGATGATATTTGAATACGCCATTTAAAACTGGTTGCTGACATTGTTTGCAAACCCCTAAGTGCAACAACTAATTTAATTGTCAAAACTGGCGAATTTCCGCAAGTATTAAAACGTACTAAGGTTATCTCGGTTTTCAAGAAAGGTAACAAAGAGCTGCTGTCAAATTACCGTCCCATTTCTATCCTTCCCTCCCTAAGTAAAATAATTGAAAAGTTATTTGTGTCCAGACTAACAAAGTGCCTAGATAAGTTCCACAAAATCAAATCCTGCCAGTTTGGTTTTCGGGCGGGAAGTTCTGCCAACTTAGCCTTACTTTAACAGATTTCATTAAGAACAGTCTTGATAGGAATGAATTCGTCGTAGTCCGTCTTCCTAGACCTTACTAAAGCTTTTGACACCATTAATCACACAATTTTGTATCGTGAACTAGAAGCATATGGGATCACTGGCCCGGCTCTAATGTTTTTAAAGCATTATTTAAGAATTTGTGGTGTACGCTCGCGAAACATTCTCTCCTCCTAAAACAACTAACCAAGGAGTGCCACAGTGTTCAATTTTGGAAACACTGGTGTTTTCTCTTTATATTAGCGATTTGCCGGGCGTCACTGACTTATGCCACTATGTATTGTACGCTGACGATACAACTATACCTGTGCCTGATAAGTGTATGTATTCATTATAAATAAGCTAAATATGTCACTTCATCACCTAATTAAATGTTGTAACAGTAACGAACCCGTTACCGAAAGTAATGATACTCGGCGCCAGCTGGGCCGGTACGCCATCCAGACACACATTTTTGGTAACATGAAGTGTTCTCTCACATACGGTGCAGGCAGGCAAATGCCGCGTATCTGACACGGCCTTAAACACATCAGAACTTGTAGTACAGTGAAACCATTTCTCCTTACTCCCGTAATCAAAGAGTTTTTTTGTAAGAACGACACGGATAGGCAAAAACAGACATCTGGCAATGCACATGGTCACTCGGATCAACGCACTAACAAAATTGTCCTGCAAGATAGAGGTGTTATTCCAGCACGCTGCCTGTTGTATCCGATGATGGAGGACGAATACCTCACACAAGTCCGTGAGTTGACGTGGGGTTCAACTCATTAAACATTGGATCGCGCACACACACCTCATCCCCGAACATTCCTCGTTCGTTGCTGCCATGAATTCCTTCACTTGTGCTTCGCTTAGCGTTTTCATTGATCCTGGCCTCGTTGTACATCCGCTCATGACTCTGGCCAGGCATGCTGGTGCTCCGTGGCTTGAAGAAACGCTACTGGCAGCAAACCTTACGCGGACTGAGCTCTAGCTCTCTGTAGGCTTAATCGGTCAGAAACTTCGGAGAGTTGCAAAAAGCAAGACACGTCCATTCACATTCAGCGCACCAGAAGAGTGCACGGTAACTGTCTCTCAGTGAGGACACCTCAAGAAAGAGAGAGAGAGATAAAACTTTATTGTCGTCAGTTACGGAGGTAGGTGATCCGCCAGGTCGAGCCTGGTGGCCACCTCCTCAGCTCTCTGTATGGCCTGGAGCTGGACGCTAAGGCTGGTGGAGGTCAGAACCTCCTCCCACCCCTCAGGTGAGGGAGTGGCAAGGAGATCGGGAGAGGGTGGGTCTTCTCTGCAGTCCCAGAGGATATGGTTAAGTGTGGCTGTTGAGCCGCATTGCGGTCAAGAAGCCCTTACCTCATATCACGACATTACCCACTATCATCGCTTGTCGAGGCAGCTGAAACCACCTCCGCACCATAAATTGACCAAGCGCCAGGAGGTGATCTGGCGCTGACTACAAACACATTCTTTTCCGAACCCGTACGTCTACGCGCGCATATACCCTGACATATTCGAGGACACCTCAACCGAGCGCACCAAGACGAATGGTTCATTTTCGAAGGGAGAAACGTAAAGGGGACGTAGAGAAAAGCAACAAAACAAATAACAGAACACAAAAAGTCAGCAAAAGCGATCCTGGCGTCTCTCGAGCATGCAGACAGCGTGACAGGGGCAGCTGCCCGTACGCTTTCACGAGAAGTCACCCGCGCGCGGTCTCAAACAAACCCCTCAACTGACCATGTGGGAAGCGAGCGGCGTCTGCTCGCCTCCGTGCCATTCCCGTTCGGCGCTTAGCCGTGTTCCCTACATGGGAGACAGAAATTAGCGCCTCTTCCTTCCTCAAGAATCACTATATATATATATTGTAACGACGCGTAATCGACGAGGCACAAGGCACAACGATGCACAGGAGCAGCACAAGTAAAAACACTTTATGCTCGTCCGCGAAAAAGAACCGAACGTCCTCTTCGTCGCCATGCACGATCAGCTCGAAAGCGCGTGCAACTTCAACTTTGTCGGCGTTGGCACATACCCGCGGCAGTATAGTCGTTCCAATTGCTCCCCCTTTTAAAAACAATCATCGTCCCGATGATAGAAGTTCACCCAACCACGACAAAAGAACGACTGTGTAGGTTTGTCAATCTTCACAGTACGGCTTCATACGAAGCACGTGAACTACTTCGGGCAAGTTCCGTCGGCGGTGTGAACAGTCTGGGCTGTCGGGAAGCACTTCGTAGTTGACGTCACTGATGCGTCGGAGAACCACATAAGGCCCGAAGTATCTGCGCAGGAGTTTTTCAGAGAGCCCACGCCGACGAATAGGTGTCCAGACCCAGACTCTGTCGCCGACGTTGTATGTTACGGGCCTATGACGAAGATTATAGCGTCTGGCGTCACAGTCCTGTTGCTCGTGGATGCGCAGGCGCGCAAGCTGCCTAGCTTCTTCTGCTCGTTGGGTGATTTCTTCCGCACTCGTCTCGTTGTCATTAAGTTCATGGGGCAGCATTGCGTCTAACGTTGTCGTAACCTCACGACCGTAAACGAGACTGAAAGGTGTCTTGCGAGTGGTTTCTTGACGAGCCGTGTTGTACGCGAAAGTTACATAAGGTAAAATGTCGTCCCAGTTCTTGTGATCTGCGTCTACGTACATGCTTATCATGTCAGCCAGTGTTCGGTTGAGTCGTTCCGTCAGCCCGTTTGTCTGTGGGTGATAAGCTGTTGTCTTCCGATGGGCTGTGCCACTCAGCCGTAGAACGTGGTCCAAAAACTTCGCCATGAACGCTGTGCCTCTGTCCGTGATGACTACGGTGGGAGCGCCATGCCTTAAAACGATGGCCTCCAGAAAAAATCGTGCCGCCTCGTCCGCTGTTCCCCGTCTAAGAGCACCTGTCTCGGCGTATCTGGTGAGGTAATCCGTGGCGACAATAATCCACCTATTGCCGCTAGTAGACACTGGAAAGGGTCCCAGAAAGTCCATACCTACTTGTGCAAATGGTGTAGATGGTACTTGCACAGGGTGCAGTAAACCGGCTGGCTTGACGGACGGTGGTTTGCGGCGCTGGCAATCGAGGCAAGTCTGGACGTAACGCTTCACGATAGCAGCAAGTCTTGGCCAGTAGTAATTCTGCCGAATTCGTGCCAACGTGCGAGTGTAGCCCAAGTGCCCAGCAGTCGGCTCGTTGTGGCAGGCGTGTAGGATCTCATTTCGAAGTGATGATGGTACGATTAGTAAGTAGTTGCTGCCACTAGGTGAAAAACTCTTCTTGTATACTACGCTGTGGCGTAAGCAGTACGATGTCAGCCCTCTTGCGAATAACCTTGGCACTTTGTTGGTTCGGCCTTCTAGGTAGTCAATAAGCGGCAGCAATTCAAGGTCCTCTCGTTGCTGACGTGAAAGATCGGCAGTGTCCACGAATCCCAGAAAAGCGGTGTCGTCATCATCTTGCGCTACCGTCTCAACAGGAGACCGAGAAAGGCAGTCGGCATCGGCGTGCCGCTTTCCCGACTTGTAGGTGACACTGAAGTCGAACTCTTGGAGTCGAAGACTCTAGCGTGCGAGCCGACCTGAAGGATCTTTCAGATTTAGGAGCCAGCAGAGCGAATGGTGGTCAGTAACAACGGTGAAACTCCGACCGTACAAATATGGGCGGAACTTCAGAACTGCCCAAACCAGGGCGAGGCATTCTTTTTCAGTCGTGGAGTAGTTAGCTTCCGTTCGGGACAGCGTCCTGCTGGCGTAAGCGATCACTTTTTCGCTGTCGTTCTGCCACTGTACGAGCACCGCACTATAGGCCGACATTACTAGCGTCTGTATGCACTTTCGTCGGGGCGTATTCATCGAAGTGCGCTAGCACAGGAGGCGTTTGCATGCGTTGTCGAAGCTCGTGAAAAGCCCGCTCCTGGTCTTCGCCCCACGTGAAAGGTGTGTCTTGCCTGGTAAGCTGTGTTAAGGGCCATGCGATGCGTGAGAAATCCGCAATAAATCGTCGGTAGTACGCACAGAGGCCGAGAAAACGTCGGACGGCCTTTTTGTCTGATGGGGTCGGGAAATTAGCGACTGCAGCAATTTTTCCGGGATCAGGTTGGACTCCATGCCTGCTGACGACGTGGCCAAGAAACTGGAGCTCTTCGAAACCAAAATGACACTTTTCAGGCTTTAAGGTCAGACCGGCAGAGCGTATCGCTTCGAAAACTGTTTTCAGTCGCTGTAAGTGTTCGTCGAACGTTGCCGAGAAGACAATGACGTCATCCAAGTACACCAGGCATGTTTGCCATTTGAGTCCGGAGAGCACAGTGTCCATTAGACGCTGAAATGTCGCTGGCGCCGAACACAACCCGAAGGGGAGAACTTGAAATTCATAAAGTCCGTCGGGTGTCACGAATGCGGTTTTCTCACGGTCTCTCTCATCCACCTCGATCTGCCAATAACCGCTTTTTAGATCCATCGACGAAAAGTAGCGTGCGTTTCGCAACCTGTCCAAGGAGTCATCAATACGCGGCAATGGGTAAACGTCCTTCTTTGTGACCTGATTGAGCTTCCGATAGTCGACGCAGAAGCGCAGGCTACCGTCCTTCTTTTTCACCAAAACTACAGGGGATGCCCACGGACTATTGGATGGTCGGATAACGCCATCTTCCAGCATCGTCTTCACTTGCTTTTGTATGGCTTCGCGCTCCTTTGGGGCCACACGATACGGGTTCTGTCGAATTGGTCTGGCTTCGTCGTCAATAATGATGCGGTGTTTGGTGAGCGGCGTTTGACCAACTCTTGACGCAGATGAGAAACAGCCACGGTACTCGTTGATGAGCTCGACAAGACGTTCTCGCTCGGCTGCAGTTAATGTTGGACTTACGTCCACAAGAGGCGCAACTGTGGGGATTATAGAGACCGCCTCTTCAGCTAAGTGACAGTCTTCTGTTTGGGCTACTTCGTCAAAATAAGCAACAGCAGTGCCTTTAACAATACGTCGGCGCTCCTTACTAAAATTTGTCAGCAAGAGCTCAGCTCTTCCGTCGATTAAATTTATAAGTGCTCTCGCAAAGGAGACGCCACAATTCAATTCAAGCGTCTTGATGTGTTCCGCGACGCCAGTACCAATCTGCAAGCGGTCACAATAGACGGGTACGAGGGAGCAGCTTCGCGGCAAAAGTATGACGTCGTCGGCAGCAATACGCAAGCGGGGTCGTCGTTGGTGTTCCTCATGGATGTTGTCCGAGTTCGTGGCAAACATGACGCTCCGGCCACGGATGTTAATCACGGCACCGTACTCAAGCAGAAAATCCATTCCCAGGATAAGCTCTTTGCAACACTCGGAAAGAACGACGAGGGTGGCGACAAAGGTTGAACCGGCGATTAACAGTCTGGCCGTGCATTTTCCAAGAGGCGTCATTAACTGACCTCCAGCAGCTCTTATACTTGGCCCGTGCCACGGCGTCTTCACCTTTCTTAGTTTGTCGGCGAGCTGTAAATTGATGATTGAATAATGCGAGCCAGTGTCAACCAAAGCGGTTACTTCGTAGCCATCAATGCGAACTCTCAGGTCGGCGCTAACGAGGTCGTTCAAGGCTTTAGTAGGTCGCCCATTCGTCGTGTTCCTCATTGAAATAGGCGTATTCAAGGTCGTCGCAACTTTCGTCAAGTCGTCATTCGTCGATAACGGGGGCTCTTGGGAATTTCGGTAACTGGCAACCTCACCCCCGGAGGTCGCTGCGTCTAGTTTCCCCGTCGCGGGCTAGGGGACCTGCCCCTATTGACGTCGGCAAAAGTGCGGCCAGTCGGCGAGTTGTAGCGCGCAGTAGGGGATGGCGAAGGAGAACGTGATCGCGGCGTCACTGTATTTTGCGGCTGAGTGTTCCCCGAAGCGTAAGCGTCGTTATAGGTACGTCGACCGTCATAGGGTGCATAGCCGGAGTTAGCAGGAGGATTGGTCGACGCGGTAGGGGCAATACCGATAGACGTGCCCTGCTTGGCCACAATGGTAGCACACTGGTCGGCGGTCAAAGGTGCGATACACATCGGTTTTCCGACGCTGGTAGTTCGGGGTGAACTCTAGGAAATCGTGGAGGGGCTTGCGCATGTCGAAGATACGGCGTTGTTTGCGCTGGCGGCGTGATCGGTGGAGTCGCTAAGGTCGACGGGTACGGTACCGGCTCTGTTTGCAGCGTAGGCGACGGCCCAGTTGAGCTTGTCAGAGCTGCCGAAGTTGCGTCGAATGGCCGGCTAACTGTCTCCGCATACGTGAGGCGCCGCGGCACGTCGCCGCCTCCTGGCGACGCGAATGCTTGTCGGACTTCTTCGCGGACCGCTTCAGCCACATGAGATAAAGATGATGCCGGTTCCGCCGGCGCAATAGCAAATCCGAGTTGCCGGAGCTCTTCGCGCACCACCTCTTTTATAATGTCACGCAGCAACCTGTCGTTACCCGCAGTCAGTGCGCAAGTGTTCGCCGCCGAGTAGCTGTCATGCTGGCGGTATCGTTGCTGTAGTGCCCGTTCAATGGCCGTAGCCTCTCTTGCAAACTTGCTACCGTTGTGGGCGGATTTCTCACTAGGCCGGCAAACAGTTGTTCTTTCACGCCCCGCAAGAGATATCGCAGCTTTCTTTCCTCTGGCATGTCGGGGTCCGCCCAACGGAAAAGACGGGTCATGCCTTCCGCGAACATAGCAACGCTCTCATTTGGTTTCTGAATGCGAGATTCAAGGAGACGCTGAGCGTTTTCCCTTCAATCGATAGTGGTGAAAGTGTCAAGCAGCTGTGTGCGGAAATCGTCCCACGTAGCAAAGCTCCTCTCCCGGTTCACATACCACGTCCGAGCGTTGTCCTTGAGGTAGAAATAGACACTTGCAAGCTTATCTTCTGAGCTGGTCTTATTGTTATACTTGGCGACGCGCTTGAACTGGTCTAGCCAGTCTTGAGCGTCCTCAAAGACGTCACCATGAAAATTCTCCGGAACCATGGGATTCTGCAGTGTTACCTGCGATGGGACTGTAGTGGCCATGGTTGTCGACGGAGGCGAGTGAGCTCGGGAAGTTCCTTGCAAGGGCTCGGGAGACAGGCCGAGCAGGCGGCGACTGAACCGGTGGACCGGTGTTTCGACGCGAGATGGCGATTCCGGGCTGGAACGTCCGCTCCGCGAAGGGGTGCCAAGCATGAAGGATACCCAGCACCTCCACCAGTGTAACGACGCGTAATCGACGAGGCACAAAGCACAACGATGCACAGGAGCAGCACAAGTAAAAACACTTTATGCTCGTCCGCGAAAAAGAACCGAACGTCCTCTTCGTCGCCACGATCAGCTCGAAAGCGCGTGCAACTTCAACTTTGTCGGCGTTGGCACATACCCGCGGCAGTATAGTCGTTCCAATATATTCCCGTTCGGGCGGCATTTCGCGACGTTTTAGGGGCGAAGCTCCTTAAGGCGTGGGTCGTGCGTCCCCGATGTATGTAGTTGTTGTAGGTAGTGTAGTGTTATCGGTTCACTCGAGAATACGACGCAGACATGGCATGAGCGCCTGTGAAGCCCGCAGTCAGACAACCGGTCGCGTCTGAACCCAAACAACAACTAACTTTATTCTACTCCGTACATCACGTACATCTCGGAGGGGGGCGCCACCCATTAACACAATAGTAGCGACCTCTACATCTCCCCCCTTTCCGCACGTTCGGCAGTCATAAGTTCAGACGGTCCGGTGGGACCACGCGTCGGCCACTACGCGTGCACACAACACCATCGCGACCACCAACACCACCATCACTATCACCACCGTCACCACCATCACCACCAACACGATCACCAGCCCGTCCCGAGTCGCTCGTCGTTACCGTGGTACTTGGAGGACCTTGAGATGGTTGAGCTACTTGCGGCTGTGGCTCGGTTGCTTCTGATGAAGCTTGTGGTGGCAACGATGATGCTGGAAGAAAGGGGACAAGGTGACACCTGTTACGCTGCAAGATACCGCCTTGTCCTGTTTCTATTATGTAGCTCCTAGGTCTCTGTGCTGGGCTTAACACAGTTCCCTTTACATTTTCTGGCCGCACCCAGACTTGTTGTCCTACAGGAAGCTGCCTTTGATGCCTGGCCCGATGACGCCGATTGTAGTTCCTTTCCTGCTTTCTTTGGTAGGATGCGTTCCTCGACGCTACTGCGTCTTTTGGTGGCACGCTTGGATGTAGCAATTCTTCCTTCTTAGGGACTTTGGTCCTTAGCCGACGACCCATCAAGAGCTGAGCTGGGCTAAAACCGTTGACGCCTGGGGTATCCCTGTAACATAGGAGAGCCATGTGAGGGTCTTTTGCCTTGGTGAAGAGTTTTTTGACCGTCCTGACCATTCTCTCCACTTCCCCATTTGATTGGGCGTAGTGGGGACTGCTTGTCGTATGGACAAAGCCATACGAGGAAGCGAAGGTTGCGAAGTCTCGTGACGAGAATGGCGGGCCATTGTCAGACCGAATTTCCTCCGGTATCCCATGGCGGGCGAACATGCTCTTTAGCACATCCACGACAACTTGCGCAGTTGTGCTCCTCAAGGTTATCACCTCTGGGTACTTGGAGTAGTAATCAACTACCAGGAGGAAAGTTTGCCCACAGAAGTGAAATAGGTCCATGCCGAGAAGTTGCCACGGGCGATCTGGGAGAGGTGTCGGTACAAGTGGCTCAGCGAAGTTAACTCGTGTGAGAGCGCATGTCTCACAGTTGGCGACCAGAGAGGTAATGTCCTTGGAGATGCCAGGCCACCATACCGAATCTCGCGCCAAGGCTTTGCTTCTGTTACAACCTTGGTGTCCCTCGTGTAGTAGTGCCAAGACTGTAGATCGAAGTGACGATGGGATCACCAAACAGGTACCTTTGAGCAGTACGCCGTCGCAAACAGAAAGTTGATCAACCACCGATGAATACTTTGAGATGTGTAATGGCAGCTTGTTTTTCCGAGGCCACCCCCGCTGACAGAAGGAGATTAATGTAGTGCATTCACCATCCGAAGTTTGTGCTCGACGAACTTCCTGCACATTTAGGGGCAAAACTTCAAACGTAGCAGCCACTGTTTCTGCCACATAGAGCTCCATCACATCAAGGTAAGTGCGAGCCACAGTTTCTGTGGTAAGGATTTGCACAGCATCCGCAGAGGATTCATTCGGATTGTTGATGCGAGAGAGAGTATCCGCTGTAGCCAAAAGCTTACCAGGCACATGAAGTACCTTAAATTGATAAGGCATTGCTTTAATCCGCAGCCTTTGTATTCTAGGAGGCAACATGTCGAGCTCCATCTTAGCAAAAAGAGAGACGAGGGGTAGGTGGTCTGTCTCAACATCCAGTGGGCTGCCACGCACAAATTCGTCGAACCTCCAGAGAGCCCAGGTTATAGCCAATGCCTCCTTTTCAGTTTGGCTATATCTCTGCTCCGTCTTCGTCATTGCTCTGGAAGCAAAAGCGACAGGACGGCGCTCGCCTGATGGCTGCGTCTGCAGCAGGACTGCCCCAAGTCCAAACGAACTAGCATCAGCTGAGACAGTGGTGGCATACGACGGATTGTACTTGGCCATACACCTATCGGATGACAGTATCTCCTTCACCCTGACAAACGCGGCCTCTTGTTCGTGCTCCCAAGTCCAACTTGAAGACTTGTTGAGGAGGGCTCTGATTGGAGCGGTTATTTCAGAGATGTGTGGCAAGAACCTAGCTAGATGATTGATCATCCCGAGAAGACGCCTGACGCCTGCAACGTCTTTTGGAGCTTCCATGGTCTTGATGGCTGCTACCTTGGCTGGGTCCGGCTTGATGCCTTGAGCGGACACGATTACTCCAAGGAACGGCACCTCCGACACACCGAATAAGCATTTGTTCTTGTTCAGCGTGACCCCAGCCTCAGCAAGACGAGACAGAACCTGGTTCAGTCGGACCTCATGTTCCTCTCTAGTGCGTCCGAAAACGAGTATATCATCGATCATATTGGCTACCCCTTCCTGTCCTTCAAGAATTCTGGCCATCTGCTTCTGAAAATACTCGGGCGCTGAGGTTATACCAAATGGAAGGCGGCAGAAGCAGTACCGGCCAAAAGGGTTTATAAAGGTCGTGAGCTCTTGCGAGTCCGTAGTCAGTTTCACTTGGTGGAAACTCGCTGTGGCGTCCAGCTTGGAGAACACCGTTGCGTCTCCGATAAGCCCTAGGACTTGTTCAACCGTAGGGAGAATGTGGCGTTCTCGAAGTACGACTTCATTCAGCCGGGTTAAGTCAACACAAAGACGGTAATCTCCTGACGCTTTAGGAACCACTACCAGTCCAGAACACCACGGCGTTGGATTGTCGACGCGGCGAATCACTCCGTCACTTTCGAGCTTGTTGAGCTCGCGCCTCACGATTTCGTGTAACGGAATGGGAATGCGACGAGGCACGCTAAGAGAGAATGGTGTAGCACCAGGCTTCAAGCGGATTCGATATTCCTCCTTGAGAGTGCCAAGCCCGCGGAACAGGTCAGCTTCAAGTGATGCCTCAGGGGCCTGCACGCCGCCAAGGAATTTCACAACATCGAGGGCTTGTATAGCCGGAAGTCCCAGAAGAGGGACAGAGAGCGATTCAATGACAAAGAGTCGCTGCAAGGACGTCTTCCCGCGCCAACGAAGTTGGGCTGTATATGAACCGAGTACCCGCAATGGTTGACCTCCAGGACCGGTAAGTACAGTGTCAACCTTGTCCAGCTTGGCTGGAAGCTTGGGGAAGTCTTCGGGTATAGCAGAGACTTCGGCGCCAGAGTCAACTTTAAATTGCATCGTGTAATCGTCCACGGTGACGTCCACTAATAAAGACTTGGCCCCCGCCCCGACGGTGCTCAGGTGAATAGAGCCGACTTTTTGTTTCGATTTCCGCGAGCGACAAACTTCCGCGAAGTGCCCCTTCTTTTTGCAAAAGTTGCAGAGCGAGCTGCGTGCCGGGCATTGCGTTCGAGGATGAGCCGCGCGGCCACAGAATCCGCAGGTGGGCGTGTCTGCGTTCTGATGCTCGAAAGAAGGCTTCGCGTTCCGGTGATGTCGAGCGGACTTCTGCATCTTTGTAGCGTCCATTTGCAAAGCGTTGGGACTATTATAACTTGCTCCAGCTTGCGACTGCCGCTTTTCTTTTTCCGCGTCTTCCGCCTGGCGTGCTTGCGTCCAAGCCTCTTTGAGAGTGAGTTTAGCGTTTCGGCAGAGCTGGTCTGAAAGACGCGAGTCGCGCAAGCCGACGACGAATCTGTCACGTACTAGCCTTTCTTCAACTTGCACTGAAGGATAGGCGCAGCGTTTCACCATCCTGCATAACTCGGCATAGTATCCGTCAACGCTCTCGCCTGGCTGCTGTACGCGTCTGTGAAAACGCGACGACTCGTATAGTTCGTTGCTTGGATGCACGAAATGCTCTGTGAAACGGTCTACCACAGTCTCGTAGGAAGTGAGGGACGCCGCATCGAGCGAAAATGTGTCGAGGAGCGGACGCGCTTCGGGGCCCATGCAATATAAGAGCGAGCGCACCTGTGTTTCCTCCGGTGCATTTTTGAGACCCGAGATGGCTGCGTAGTCCTCGAAGCGACTTTTCCATGTCGGCCAGGTCCCAGCGTTGCCGAAGTCGAACGGCTCCGGCGTCTGAAGGTTGACGCCCATCCACTTCGAGCTGGACTGCTCGGTAGACATGATACGGACGATGGGTAAGCGCGACGTCGGTGCTCGACCACTTCTGACACCATGTAGTGTTATCGGTTCACTCGAGAATACGACGCAGACATGGCATGAGCGCCTGTGAAGCCCGCAGTCAGACAACCGGTCGCGTCTGAACCCAAACAACAACTAACTTTATTCTACTCCGTACATCACGTACATCTCGGAGGGGGGCGCCACCCATTAACACAATAGTAGCGACCTCTACAGGTAGCCACCTCTCGTTTAGTTCGTGGAATGTCCGCTAGATGGCGGTACTTGTATATGAGCGCTGGAGGTGCCGCTGCTCTCCGATTAGCTGCTGCGCGGGGCTGCGCCGGGAGCGCTCCTCTCATTCTCCTGGATCGTCGCCGTACGCGTCGGATCGCGCTTCATGGACCATGGACGAAGAGAAAAAAAATTCCGAACGTTTTGTCCGAAGCGCGGAATCGAACCAGGGACCCCTCGCTTCCGAACGCGCGGCGCTAGCCACTACGCCACGAAGTTCCTTTTTTCTTTTTTTTCTTTATTGCCATTCGACATTCTTACACAATACGTGGAGATCGGTAGTCCACGCTCACATCCACACACAGAAAGGAGCGCTACATATTACAGATGGCCCACCATAGCATAACCATGGTGAATTAGAATGGTTTCATTTGCAACACAGCTTCTACACGAGGTACCCATTCAGGTACACATGGTTGGGCTTAATGCACTTCTAAAAATGTTAGCACATCCTCATGAAAGTACTGTCGAACAGGTCTTGCATCAGCATCATTATGGCGTACAGCCAATCTAGATCTCCATATGCCATGAAGGCCCAATAACATAAGAGTGTCAAATGGTGCACCGTCATCGTTTTCCACCGGTAAGAACCTTATTCCACGGGCATTTATGGGTAAGTCTTTTTTGAGGGTACGTTGGAGTATATCCCAGAAGAACACCGCATCCCAACATTCTATAAATACATGTTCAATTGTTTCAGGTCTTTTACACAGTGAACAGTCTGTATACCCACGGAACAAATAAACCCTTTTCCGCCATCCATGTTTTGACAAGTACGGTACCAGTATGTAACTGGAAGAAAAACGTCTTAACCCCCGGTGGTACTATCATTATTTTAACACGTTTCAGGACGTCTTGACCGGGGCCGGAAGAGAATAAGGAACGATATACAGGAACAGCGAAAATAGTGCTTACCACATCTTTATATAATTTTTTACGCGATACACTGCTTAAATAATCTAAAGAGAACCGAGTCACTAGGAATTGATATGAGAGGACCACTTCTTTGTAATAACCCCGTAGGGTTCCAGGTAAATGCGCAGAGGAGATAATATACTCAGGGAGGGCTTTACACAAACGCAACTGGCATACAGATCGCAAAAAGGGGTCCTGGTTGTCCCTTAAAAATAAAAAAACGACCAATTAGCTGCTTAACAAACAAATGAGCCAAGCCAAGGCCACCGTTGCGAACGCTCCGAAAGAGGTTCGTTCTGCTTGTGCGCTCCCATGATGATCCCCAAATGAACAACACAGCAAATACACGATGCAACTTTTGTATATTTAAACGCGAGCAATGCAATACTTGCAGTACGTACCACAGCTTGCTTACAAGAAAAATATTGCAAGCCGTAGCGCGCCCAAACACTGACAAGTCCCAACCCTTCCACCTTCCCACTTGACTTCGTAATTCTGCACTTTGGATCCTCCAATACGGGTCAGTGTCAGTGTAGTACTGAAGGGGTACTCCCAAGTACTTCACTGGTGTTGATGTCCATGTGATGTTCAACAGTTTACTCGGGGTTAAATCCCATTGCCCATGCCACAATCCTTGACACTTCTCCCAGTTGACAGCACTGCCACTGAGGAGGCAAAAACGTTTCACTATTTTGACGGTTTCACATATACTCTCGAGGTTCGTAGCGAAAACAGCGATGTCGTCCGCATACGCTAGGACACGTACTTCGTACGAATTTAATTTGAAGCCAGTGATACCTGTAGAATTCAGAATACTGAGGCAAAAACATTCAAGATATATCGCAAATAGAAGAGACGAAAGCGGGCACCCTTGACGGACAGACTTTTGGACTTGAATACGATTACTAACTGATTTGTTAACGATAATTCGCGTTGTGCAGTTGTTGTAGGCCATGCGTACGCCTTCAAGTATAACAGATCCCACGTTAACATGTTCTAAAACTGCCATTAGGACGTCATGTGGAACTTTATCAAAAGCTTTTTCCAGATCTAGTTGTAACATTGCCACTTGACTCTGCATGGCGTCACAGCATTCTAACACACTTCGCGCTGTGTGGATATTTGTTAAAATGGTCCTTCCTTTAATTCCACATGTTTGGTGTGGGCCTACTAACTCCTTGATAACAGTCTGCAGTCTGCTTGCTAGTACTTTCATCAAAATCTTATAGTCCACATTAGCTAGGCATATAGGACGATATGATATTACTTGACGCAGTTTATCCTTGTCATCGGTTTTCGGTATTAATATTGTATGGGAGGACTTGAAGGAGGGAGGAAGAGCGCCTTGATTATAAGCTTCATTAAATAGTACTGTTAGTGGACATGCAAGGCCATTTTTGAAGATCTTGTAAAAAGAGGCGCTTATACCGTCTGGCCCCGGAGACTTGCCGAGGTTTAGTTTGTCTATGGCACTTCTCACTTCTTCCTCTGAGATGGGTAATTCTAGAACATCTTTTGTTGCATCGTCCAACCGTGGCATAAGGGGCAAGAACTCCCTTTTGAAGTTGTTAATGTCTACTACATTGTAAGAAAACACCCTGCGGTAGTGTTCGTAAAAAACTTGCTCGATTTCCGTTTTTTCTTTCGTAACTCTGCCATTGAATTCGATTTCTTCTATTTCGTTGCGGGTTGAGTGTCTCTTTTCCATAGCTATGGCACGTTTGGACGGTGATTCAAGGTGCATCATGTGTTCTGCTCTAGCCCTCACAAGGGCACCTCCATATCGTTCAGTGTTAATATGTTCGAGTTTCCTTTTTACCGCACAAATGTCATCTTTGAAAGCGCCGGGCGCTGCACTTTCCTCTTTTATTAATGTGCATAAATTTTCTCGTAATAACCTCTCGTCTTTTGTTTGCTCATGTTTAATAATGCTGCCACGCTCTATCGCAGCCATCTTGAATTTTTGTTTAAAAAGCTCCCATTCCGCAACAATATCAGTGGCCTTAATTGTGCCTAATTGTTTAATGGCGTCAGTTGTCTTGGATATTAAAACGTCATCCTCCAGAAGCTTATTGTTTAGCTTCCACGTGTCCCAGGAAAAATTTTTCTTCGCTTTCTTGCAGCCCATATCAAACATCACCAAACAGTGATCGCTGAAAGACATGGGGGCAACTTGATAATTGCAACACAGAGGAAGCAGTTCTAATGAAACATATGCTCTGTCCAAGCGAGCATGGCTGGTACCTTGATAATGCGTATATTGGGAACATCTACCAGTGCTTAACCATTCACCCACATCATCCAGACCGTACTCATTAATGGTATCTGTCAAAACATTTGTACTCACATCAGCAAATGGTGTAGCACTGGTTTTGTCTTTAGCTGAACATACACAATTGAAATCTCCTAATAAGATGAAAGTACGCTCACAATTGCAGTGCTGCTTAATGGCTTCGAAGAAATCACGACGCTACTCCGTGTGGTTTGGAGCGTAGATACATATTACACGCCAATTCATGAAAGAGAAGGAGAAATCACATACTACAAAACGACCCGACAAACACGTTATAACATTTTGGACAGATATACCTAAACTTCGGCGTATAAGAAGGGCGCACCCCGCTGACATACCAACTGCACGAGAGACATATATATCAAAGCATGCAGTAAAACGTTGCACCATAGCTGCGGTCTGGCACTCACCCTCAATTTTTGTTTCTTGAATTGCGAATAAATCTAGGTCATTATCCAATGCCAATCGGTACAACTGACTTTGCTTCTTTTTTAGAGTGAGGCCTCGTACGTTGAGCGTCGCGAAACGCAAGGATCGTTCTATGGTTGCCATTGCTATAGTGCGACCAGACCGAGCGTACAGCACTCTACACTACCCTACATGTGGGGTATTCCCTTCAAACGACTTCGTACAAAGGTGGTCGTTCGTCGCGAGATAGCGACGACGACCGCTGCTTGCTCACGACGCGTTTCTTCTTGCGTCAAGCCGCTTTCCACTCCGGCTCGAGCAGGGCGCTGGGCCGCTCTTCCAGAGTGCCGAGTTGCTCGCCGTGGCGACGCTTCGGCGCGTTTCCATCAACCTCCATCCCTTGAATTTCTATTTCTTCGGGTTTCTGTGTAGTAGCGTTGCACTGTGCTACGTCACCGGCGTCGGGGTCGCACGCTGCCTCTTTCATCACGGTAGCAGTCAGCGTCTGTAGCGTTTCTACTTCCTCCTCCTGTTCCGCGTCTCCGCTCTTCTGAAGGGACGCCACCGGCGTTTCTGAAGAGAGAGCAGCGTTCTCGGCTTCATCCTCGTCCATTAGAAGCTCGTCTCGGTCTCCTGTACTTCGGCCAACGGCACGAGCGTACGACCTAGTACAGTCAACGTTTTCGTGTCCGAAGGCACGACACTCGGAGCACCTTGGGACGCGGCAGTCACGCCGTATGCGACCCGTGTTACGACACCGCAGGCACAATGGTGGGCGCCCAGGCACGACAACGAGCACTGTGCCACTTCCAAGGCGCATTTGGTGCGGAATGCGTTCTAGGGTTACGCCATCTCGCAACACCAGTCGCACAACTCTTGACAGGGAATCGGCACACTGAAATCCTGCTGCCTTTCAACGATCGGTGCTGACTTCTTTTACGTCTCCATATTCGTTAAAAGCCCGACGAATGGCATCGACTGTCACGTCGAACGCCACCCAATGCAGCTTTACGCTCACTTCTTGCCTCGTAGGGTCAATGACAAGACAAATCTTGTCCTTTATCATTAGTGTCCCAACTTCCAGCAGCTTCTTCTTCCCATCCCCACTCCGAAGGTTGAGGAGCCACACATGAGACATTTGGTAAGCACCAATGGCACTCACCTCCTGAATGACGCCCAGTTCCTTTAGGGTGTCCCGGAAATGTTCGATTCGGTACGGACGACCGGAGATGTCACAGTGCAATACAATTGCACTTTTCATTGCTTCACCGGAAGGCAACGTTGGCAGCACGACAGGATAGTCCTTTGGAACATGAGGCAACGCGTTACCACGGCCAGACGCGGCCGCTGTCGCAGCTCGATCGGAGCCCACCATCCTGCGTCTGCACACGTAGGTGACCAGGAGCAGAATGATACGCCACGAAGCGCACATGGACACATGCACCACGATGACAGTAAACACCCAATATTAACGAAAGACCGCGCGTTTTTAACGCGTTTGTGCTAGCGCGTTACGACCCGTGAAGCTGGTGTAAGACGCTGAGGCCTCTCCGCCTTTTACTCTCTCAGCAGTCATGTGATGGCGTCGGCAAACGCGGTGCGCGTTCCGGCCTGTGTAAGGGGCTGCGTGAGACGTCTTTACACGATGATCGACAGGGCGAATTGCACGGAAGATTCACGGTTTACCGATGATTCCCTCCGGAGCTTCGCCCACTCTTAATCATTCATTTTTTTTAGACACCCAAGGCTTTCTCATGATCTGCTCTTTTCGCTGTAATGGGGCGTTCACACTGAGCAATCCGGCGGCCGGAGAAGCGCGGAAACATGTTCGGCGACAGCGAGATCCGCCGAAACAGCTCTATCCGCTCCGATCGCTCCGGGAGCGATTTTTGCGGCCGCTGCCGCCGGATTTCCCGCCGCGGACCAATAGAAGCGCGAGTCAGAAATTCGAAAAATGGCGGCCAAGTCCGGCGCGATTGTCGCTGTATTCGAAGCCCGTCGGGACATCAAACTGCATCGTGAACACCCACTTTTCTTTGGAAAACGCTGCGCATTGAGTAGTGTCACGAATAACAGCCATTGTCAACATACTCGCTGTCCACGTGTCCACGTCACAATTTCGAACAACGAATAGCACTTTCACGGCGCGACCAAGCTTCTCGCGTTCGTGTGTCCAGGACGAACACACCACCGCTGGTGCCGTTTATTCGGCGAATGTTTCCGCCCATCATGCATCACCAAAACGTGTTTCACAGCGAGCCTAGCAGTACCGCTTCTAGCTCGGGCACACAAACAAGACGGACATCTGCACAAGCGTAGAACCGCTGGAACCGCGTCTACATCCGGGCCATGCCGCACTTTCTTAAAGGTTCGACCTGTGCTCGGCAGATGGCGCTATGTCACTTTCCGGCGGCGCCTGTTCCGCGGCGGTAAGCAGCGTGAACTACGCGGTTTTCGGCGTCAAGAGAATTCCGTCGACTGTAGACGCCGGATTTACCAGTGTGAACGAGGCATAAGTCTCTTGTCTGCATAGGTCGGCGCACTCACTCATGAGTGCACTCACTCGCACTCACTCGCACTCATTTCATAGACGTGAGTGCCAGTGCGAGTGAGTGCCAATGAGTGTGAGTGGAAGTGAGTGCGAGTGCGAGTGAGTGCAAGTGAGTGTGAGTGGAGGTGAGTGCGAGTGCGAGTGAGTGCCAGTGAGTGTGAGTGGAAGTGAGTGCGAGTGCGAGTGAGTGCCAGTGAGTGTGAGTGGAAGTGAGTGCGAGTGAGTGCTTGTGAGTGTGAGTGCAAGTGAGTGCGAGTGCGAGTGAGTGCCAGTGAGTGTGAGTGGAAGTGAGTGCGAGTGCGAGTGAGTGCCAGTGAGTGTGAGTGCGAGTGCGAGTGAGTGCCAGTGAGTGTGAGTGAGTGAGTGCGAGTGCCAGTGAGTGTGAGTGGAAGTGAGTGCGAGTGAGAGCCAATGAGTGTGAGTGGAAGTGAGTGCGAGTGAGTGTGAGTGTAGGTGAGTGCGAGTGAGTGTCAATGAGTGTGAGTGGAAGTGAGTGCGAGTGCGAGTGAGTGCCAGTGAGTGTGAGTGGAAGTGAGTGCGAGTGCGAGTGAGTGCTTGTGAGTGTGAGTGCAAGTGAGTGCGAGTGCGAGTGAGTGCCAGTGAGTGTGAGTGGAAGTGAGTGCGAGTGCGAGTGAGTGCCAGTGAGTGTGAGTGGAAGTGAGTGCGAGTGCGAGTGAGTGCCAGTGAGTGTGAGTGGAAGTGAGTGCGAGTGCGAGTGAGAGCCAATGAGTGTGAGTGGAAGTGAGTGCGAGTGAGTGTGAGTGGAGGTGAGTGCGAGTGCGAGTGAGTGTCAATGAGTGTGAGTGGAAGTGAGTGCGAGTGCGAGTGAGTGCCACTGAGTGTGAGTGGAAGTGAGTGCGAGTGAGTGCTTGTGAGTGTGAGTGCAAGTGAGTGCGAGTGCGAGTGAGTGCCAGTGAGTGTGAGTGGAAGTGAGTGCGAGTGAGTGCCAGTGAGTGTGAGTGGAAGTGAGTGCGAGTGCGAGTGAGTGCAAGTGAGTGTGAGTGGAGGTGAGTGCGAGTGAGTGCCAGTGAGTGTGAGTGGAAGTGAGTGCGAGTGCGAGTGAGTGCCAGTGAGTGTGAGTGGAAGTGAGTGCGAGTGCGAGTGAGTGCCAGTGAGTGTGAGTGGAAGTGAGTGCGAGTGCGAGTGAGAGCCAATGAGTGTGAGTGGAAGTGAGTGCGAGTGAGTGTGAGTGGAGGTGAGTGCGAGTGCGAGTGAGTGTCAATGAGTGTGAGTGGAAGTGAGTGCGAGTGCGAGTGAGTGCCAGTGAGTGTGAGTGGAAGTGAGTGCGAGTGCGAGTGAGTGCTTGTGAGTGTGAGTGCAAGTGAGTGCGAGTGCGAGTGAGTGCCAGTGAGTGTGAGTGGAAGTGAGTGCGAGTGCGAGTGAGTGCCAGTGAGTGTGAGTGGAAGTGAGTGCGAGTGCGAGTGAGTGCCAGTGAGTGTGAGTGGAAGTGAGTGCGAGTGCGAGTGAGAGCCAATGAGTGTGAGTGGAAGTGAGTGCGAGTGCGAGTGGAGGTGAGTGCGAGTGAGTGTCAATGAGTGTGAGTGGAAGTGAGTGCGAGTGCGAGTGAGTGCAAGTGAGTGTGAGTGGAGGTGAGTGCGAGTGCGAGTGAGTGCTTGTGAGTGTGAGTGCAAGCGAGTGCGAGTGAGTGCCAGTGAGTGTGAGTGGAAGTGAGTGCGAGTGCGAGTGAGTGCCAGTGAGTGTGAGTGGAAGTGAGTGCGAGTGAGTGCCAGTGAGTGTGAGTGGAAGTGAGTGCGAGTGCGAGTGAGCGCCAGTGAGTGTGAGTGGAGGTGAGTGTGAGTGGAGGTGAGTGCGAGTGCGAGTGAGTGCAAGTGAGTGTGAGTGGAAGTGAGTGCGAGTGCAAGTGAGTGGAAGTGAGTGCGAGTGCGAGTGAGTGCCAGTGTGTGTTAGTGGAAATGAGTGCGAGTGCGAGTGAGTGGAAGTGAGTGTGAGTGCGAGTGAGTGCCAGTGAGTGTGAGTGGTATGTATGTATGTATGTATGTATGTATGTATGTATGTATGTATGTATGTATGTATGTATGTATGGATGTATGTATCCGTGGCCGTCTCGTTAATAGATTGTATACGAAAATCGCTATGCCATATGACTGCATGACGAATAAAATGACAGGTCATTATATGAAAATCATGACATGCATGATTCACATGAAACGGTCTTGGTGCTCTCCTGGGCCGTTTCGTTAATGGGATGTATACGAAAATCAGTATGGCACAACATGACTGCATGACGAACATAAATGACAGGTCATAACATGAAAATCATGACATGTATGGCATGAGCGGCTTGATTTACATGCCACGGTCTTGGTACTCTCCTGCCCAGCTAGCATACAAAAGGATTTATGACGACTTCGAAACGGATATCCGAGACGTTAACGTTGCAGACGGCACGCGTAAAAAGCCTTAGTCCTGGATGCGTCGTATATCGTCTGATGTCCGGCTTGTTCCACATGCGTCTTCAAAAAGCTGGTCTTTTCGACGGCTTCGAGGAGACTCCAATAATCCCATTTTCCAGAATTTCTGAACCCGTTCAAAGACTTGCACGTGCGTCATCAAAAAGCTGTTCCTGAAATGTTAGCCGTAATCTGAAAAAGAAGCAGGAATCGTGCTCGGGAACTGGGCGCGCCCACCAAAATTTTGGTCTGGTTGCCACCCTCAGAATATATAAATGATAATCTGACCCCAGAGCTAACGCCTTAGGGGTTCAAATGACGCCAAGGCATTTTGTGCACCCCTAAGGCATTAACTCTGTGGTTCTGAAGGTGTCAACGGGATAATAATTTTGGGGGGCACCCACGATCCACGGACGTCGTCCCTGCCTTATGGTAGTAGCTGCGACCTGCTACGTTACCAGCTGCACCATAAGGTTTAGGGTGCTGCAGAGTGGGGGTTAGTGCCAGCCCACCTGAATACTTTCGTCCTAGGAAGAAGTGCTGGCGTCGCACTTGCGTGAAAGGCTTTTTTTTTTCTGGTGGGTAAAAGCACTAGCATTGAGTGCAACAGAGCAATAGTGCAGTAAGGTAGGCACACAGTTGCCTGCAAAGGCTTCATCAGTCTTAGCATTTAGGTCACAATTAGTTGTCATGCATACAAAAATCAATATAGCTTGTACTTTGTATAGTATGAAGCAAATCTACCAAAAACAGTAGTGACATATCTTTCCACAGTTAACGATAGAAAGTTTCTTGGCAAGCGGCCTAACAAGGAGGCCCCACTGCCAATGATCATGACGTCAACAACATTTTATTCAACATTTCATTGAGAAACTAACTTATAGTTTAAAAAAATGAGAAATGCGAAAAAAAAATTACAGCATATCCACGGAGTGAATGATGATGAGTGGGCGAAGCTCGGGAGGTTCATCGTAGATCGTGCCGAGTTCCGGATTAATTTAGTTAACGCGCACGCTACGAATCCTCATGGTTCAACTATGCACAAGGGAAATCTCCCACCGGCACGCATTCCAAGTCAAGAGCCAGTGCCTATATATATATATATATATATATATATATATATATATATATATATATATATATATATATATATAGGTTGCCGGTGAACGCTTCTCCAACGCGAGCAGTCGGTATTTCTCAATCAAGAAACTCGCTAGGAGACGCTGCTTGCGCCAACGTTGTCTCTCGCGCGTGAGGGCGCGTTCTCCTTCTTTGCGAGCTGGTAGCGTTCCTCTAAGAAAGAGCGTTTCCATAGCCACGGCCACTCGATTAGCAACGCACGAGGTGCGGCCTGCTACGTAGCGCGGCGAACAAAAGCGGAGCTGTTAAGCGAAAGTTGATAGTTTTCGCCGCTTTTTCGGAGGGGGCGCCACTGCTACGGGACAACTCTCCCGGCTCTCGCCGCGCGGGCCTCCCCGCGAAGCAGTACGGGACGAGTTTTCTGTGTGTGTCGACGAAATTCTGCACCTCGCTCGCACGCCCTGTGACTACAACGTGTCGAGGTCCTTCTATAGTGTCATTGCATCCTATAATTTTCGTCGTGCGCGGCATTATGCCGCGCAACTGTTGCGCGCCGCTGTGTGACACAAACGCAAGGAAGGACTCTCAGATACGGCACCGCGAGTTTCCGTGCGACGTAGATCGCCTTAAAGTATGACTAAAAAACATTTCTCGACCGGGAATAACTGGAAAAGGTAGCGTGTGCGAGCCAAATGACAGGTCGCTGGTGTACTCACGTCGCTTCCCTCACGGAGACAATAAGAAGTCCACGAAGCTCAAGCTATTGCTTCCAACGGCTGTTCCGACGGCAGTTCGTGCGCTTGGCATCAACACTTCTACCAAATTGTGTTATGTCGCGAACTGACGCGTGACAGGGGTGAACAAGGCCACACCGAGGAGACCTGTGAGGTGTTTCTGAGCAAACTGTTGCGGCATACAGGTTTGAACGCAACTGCTGAGCGGTTCAAACTCGCTTACAAACCTCTGTTACGGAAGGTGCTGCGACTTTGATGCAACGAGTCGCCTTTCCGTGGATGTGTACATGTTGTAACTTCTAAATAAAGAAATGAGCCTGACACCGCCTTCCTCGACCTTTTTTTTTTTTTAATCAGCCAATCCGAACTAGCTCCGTCCTCACATAGAAATGCAAACACGCGTCTACAAAGCGGTTGAATGTTCATTTAGTCGTAGGTGTCTGCCTCATATTTATAAAAAGCTGGAACTAAAACACTATATAAGAACATTATTTGGCCAATTCAGTAAGTCGTATGCACGCATTTGTAAGAAAGTCTAATAAAACGAAGATCTTGCATTTCAGCGACTATATATATACATAGAAGAACGCTGCGCCATTGCTCTATTGTGTTTATTTCACAAGTAGATTTATAGTAACAAATTTCACAGTTTGCCGCTTCATACTCCTTTGCGCACATCTCGACGCATTCACAACGCGCCTAATTTCATGCGAGTTCATGGTCGCACACAGGCATTTAACTCATCACCACTACCTAGAGCCACTGCACATTGGAACGGTCTTCCTGATCACATTATATCCATTGCTAACCGTGAAACGTTCCGTGATAACCTAATTTCGCTGCCCTTTATCATTGTATAACGTTCTACTGCTTGTAATATTTGTCTTGTTTGTTTCTTTTATATCTTACCTTCATTTTCTATTTGTGTATTTTTGTGTATTTTTCTGTTATGTATATACGGATGCCCCCCTTACTCAATGCCCTTCAATGGGCCTGTAACGATGAACAAATCGCAATACGATTTAGAACAGGGAATGTCGCAGGAGCCAACGTTTCGACAAGCGGACTTTTCTTCCTCAGAGCATTCTTCGTCTTCGTCCGACAAGTCCGCTTGTCGAAACGTTGGCTCCTGCGACATTCCCTGTTCTAAATCGTATTGCGATTTGTTCATCGATTCAAGCATCCATCTTCCCGTGAGCTTCTCTTCTAGAATGGGCCTGTAAGGAATTTTGAATAATAATAATAATAATAATAATAATAATAATAATAATAATAATAATAATAATAATATCAATAACAGGTTTTTCTTTCAAGAGCAAACAAGCGCATAAAGCGAAGCAAGTATTCAAGCAAGCGATAAGGAACTTGCCAGTTATATTGAACGGTGGTCGAGTGTCGAAGCCTGCTGCATAATATAAGTGCGCGGTTCGGGCTCGTGCGAGTCCATTAGCAGCCCAGTGCCCGTACCGTTCTTGCAGGCAGCGTAGAGATCTTATTTTGACAAAGCAATACACAGTCTTGCGTGAGTAAAATGCAAACTCTCAGCGCGCCGCTGCGCGAAACATGCAGAACCAGCGGCTCCTCCCGCGCGCGCTTGTCCCGTAGCAGTGGCGCCGATGCGGCGGCGCGTAGAACTAGGCTCGTCACGCCGGTTTCGGGCGACGTCGCAGGCCGCACCACGTGCGTTTTTATCCGCCTTTCGCTCTCTCTGTCTCTCTCTCTCTCTCTCACAAGACAGCAGAGGCACGCGCCGGGAGAGAGAGAGAGGCACGCGCCGGCAAGCACGCGCCGAGGGCGAGCGCGTGCCTCCCGGCACGCGGGTTACGCCTGACGACTGACGCCTGACGCCTGACGCGTGAAAAGGTTAGACTAAGAGGAGCTTCGCCCCTAATAAAACCACAGATATTCAAAAGGAACTGCAGAAGAAATAATTTAAATATATCTGGAACTTATTAACGACTAGAGGCTTACAGAAAGCGCATTAGTAACAATAATCAAAAGCCAAACGACAATGCATTTCTCAGCGTGAGAGCAGCGCATCCTGTTATATGAGCACAGACAGCATAATGGATGACTGTGTGATAGCCGCTTTCAGTCATGTTATGCAGTATCTTCGCCACATAAAATCAATGAGTATGAACAAATGAACTCAAATATGACCCAGGTATCAAAGTGAAAATTTGCTTAGGACATCAGGTGATGTAAAGAGGCAAGCTTGAAAAGACTACCAAAAGCATCAATCAAGCGACAATGAATACTGACCAAAGTGACCTTCAAAGAAAATATCGCATGAAATATTAACATAATCGTTATAATGAACAACATCACAATGCAGTGCATAATCTGTCACAGCGAGCAACGTTATATCGAAGCAACCTCAGTTTCATAATGAAGCTACATACTCGCGTACTTGAAGTCCAATACACTGGAGACAGGTAGAGGGGGCGGCCTGATCTAGTACGCCTCGGCCTTCTACTCTACTTCGGGGACAACGCAACAGGGGAAGAAGAGTGATGAAGCATGAGGATGGGTATAAGAATGAGTGATCCGTATATACATAATAAGACATGACTGCTTGCGCAAAGGGGACATGGACGCCAGTAATCATATTTCATTACGCTTGATACCAACTAGCCCAACTTATGGCAGCTATTCACTTCTGCAAAACAATGTGCCGTGACGCGGAAAATGTCGACCCGGCTCTCTTGACATAAACACTGGCAATAGTCAAACCTTAGCACGGGTAACTGGGACCTCGCCTCTACTTGAAACGTGACAGGGGCCGCCATTAGTCGGACGAATATGCTGTGCAGGGAAATGCACTCGAAGATTATGATAAAGGTCTAATAGTCGCATAATGGAAAGAAGCCACTTTAGTTGCATCTAAGTTTAATAGTCGCGTTTCATAATCCGCAACTTTGCGCAGTGGTACCGAACGTGTAGCATCCAGTCCATTTCTACTGAAAAAATGACCTTGTAGCATTTGGTAATTCGGTATGGTCCCCTATTTCGGGTGAAATACAGCTTTCATCTATTGCTTGTACTCTCATATCAGCCAGCCTAGTAGCCGCCGTCTACTGCTGTGGCACGAATGGGGGACAGTCGCGAAATACTATGTGTTCTAGTCTCTGATACATTAGACAGCGCTCACAGTTCGAGATGTACGCGCGACTGAAGAGGTGCGCGTAGTGCCGAGTTAGGTCGGCGACCAGGTGAAACCTGCGCAGTGTATTGGCACCGCTGCCGTTTGTTCTACCCGGAAGGAAAAACTCGTGTCACTCTATTTGCCGCAGATGCCTGCATAGGTCGGCGCACTCACTCATGAGTGCACTCACTCGCGCTCACTCGCACTCATTTCATAGACGTGAGTGCGAGTGCGAGTGAGTGCCAATGAGTGTGAGTGGAAGTGAGTGCGAGTGCGAGTGAGTGCAAGTGAGTGTGAGTGGAGGTGAGTGCGAGTGCGAGTGAGTGCCAGTGAGTGTGAGTGGAAGTGAGTGCGAGTGAGTGCCAATGAGTGTGAGTGGAAGTGAGTGCGAGTGGGAGTGAGTGTGAGTGGAGGTGAGTGCGAGTGCGAGTGAGTGCCAGTGAGTGTGAGTGGAAGTGAGTGCGAGTGCGAGTGAGTGCCGATGAGTGTGAGTGGAAGTGAGTGCGAGTGCGAGTGAGTGCCAATGAGTGTGAGTGGCAGTAAAAAGGCAAGTTGGGCCAGTTGGTTGGGATTCATTTTTTCACTTGGTTACAGCGCAACATAGACGAGGACAATAGAAGGAAAGAAAACACAGCGCCGTGTTGTTCATTGCCTTCTATTGTCCTCGTCTATGTTGCGCTGTAACCAAGTGAAAAAAAGAGTGTGAGTGGAATTGAGTGCGAGTGAGTGCAAATGAGTGTGAGTGGAGGTGAGTGCGAGTGAGTGCAAGTGAGTGTGAGTGGAGGTGAGTGCGAGTGCGAGTGAGTGCTTGTGAGTGTGAGTGCAAGTGAGTGCGAGTGCGAGTGAGTGCCAGTGAGTGTGAGTGGAGGTGAGTGCGAGTGAGTGCCAGTGAGTGTGAGTGGAGGTGAGTGCGAGTGCGAGTGAGTGCCAGTGAGTGTGAGTGGAGGTGAGTGCGAGTGAGTACTTGTGAGTGTGAGTGGAAGTGAGTGCGAGTGCGAGTGAGCGCTAGTGAGTGTGAGTGGAGGTGAGTGCGAGTGCGAGTGAGTGCGGATGCTGGAAAAATTTGGGTGAGTGAGTGTGAGTGAGTGTTCCCCTACACTGCCGACCTATGCTTGTCTGGAACTGATTTTATTATTAGCCGTATTCCTGTGACTGAGCCTCATAGAAAAAAACAAGTTGCTCGCACACATGCAACAGTGCTTTGTGGATGGAATGTCTCTCCCCAGATAAGCCCCTTAACAGACCAGCAGAATTCATTCACTGCAACTAGGAATGACCTTTGTAAATGCATAAAAAGTTATACAGCCTGTTTAACAAAATACTGCCTGAAGTTTTATGTGCAGCCTTCCTTCTGCCCTAATAATCAAACTGCACTTGGGAGTAGAGTCATGGCTGCTATTCTCCAGGTGACCACTACATCTCTTTTAACGAAGGGTCAAGAGCCTGTACACAATTTTCACTTTCAAAAGGTTTGACAATGTAGCTAACTGGAAGACAGCATTATACCTTACTGTATCATTCCTTGGCATTGCTGTGCAAAAGAGTGTTCATATTTACAACAATCTACACGCAGTGCAAGGAAGAAATGCTGTGCTCAGACGCACTACTGCTGGCTTGTTTTCCACTATGTTATATGCAATACTCGATACAAATATGGACACATACCTACAAAAGGATGCCATACGGCAGTCACTATCCAAGGAATCCTAAGCCGGCACATTTCCCTTGCACTGGTTACTTCATGCATCAAAAATCACTTGTGCAGCCAATCTTGCACTGGTTCAACATACCACACACTACTGCTGCATTTTGGTGTACAGTTCCCATTCCTTTCACCTGTTGAGCTTATAAACTGTTTTTGGTGGCGGATGGAGTTCAAGAAGTCCTCTTGTCACTATGGTGACTTTTGAGCTTCTTGCGGCTTGGTAGGGGTAGCTTGGAAACTAACAATCCTTTTGTTGTCCATTGTCCTGAGTAGAAAAAAATAAATGAGGTCATGAGGAAGCCATAAAAAGGAAATGGTGAATCAAAACTTGATCTAATAAATAAGCGAGTCAGAACCATAAATTAAATGTCCACAAACATACCGCGTGAGAATTTCGGTCCCTGAGGTTAGTTTCAGTGGCAACACAATCTCTGCTGACTTGAGGTATAGGCCCAGAGATAACAGCAGTCAAGTATGTGCAGATATGCGCAGTTTCTTGAAGGCTGTGGTTGATAAACAAAAAGAAAGACCCACTGTTACCATGGTGCATGGATAACTTGTAATTCATGTCTAACAATGCATACAACAATGCTGCAAACGTGAACAGCATGCGTGTGACATTTATTGAGCATCTATTTCAGTGGTGTGCTTAGCCAAGCCTCACTCAAGGGACATTTGTCTCTTTAGTAAGCAATTATTGTCCCACTGCATAAACATGCAATATTAACACGTATGAACTTATTCTGTATACTGAAATATAGAATTTCTTCTCCATACTCTTATGCACATTTGCCTCTAACATACCGTGGATGTATGTGCATTTCCTGCCGTAACTCACTTGGCAGAGGGAGGCAAAGCTTATGCTGCGGTCCGTAACAGATGTTTCACGGTAAAGATATTCATACTTTTGTGAGATATTTAAATAAACAGTTTTATACAACATCATTGGTACGCAGAAGTGCGTTTCTGATTAGCCGCACAAATAATTAAACTTCATGAAATGTGTTCTTTAGCCGTTTTGCAAGGAATATCGGTGTTACACGGGAACTTTTGATCGATATCAGGACTGACCTTGATCGAGTTTGGCGCTGACATTAGCCAAATCGTGATATGGCTTCCAGATCGCGATCATCACGGTTCCATCGGGCCTGATCACGCTCAAGGATAACTATATAGCAGCAGCTGAGCACCATGGAGCCTAATCAAAATCAGCCCTGATCGCGACCAAATGTGCTCGTGTGACACAGGTGTAACAGTACTTAGTGTTGAAGGTGCACAGCAGCGCATTTTTACTCACCGGTGCTTATGTCCACATGGTGCAAGGCCAATCCGTTTTCCTAGATTATCTTCCGGCACACTGTGCTTAATTCTGGCAATCAATTTTTCACGCGAAAGCTATGCGATCGTTATGCCAGTGAGCTGTCGCAGCTGGCAAAATTCACCGTTGTTAGACACGTTCGCTTTGTGCATAGGCCGGCAGTGTAGGAGAACACTCACTCACCCTAATTTTTCCAGCATCCGCGCTCACTCGCACTCGCACTCACCTCCACTCACACTCACTGGCACTCACTCGCACTCGCACTCACAAGCACTCACTTCCACTCACACTCACTTCCACTGGCACTCACTCGCACTCGCACTCACGTCTATGAAATGAGTGCGAGTGAGTGCACTCATGAGTGAGTGCGCCGACCTATGCAGGCATATGCGGCAAATAGAGTGACACGAGTTTTTCCTTCCGGGTAGAACAAACGGCAGCGGTGCCAATACACTGCGCAGGTTTCACCTGGTCGCCGACCTAACTCGGCACTACGCGCACCTCTTCAGTCGCGCGTACATCTCGAACTGTGAGCGCTGTCTAATGTATCACAGACTAGAACACATAGTATGTCGCGACTGTCCCCCATTCGTGCCACAGCAGTAGACGGCGGCCACTAGGCTGGCTGATATGAGAGTACAAGCAATAGATGAAGCTGTATTTCACCCGAAATAGGCGACCATACAGAATTACAAATTGCTACAAGGTCATTTTTTCAATAGAAATGGACTGGATGCTAGACGTTCGGTACCACTGCGCAAAGTTGCGGATTATGGAAAGCGACTATTAAACTTAGATGCAACTAATGTGGCTTTTTTCCATTATGCGACTATTAGACCTTTATCATAATCCTCGAGTGCTTTCCCCTGCACAGCATATTCGTCCGACTAATGGCGGCCCCTGTCACGTTTCAAGTAGAGGCGAGGTCCCAGTTACGCGAGCTGGGGCTTGACTACTGCCAGTGTTTATGTCAAGAGAGCCGAGTCGACATTTTCCGCGTTACAGCACATTGTTTTGCAGAAGTGAATAGTTCTTATCAAGCGTAATGAAATATGATGACTAGCGTCCATGTCCCCTTTGCGCAAGCAGTCATGTCTTATTATGTATATACGGATCACTCATTCTTATCCCCATCATCATGCTTCATCACTGTTTCCCCTGTTGCGTTGTCCCCGAAGTAGAGTAGAAGGCCGGGGCGTACTAGATCAGGCCACCCTCTCTACCTGTCTTCAGTGTATTGGACTACGCGAGTATGTAGCTTCATTATGAAACTGAGGTTGCTTCGATGTAGCGTTGCTCGCTGTGACAGATTATGCACTGCATTGTGATGTTGTTCATTATACCGACTATGTTAATATTTCATGCGATATTTTCTTTGAAGGTCACTTTGTTCAGTATTCATTGTCACTTGATTGATGCTTTTGGTAGTCTTTTGAAGCTTGCCTCTTTACATCAGCTGATGTCCTAGGCAAATTTTCACTTTGATACCTGGGTCATATTTGAGTTCTTTTGTTTATACTCATTGATTTTATGCGGTGGAGATACTGCATAACATGACTGAAAGCGGCTATCACGCAGTCATCCATTATGCTGTCTGTGCTCATATAACAGGATGCGCTGCTCTCATGCTGAAAAGTGCATAGTCGTTTGGCTTTTGATTATTGTTACTAGTGCTCTTTCTGTAAGCCTCTAGTCGTTAACAAGTTCCAGATATATTTAAATTATTGCTTCCGCGGTTCCTTTTGAATATTTGGGGTTTTATTTTTCTCGCATTTCTTTTTTAAAACTTCCATAAGTTAGTTTCTCAATGAAATGTTGAATAAAATGTTGTCAACGTCATGATAATTGGCAGCGGGGCCTCCTTGTTAGGCCGCTTGCCAAGAAAGTGCCTATCCTTAACTGTAGAAAGATATGTCATTACTATTTTTGGTAGATTTGCTTCATACTATACAAAGTACAAGCTATATTGATTTTTGTATGCATGACAACTAATTGTGACCTAAATGCTAAGACTGATGAAGCCTTTGCAGGCAACTGTGTGCCTACCTTACTGCACTATTGCTCTGTTGCGCTCAATGCTGGTGCTTTGACCCACCAGAAAAAAAAAATTCCACGCAAGTGCGACGCCAGCACTTCTTCCTAGGACGAAAGTATCCAGCTGGGCTGGCACTAACCCCCACTCTGCAGCACCCTAAACGTTATGGTGCAGCTGGTAACGTAGCACGTCGCAGCTACTACCATAAGGCAGGGATGACGTCCGTGGATCGTGGGTGCCCCCCAAAATTATTATCCCGTTGACACATTCAGAACCACAGAGTTAATGCCTTAGGGGTGCAAAAAATGGCTTGGCGTCATTTGAACCCCTAAGGCGTTAGCTCTGAGGTCAGATTATCATTTGTACATTAAGATGGTGGCAACCAGATCAAAATTTTGGTGGGCGCGCCCCGTTCCCGAGCACGATTCCTGCTCTCTCTGAGATTATGGCTTACGTTTCAGGAACAGCTTTTTGATGACCTTTCGGCAAGTCTTTGAACAGATTATTGGAGTTATTGGAGTCTCCTCGAAGCCGTCGAAAAGACCAGCTTTTTGAAGACGCATGTGCAACAAGCCGGACATCAGACGACGACGCATCCAGGACTAAGGCTTCTTACTCGTGCCGTCTGCAAAGTTAACGTCTCGGATATCCGTTTCGAAGTCATCATAAATCCTTTTTGTGCTAGCTGGGCAGGAGAGTACCAAGACCGTGGCATGTAAATCAAGCCGCTCATGACATGCATGTCATGATTTTCATGTTATGATCTGTCATTTATGATCGTCATGCAGTCATGTGCCATACCAATTTTCGTATACATCCCAATAACCAAACGGCCAGGAGAGCCCCGAGACTGTGGCATGTAAATCATGCTGCTCATGACATGCATGTCATGATTTTCATGTTATGACCTGTCATTTATGTTCGTCATGCAGTCGTGTTGTGCCATACTAATTTTCGTATACATACCGTTAACGAAACGGCCCAGGAGAGCACCAAGACCGTTTCATGTAAATCATGCATGTCATGATTTTCATATTATGACCTGTCATTTTATTCGTCATGCAGTCATATGGCATACCGATTTTCGTATACATTCCATTAACGAGACGGCCACGGATACATACATACATACATACATACATACATACATACATACATACATACATACATACATACATACATACATACATACATACATACATACCAACCACACTCACTGGCACTCGCACTCACACTCACTTCCACTCACCACCCACTTGCCCTCGCACTCACTTGCACTCACTCGCACTCACCTCCACTCACACTCACTGGCACTCACTTCCACTCACACTCACAAGCACTCACTCGCACTCGCACTCACTCAACTTACTATCACTTGCACCCACTCGCACTCGCACTCACTTCCACTCACACTCAGTGGCACTCACTCGCACTCGCACTCACTTCCACTCACACTCGTTGGCACTCACTCGCACTCACACTCATTGGCACTCACTCGCACTCACTTCCACTCACACTCATTGGCACTCACTCGCACTCGCACTCACGTCTATGAAATGAGTGCGAGTGAGTGCACTCATGAGTGAGTGCACCTATGGCTTTGTGGCAGCGGCTATCTAAACAAGGCACGGAGAAAGAAGTATTTGAGGAGAAGAAACTGCTATGCCATGGCAGCGTGCGGCGGCGGCCCGTTCATGTAACGCTTGGGCGAGGAGGAAGTTGAGTTTCCTGCGCATCACGACAGATGACGCTGCCGGCCTGTTCCCACCGTTTACATGTCATCCTGTGGGCGCGACGCATAATTATCGCGTTGCCATCTCATATAGTGCAAATTTTCTCAGTTTTTCACTCTGTGGCGGCAATAAATAGGGGCGGCAGACATTTTAGCTGCAGTTAGCAATAAATGCTGAGTTAATTACGTGCCGTACAGCTCTTGGAACGAGCTGCTTGCACTCACTCAGAGCAGACGACACATGCCGCTGGAAGTCATTCGCTGGCGTGTTGTGAGCATGCATGTGTAAATGGCCTTGGGAAGAAAGGGCGTGAGAGCTGCGGCTTATTATTTGTCATCTGCTGACTCCAGAACTCTCGCGGGCTTCCGTAGCGCGACGTCGCGCCGCCGCGGTCAATCGTGGATGCCACAGCTCCACGCGCGCGTTTCTCTTATCGTCCGACAGAGGGCGCGTCGGCGCCGTGCCGCATAATTATCGCGTTGCCGTCTCATATAGTGCAAACGTCCTTAGAACGCGTGTTTATAAAGCGAAATTCAGTAAAGAAGAAGAAAAATGCACATGCTGTGAGGAAGATAGGGAAACGACAGAGCATGTTCTGATTGAATGCGGAAATATCCACCCAGGTGTACGTTTGGGCACCACCCTACATGAAGCCTTGGGTTTTAGGGCGAACAACGGGAAGCTGAACATAGCCGCGATTGAAATAAGTAAGAGACGGTTAGAATACTGGTGGCAGAAAACTAGAGAGAACGGACAAAAATAATTATAGGGAAAAATATGGAATTTCTGCCATAAGGGGCAGGGAACTGGGATATGAAATTCCGTTTTTGATATGGCATGATCGATTTGATTGAAGTAAATTTAAAAGGGATGAGGAAAATTAAAAGAGGAAAAAAAAAAGTTCTTAAATCTTCTTACGAGCCTGGTGGCGCACATGTCACCGCCCCGTTACAAAGGGGAAGCTCATAGCATCCATCCATCCATCCCATCCTAAGGCGTGACTTTATCGGGCCGCCCGAGCGAGCGCTGTTTCCCCTCCTGAAGAATTCTTACTCCGTGAAACAAGGTAACGTAAAGCGAACCTGCGTGGACAAAGAAAATGACCGCGGTGCAATTTGAATCAAACAAGCGGCCGAAACGCAATCGATACCAATGGACTGCTGCTCATCGCGCGTCAGTGTAATCAAATCAAATAAAATCAAATTCATTTCCACCATGTACAATCACACAGATGGAGGACAACGGAAGAAAAGCTGCCGAGAGGCGGCTTGACTAGTCCGTAGCCCAAAATCTCAAAACCTATCTTTAAAATTCACCTGTTATCTTTAAAGTTCAAGAAAAACATATCCGTACTTACTCTATGAAAAATAACACTGTAACCCAGCTTGTAAAATACTTTCAATACGTTTTCATATCAATTTTTTGCTCACGTTGAGCGCCCCTAACAGAGAAAATCCAAAGTATCCGACCGCTAAAAGAGGAGTTAGTGGATCCACTTTGCGTGCAACTCGATGGAACGCGCCGCGGTTGACTTTTTTTTTTTTTTTTTTTTGCCATCCGTGACGATCGCGAGAACTTGAGACTTTCCCGGGGCGCTGTTGTCTTCGAGATCGACATGTGGATGGCAGCACTGTCACCCCGTGAGTGTGAGTTCTCCGGGACGCACAGAAATGTATACAGTCTGTTGTCAGCGGTTTTTTAGCATAATAAAAGCATTAATCGCTGTCAAACGGTAATACATGCGTCCTTCTATCTCAGGTCTGTGCAGTAATCACGCAGAACGTTTTCATTGCACGTTAAGCAAGCGTGATATGCCATTCAACGGGGCACTGACATGACCCACCTTCACAGTTTGATTTTCTCGGCGGTTCTCTCCGTCTATTTTTGGCATCGCTGTTACGCAACTGAAGGAGTTTAGTATTGAATTCTCGCTCATTTTTGACTGTTGGCGCTACAGAAAAAAGAAATCCACAGCATATCCACGGAGTGAATGATGATGAGTGGGCGAAGCTCCGGATGTTCATCGTAGGTCGTGCCGAGTTCCGGATTAATTTAGTTAACGCGCACGCTACGAATCCTTATGGTTCAACTACGCACACGTGAAATCTCCCACCGGCACTTCATTGCAAGTCAAGGTCCAGTGCCTATATACAGGGTGGTTTTTTAGGGGCGAAGCTCCTTATAGCGGCACCCGTTCGTCCCTCGTCGTAGTCGTAGTGCGTAACCAGTCTTACGCTTTGACCTCCAAGGTGGTGCCGGTGGGAGATTTCTCCTGTGCGTTGTTGAACAATAAAAATAAAAAATCGCAGCGTGCGCGTTAACTAAAAGCCGAATTCTTCTGTCTCTCATTCCCCATTAGCAGCCATTGGCATGTTCCAGTAGGAAACGTTAGTAGAAGTAGAAGTGTTAAAAGCCGACTTCTGCTGTCTCTCATTCCCAGTAGCAGCCATTGTTTACCTCCAAGGTAGTGCCTGGTGAGATTTCTCCTGTGCGTGATTAAACAATAAAAATTTTGTTCAAAACGCCGTTGATTGATGAAATAAACCAACGAAAGTCGCCAGATGTTTTCTAAAGGCAAAACGAAAAGACGCCAGATGTTTCTAAAGCAAAACGAAAAGACGCCAGCTGCTTAACGAAAGACGCCAGGTAAAGCAATGGTGTTCATCTGCAACCAATGCAAGAACCACTTAGCTTACATTTCACCGACCACAAAGCGGTCATAATGAAAGGACAACGGAAACCAGCAATAAAAGTTTGATAAAACATTTAATCAATCGTTTCACGTCATTTTTATCGGGCGAATTAACGGAATAAATTTCACGGTTTAACCGATGATTACTTCCAGGAGCTTCGCCCAATCTCATCATCATTCACCTCGTGGATCTGCCGTCAATTTTTTTTAGCTGCAACACAGTTTTAAATCGGAAAAACATAAATCGCGGGAATGTCTTGTGTAGCATTCGAGTGTACGGGTGTACGGGTTGGCGGCCTCTAGATACAGAACGATTACCGCATTTGCATGCATAATTAGCGAAATTATGCTAATTAACGTTTTAATTATCAGCAATTGGTGGCTATAGTAAATGAGTACTTTCGAGCCCGTCCTCGACACTACCTATCCCAACGATCAAATTTTGAATAGCGGAGTGCATGTCGGAGCTATGCGAACAATTAGTTCCCCGTGGCAGGCTCCTTGAAACCGAAATCGGCCGGGAAAAGAGCGTCTGTTGCGTCGATGTCACCGCCCCCACGGCTTTCGTCACTCGCCCGCGGCGACCAACGCCGCAGATAAGAAGGAGATAACGCAAGCTGCTTGCGCGGCCGGAGCGGCGGCGACCACGGGCGAGTGGCGAGTTTGCGGCGGCGCCGTTCGCGAACAAGCGCGACTTGAGCTCATCACAGAGCGCTTTTTTTTTTTTTTTTGCCATCACGATTAACAACATGCCTGAACATGCGCGATTAGTTTTACCTGCGTCTCGATGTGAAGAGGGAGGTCTGAAAGGCATGCGAGTCGGTTCGGCGAAACGACCGGTGCCGCTGCAGTGTTTACCTCTCGCATCGCGTCATGCGATCTGTCGAGCAGTGTGGAAGTGGCCGATGCGTTGCAGAAATGGCAAACTTTATAACTAACTTCGCTCAGTTATGAATTATTTTGTGTCATAAGCAAATCGGAGTTAATATTTTAAATGCCGTTGCGAGCGGTGATAAAGCAAAAGCCTCGGTTGCCTCGGCCCGAGAGCTATGAGCGTGCGGAAGCAACCGCGGTGCGCTGCAGAAGCGCGCGCGCGCGTTTCGACCACTTGCGTGCACTAAGGTAATATTAGCGCCCAAAAATTGTATTACTGCTTCGTATATGCCGCAACTGGCAGAGGGACACCTTTAGGAAGATATCTGCGAAGCGCCGCTGAACTCGGGAGCGGTACCGTCCGCCATTTCGCCTGTTTCCGAACGTCCGTTTACGCTTAACCGAGCTAGGCAAGCTCGGTTGGCGGCCAACCGCGGTTAGCAGCCTAACCGCGGTTTCGCGCGCCGTGTAACTGCGCTAACCGCGTTTAACGATAACCGCAGTTACGCTAACCGTGGCAGTGCGTCGTCTGCTCCATTCCCCGCGCTCATGCCTACAGCGCCCCTTGCGGCATCGGTGCGCTTTGGGGTCACGTTTGCGCCGCCGTTGCTCACACCACGGCCGGTAACGCGTATATAGGTGTTCTCTGGCCCTTCTCCCGGCGCCCGCCGCCGAAGTCCGTTGAGATCATTTTGAACTTTTGCAAGCGTTGGTGAAGTTTCGTGGGCGGTTTTGTGGCCACCGCTCGCTGTGTGCTTGTGCGCTTGTACGTTTCATGACTCGCGCCGTTCGTGGATCGTGCTATGATGCACAAATACTTTACAAAGCCCTGCAAGATTCTTCGGGAGCTCCTTACGACTATGGGTGAGCCTGCAGTTGGAGCATGACAGTGCTGGCGGGTTTCATTGTGTTCTATTATTTACGTCACTGTGCTTTAGGTGCTGTACATCGCACCATTTGCGTTGCCTTGTAGTAACGAGCATTTCAAGCATCCTTCACTTCTCTTAATTTCCGAGCCCGTATATGGATGTCTTGCTTTTCATTGACAAAAAAAGTGAGGCGAAGGGTCTCCTGTGTTCCAAGGGGAACTTAATATTGTGTGTGCACTTTAATGTAACTGAAAACAAGATATTCACGTGACATGCCTGTACATCCATTATAAAAGCTCAGCAAACTAAGATATGACACGCGTGAAATGCCCTTCGACAACAAATCAACGCAAATGGTTACCGTAAAGCACGCAAAGTATACAGTAAAATAAATGATAGAATACAACGAAACGCGTGGGCCGAGTCAACAATGCAAGGCTCACAACGCACGGGCGAGTGCGCAATGCACGCTCGTGCAAGAAAAAAGAAGTTACTGACGCTCCGCCAACAGACATAACCAAAAAAAAAAAAAAAAAAACAGCGCGTGCGGCATGGGAGGGGCGAAAAGAAAAGGGGGGTAGGAGGAGGGGGGGGGGGGGCGGATGGCCCAGGCGCGTCTGCTTCTGTTGCCATGGCGACGTTGCGCCGCCATAAATACCGTCCCCACTCGCCAGGGTCGTAACTGAAGGGGAGTTTGGCGCTACGGTCGGCTGAGCGTCTGCATTTCTGCAGCCAATGGGAGGTATACGGCTTTTGCAGCTCATCCATCCAATCCAATCCCGCGGGAAGCCAGTGAGCCGGCATTTTTCGCTTGAAGTAGCTCAAAGCGTGTTGAGTTTGTTGGCGTCCTTTGTGCGTTTGCGCTACGTCGTCTCGTTTGTGCTCAGGAATACGCGTGCGATGGCGTCGTTACCGCTCAACCCGAAGCCGTTCCTCAACAGCCTGACCGGTAAGCCTGTGATGGTGAAGCTGAAGTGGGGCATGGAGTACAAGGGCTACCTGGTCTCGGTAGACGGCTACATGAACCTGCAGCTCGCAAACACGGAGGAGTACATCGATGGCAACTGCACTGGCAATCTGGGCGAGGTGCTGCTCCGGTGCAACAACGTCCTCTACGTCAGAGGTGTCGAAGAAGAGGAGGAAGACGGCGAAATGAAGGATTGAGCGCTGCCACATTCCCACTGAGGCGCCCGAACACGCGACGACCTCCATTGTGTACAGCCCGTATCTCACCCACCATGTGCTCATAAATGTTTATATTCCCTGATTGTTGAGTCCGGTATGCTTCACTCATAACCGCGTTAGCTGAATTTAAGGCTGCCGTTACGAGGGAGGCAGTGCCTTGTTACGCCGTGCCGCCACGGCGGTTTTCCGAAACGCGTAAGACTCGTTGCAGCCTTCTTATTTCTTTTTTTAACTGGGCCAATTACGGTGATGAGTGACCATGTCATTCTGTTGCTAAAGATGAGCTCGTGGATTCAACCCCTCTTTCTTTGTGCTTCGTCCTATTTGCACAAAGTTGACTTGGTTGACGCCTGGAGTTTTACGTCCGAAAACCACCATATGATGAGAGCCGCCGTAGGGGAGGCCTTTGGAAATTTCGATCTGGGGATCTTTACCGACATCGCAGCGTACACGGGTCGCAGCATTTCGCCTCCTCGAAATCCAGCTGCTATGGCCGGGATTCGATCTCGCGACCTTCGGATAGCAGCCGAATGCGCCACTAGACCACCGTGGCGGGGCCTATTTGCACGAAGTTTTTATGTGCCAGCCAGGTCCTGCTGAAGTATTATTCAAATCCTTAGTGCTGCAGTGGCTGCATTCCGATGGGCGTGCAATGCCGGGGGGCTTGTTGAGTCCCCTTAGTTCAAAATTTATGCAGAGCCCCCAGCGTGACGTCACTTGTGTCACGTGTATTTCGTTTTAATTAGGTCCGTTCGTCCCTGCCCCTACTGTTGCCCTAGGGTAGTGACAGCATAGTGCTTGGAGACCTGATGTGGAACCCTGACAGTTCTGACGATAAGTGACTTGGCCTTGCAGAAAGATAAAATTAATGGCTTGTTGGCTTCAAAGCCAGTGATCATAAATGTTGACCGTTTGTAACAGGCCTCTCATTAGCGGCTGGCCACACATCGTTCACACTGCACACTGTGGCCAGAGTTGTGCAAGGTGCTCCTTGTGAATTGATTGCTGTACTGATGCTTTAGTGAACTACAAGCAATGTGGAGAAGACCTCAACATGGGCTTCTACGTACTCTGTCTACCCGCATGTGCTGGTGGTCTCATTGCACTCTGCTCCACGACTTAGCCTGCATTGAAGGTTCCCACATGTGCCACGGTGGTGCACTCAGTGGCAGTAGCACTCTGCTGCTAACCTGAAGGAAGCGGGTTTGATACTGGCCACAGTTGTCGCATTTTTGATGGAGGCAGATGCTAGGGGCCTGTGTGTTTTCAACGCATGTTGAAAAACCCCAGGTCGTTGAAATTTCTGTAGCCTTCCACTATAAGACATGCCTCATAATTGTATCATGGTTTTGGCACGTGAAATTTCAGCCATTATTAATAATTAAAAGTTCCATGACTGAGCTTGTCCCATGAATTGCTTAGGAGGGGTAAAAGTCCAGCGAAAGATGCAGGCTTGAAGTGACCAGTAACCACTCAGCAGGGAAAGAAGTTACTGGAGTGAACCTTTCAGTGAAAGGACCGGTCTTCACCAGGGCAGCAACTGACAAAGACAAGCCCTCTTGTGTTGTCTTCTCTCTTTAATTTTCTCACGTCTTCAAGTCCCTCTGTTCCCTTAATGTACTCTGATTAATCTGCATGGTCAGGCATCACAGGCACTTATAATTAGGCCAACGTCGCCAACTAACTTGTGCCTAATAAACATATTGCTCTGTCCGTAGCGCAGCCAGGATGATGACGTAAATGCACGACCAAAGTCAAGAAAGGCATAACGAGGAAGTTGCTAGCACGCTCCAATAATTAAAAAGCCAACCTTGTAATGTCCCTCTCAATCATTAACTGTGTTTCGATGCCACACTGGTAAAGGTAAGATACACAGGCTGATCCATAAATAAGGGGAAAGGAGCGTTGTTATATTTCAATCTGTAATTGCACAACATCATGAGCACATGTAAAAAGGTACAAGATGTATCAACAGTCAAGCATAAAAACACGATCTGTTTATCGCTATTAACTGTTTTCTTTATCCAAATTATACACACTTTTTGCCTGTTCATGCCATAGAATTTTACTTTATGACTTGTTGCAACACATATTGTAGTCTCCAAGACTCTCTAGCACACAAAAATATTGTCAAAATATGCCGCAAGTTGAACCGAGTTGAATCGGACCATCACTAGAGTACGTCTCAGTGGTATGGTCACTCTACACTGGGACTGACATAAATAAGCTTAAGGGCATACAGAAGAAAGCGATACTGTTCGTTTTCTGCCTATATGGCCACAATTTTTCTCGCTCATCTCACGCATGTGCTTCGTTGATTGAGCCCCTGGCTCACCAATGCATGCTTGAGGGTATCGTTTTGCTACGCAAGGCCGTACGTGGCCACAGTTGCGTTCAAGCGCCGATTTCCTTCAGTCATGGTTGAAACAGCGCACACACACAAGGATGGAGAAGAAGGAAAACGACAGGAGCGCTGACTAACAACTGAAACTTCATTGAACGAGACAGCATATACATGAAGGTGAACAACAAGTGATACAAAATGTGCGTACCCTGTCAAACAATGCGCAACAACACATAGACAGAGTGCACCCCATGTGGCCTCCAAAAACGTGATCTCTTTTTCTGATAGATTAAGTTTGGCGAATGCAATCCTTCCCCCCTTATTTGTATGAAAGGTTTCTACAATTTCCCCGCTGGCACGATTTTTATGCCTGAATAAAACACTTGTGTTAGTATAAGGATGGAATAAATTCACACTTCTTGCAATGAATTCACACTTCTTGCAAACGACCAATGATGCACGTGTGAACTACCACAGGAATACAACCGCGCCAAGCCCAACGAGCCGACGATAATTCGGTGAGCAGCTAAACAAACCGTTTTTCTTATAACAGATAGTAAAATGTGTTAGCTACTAGCACGACTACATATTCTCATAGTATTCCGCAAAGACAGGAAACCCATGCATGTGACTCTGGATCGCGGACATTTTGAGACCAAATGCTGTACAAAATAGGAACGCGCATAGAAGTTATCGCGCATTAAATGCTTTGTAAGCGTGTATGTTTAACGATGCGGAACCGCCGCTACTGAGACCGCCAAGGGTCACAGGTTCGACGCCCAACCCCCCCCCCCCCCCTTTGTTTCTGTTTTTTTTTCCAAGGATGGTTGTCATAAGCTCGAGATTACGTCGGTAGGGGGGGCCTGGCGACGGTTGGACACCTGAAAGGCTTTCAGTCGTTCAAGTGCCGTTTACAACTCACTCCTACACCAGAACAGGAATTGGCCTCCCTGGTGAAGTACTTGACCACCACCTCCCACACGATGTCTACAATTAAACCCTAGCCCTCAGTGTCCAGCAGCTGCAGAATATCTGTCCACGGCGGCGGTCAGCTCTGTGAAGCAGCAGAGGGCAGTAACAATCACTGGACCCGGACAGGCCGCCACTGGACGTGCCCAAACTGTGTGCATTCTTTCTTGACTAACACGCGACATCTACTCTTGTCATTGTTAATGTTGTGTGGCGACGGTGAGCTCAATCCAGGACCTAGTACACAGGAACTTCTCAAGCAAATACTTGATGGTCAGAAACTTATACAAGAGAGGCTAGACGCCATTGAATCTAAGCTGCAAAAAGTTGATAGGATTGAAAAAAGCGTGCAATGTCTTGAAAAAAGGCTTGTGGATTTAGAAGACCGAAGCAGACACAATAACCTTATTGTTTTCGGAATTCCAGAGAGCGAAAACGAATCGACCGATGCCCTTAACGACAAGGTCGTCACCGATCTTTTTAAGAATACGTTAGGAGTAGACGTGCGCTCAGCTGAAAGATTACACAGAATGGGGCGTCGCCAGCCGAACAAACCTCGCCCTGTGATACTGAAATTATTCGACCATCGTGAAAAAATAAGCATACTGAAAAACTGCTTCAAGCTGAAAGGCAAGCGCATGTCCGTGTCTGAAGATTTTTCCGCCGCCACTAGACAAATAAGAAAGCAGCTCTGGGATAGCGCGGCCGACCTACGCGATTCAGGAAAGAAAGTCGGGCTCGTCCATGATAAAATTAGGATCGACAATGAACTGTTTGAATGGGATGACGAGAAAATGGCTAGAGTGTCAGTTTCAAAGAACCAAGGTAAGGCAGGGCGAAAAGATGCATGACCATGCAATCCCGCAGAAAGTTTCACTTGCCTAAACGTCAACGCCCGCAGCATTGTCAATAAAACTGCTGATTTAGAAAGCATAGTCATCGCTCACAACCAAGAAATTATAGTGCTTACAGAAACATGGCTTAACAGCGACATTAATGACTTTGAAATTGCACCCCCAGGTTACTGCAGCTACAGGAAGGATAGAGATTCGCGTGGTGGTGGAGTTGCAATTATTTTCAAGGACTCGTTACAGGTGTTGAGACTGGCCGACATTGTTGGAATTGAATGCGTTATTGTCAAGGTTATCCTGAAGGATTGTGCTTTAATAATTGGTGGTTTCTATAGGCCCCCGAGTTCCGACATATCCTTCTATGAAAGGCTGAATGAATTTTTATTGCCTTATAGAAATCACTCCTGTAACCTAATCCTTGTTGGCGATTTGAATGTACCCCATGTTGCATGGGACAATGACTTTCCTTATGCACTTTCAAATGATGCTGAACATATTCTTGATGTTATGCTGTTTCATGACTTGTTCAAGTACCCACTCGCGTCCAAGGTACCAAGCAATCGATCCTAGATCTGTTCCTGGTCAACCACAGGGTACTACAGCGAAATCCCACTATCAAAATTTTTGAGGGCATATCAGATCATAAAATTGTACGCCTAAAAATGCAGCTAAGTTGTGTGCGTAAGGTCGTGAAACGGGAAACCTTCGTGCCTGTGTTTGCTCATGCAAGTGATATTGACGTGCTGGATGTATTAGACAGCTCATTCGCACACTTTGTATCTCTCTACGAATCGGATAAGGATTCAGTCAATCATCTGTGGAATTTTTTCAAGAACCTTGTGATAAAGTGTATTGATGACTTTGTGCCACGTAAGCGGAAAATAACACGGTGCACTAACCCCTGGATAACCAAAGAGATAATACGCTTGGGAAGAAGACTTAAAAAAGCAAAACAAAAATCGAAACGACGGATCGCAAGGTCCACAAGCGACTCGACTTGCGCACTGAGATTACAGCTTAAAAACTGCATCGCTGACGCAAAGGCTCATTATCAAAACGTACAGCTAAAGAATTTTATTTCTTCGTCCCCGGTGAAATTCTGGAGGTATCTGTCACCAAATAAAAAATCGCCACCTACGCTGGTAATAGACAACAATGCTGTGACTGACAGCTCAGAAATAGCGCACATACTCAATCAATACTTCTGCTCAGTTTTCACTAAGGATAACGGCACAGAACCCGAGTTTCTCTTGTTTAGTGATTTGCCACCGATTGACAATGTACAAATAAAGGAAGAGGGCGTACTTTCAACTCTTGCTCAAGCTAGATGATAAGAAATCCAGTGGGATCGACAACATACCCAATGCCTTCATGGTGCGCTACGCAGAATGGTGTTCTAAGTATCTGAGCCTAATATTTCGCAAATCTCTTTCTCGAGCAGAACTTCCTCATGACTGGCGTTATGCCAAAATAACCCCCATACCAAAAAAATCAAGCCAGTCCATACCCTCCGCGTACAGACCAATGTCGTTGTTATGTGTATGTGTTAAAGTTCTGGAACACATAATATTCAAGCACCTTTCAGTGTTCATCGAAAGCAACAACATAATAGACAGTCGCCAGCATGGCTTCCGACGCGGCGGTCACGCAGCTGCTTGAAATGGTGCATGACATTGCAGCTGGTATAGACAAACAAAGCCAAATAGACATACTGTTTTTAGATTTTGAAAAAGCATTTGATCGCGTTTCACACCGAAAGCTACTCATCAAACTAAAATCAATTCTGAAAAACGACACCTTATTAGCATGGATAGAAGCATACTTGAGCTGCAGGCACCAGTGCGTCACGGTCGGTGGTATCAACTCGTCGTCCGCGCCGGTTCAGTCCGGCATACCTCAGGGATCCGTCCTCGGACCTCTTTTCTTTTTGGTTATTATTAATGACATCGTCCGTGATATTCCCGTAAAGATAAGGCTTTTCGCAGATGACTGCATGCTTTATCAAGTAGTTAATGCTTCCAGAGACCAGGTTCTTTTAAACAACTCTTTAAATAAAATTCAAGATTGGTGCGCAAAATGGCAAATGACTATTAACGCGAAAAAAACAGTGGTGATGACCATAACCCGCAAAAAAGACCCATTAAAGTTCCAGTACAATCTAGGCAATCACTCCTTGTCCTTTGTCTCGCAGTATACGTACCTTGGCCTTGTTATCACATCTGACTTAAGGTGGAACGAACATGTGTCTTATATTGAGAAAAAGGCTTTGAAAAAACTAGGTTACCTAAGACGGGCACTCGCTAAGGCATCCCGCGAAACTAAATTACTCGCATACAAAACGTACGCAATACCAATATTAGAGTATGCATCGGCTGTATGGGACCCGCACACGCAAGCAAACATAGATAAACTAGAATCAGTACAGCGAAAAGCTGTAAGATTCATATTTAATGCCTACCAACGTGACACATCTCCGTCAGCTCTTCTGGAAAGCGCTAAGCTGGAAACCCTTGAATGGAGACGTTATCACGAGAGAATGAAGCTATTCTATCTCATATATAATAATAAGCTAGCAATAGAGAAGAGTAATTACATCGAACCAATTTTGCGCCGTGAAACACGCGCCTCCCACCCTAAAAGAGTTGCTGAGCACCTCTGCCATACTAACACATACAGGTACTCTTTCTTTCCCCGCACAATCAGTGAGTGGAACAACTTGCCATCAGAGATTCTTGAAAGCACCGATCTCAACTCGTTTCTCCGTGCGTTACCTGCTCCATATGTATCATAGCTACACCTGCATTTATTTACAGTGCGCTTTATTCTAGTACCTATCTCGATCAGATTGATTGCTTGAAGTTCAATGTCTCGCTTCTGTACTTTTGTAGTGTTGCTGATTTTATTTCGACTACAGTTGATATTTGGTGCCACTTCTCTTCACTTTTTTGACCCAGTGTGCGCTTCTTCTTCTCTTTTCTCTCTTTTTTTTGATGGCTATTGTGCTATTTTCTATGTCACGGTCACGGGGTTGTGGACCGTATTTCATGTTTCTTTTTTTTAGCATTGTATCGGCTATCTTACAACATTGTATCGCCCACCCCTGCCCAAAGTCTGGCACTCAGACTGGCAGTTTTTTTCTAAATAAATAAATACACAAATAAATAAATAAACATTGCAACGTTCAATGCAAGATCCCTCTCAAGCGAAGCTAGATTAGCGGAATTACTCGAGGAACTAGAGGGAGTTAATTGGGACGTCATTGGCCTTAGCGAAGTTAGGAGAGCAGGTGAAGCTTACATAGTCTTAAACAATGGACACGTCCTCTGCTATAGAGAATTACCCGAAAAGAGAGAATATGGCGTTGGGTTCCTAATCCACAAAAATATAGCGGGCAACGTAGACGAATTCTACAGCATTAACGAAAGGGTAGCATCCGTCGTAATAAAACTAAATAAGCGGTATAAACTTAAGATAATCCAGGGATATGCGCCAACAACGAGCTATGACGATGAACAAGTCGAGCAATTCTACGAGGATATCGAATTAGCAATAAAGAAAGTACGGATGCAATACACAGTGGTCATGGGGGATTTCAACGCAAAAGTAGGAACGAAACAAAGTGGAGAGCAGGGGATAGGCAACTACGGCGTCGGCCGTAGGAATAACCGTGGGGAAATGCTAGTACAATTTGCCGAAAGGAACCAGCTTCGAATAATGAATACGTTCTTCAAGAAACACAAGAATAGGAAGTGGACGTGGAAAAGCCCTAACGGGGAAACAAAGAATGAAATTGACTTTATAATGTGCGAACAACCAGGTATAATTCAAGACACAGAAGTAGTGGGGAAGATGAAATGCAGCGATCACAGACTAGTAAGGGCAAAGATTGTACTTAACCTAAAGAAAACAAGAACTAAATTACTTACTAGAAAAAAATGTAATGTAGAGGTAATCAGAGCGAAGGACGACGAATTTAAAGTCGCCCTAAGCAACAAGTTCGAGGCCTTAGACGATAACAGTGACGATTTAGAACAAATAAACAAAACCATAATGAAAACAATCCTTGAAACAGCGATAGAAGTCGGGGGTAAAACAACAAAGCAAGCAAAAAGTAAGCTGTCCCAACCTACCAAGGACTTAATTAAAAAACGCCAACAAATGAAAGTAACTTCATCAAAAGATGAGATAGAATTCGCAGAACTATCAAAATTGATCAGTAAAGCCAGGCAAAGAGATGTAAGAAACTTTAACATGAGAGAAATAGAGAAACCAGTAGAAAAAGGCACCAGCATTAAATCGGTCAAAAAGAAACTGCACTTAGGACAAAACAAAATGCATGCGCTAAAAGATAAACAAGGTAACGTTATCAACAGTTTCAACGAAATAGTAAATGTAGCAAAAGATTTCCACTCGGAACTGTACAGCTCTCAGACAGACCATACAACCTTAATAGAAATAGAACTAGAGGAGAACACCGAAATTCCATGTATAACCGCTGACGAAGCCAAAAAAGCTGCCAAAGGCATGCCCCGCGGTAAAGCAGCTGGTGACGATGGTATAACAGCCGACTTGATCAAAGACGGAGGAGATATTATACTTGAAAAACTTGCATCGCTCTTCACGAAATGTATCAAGACATCTAGCGTACCGCGCAGCTGGAAAAATGCTAATATAATCCTTATCCACAAGAAAGGTGACATAAAGGACTTAAAGAATTACAGACCAATCAGCCTACTCCCAGCAATATACAAGCTATTTACAAAGGTAATTTCTACGAGGATAAGAGAAACACTCGACTTTAACCAACTGAGAGAACAAGCTGGTTTTAGGAAAGGTTACTTGACAATGGACCACAGCCACGCTATCAACCTAGTAATTGAGAAGTAGGCGGAATATAACAAACCTCTTTACATGGCGTTTATCGACTACGAGAAAGCATTTGACTCCATAGAAATACAAGCAGTTCTAGAAGCTTTACGACGACAAGGGGTACCGGACATATACGTGAAAACCATAAACAACATATACAAAGATTGCAAAGCCACACTACTCCTACATGAGAGAAGCAGAGAAATACCGATCAGGAGAGGTGTGAGACAGGGAGATACAATACCCCGATGCTATTCACTGCATGTTTAGAGGAAGTCCTTAAACGTCTAGACTGGGAAGAAAAGGGCATTCGAATAGACGGAGAATATCTAAACAATTTAAGATTTGCAGACGACATTGTGCTCTTCAGCAGTGATGGTGACGAATTACAAAACATGATTGATGACCTAAACAGGGAAAGCATTAAAATTGGATTAAAAATGAATAGGCAAAAGACCAAAGTTATGCTCAATAGCTTAGCTAAGGAACAGGAATTTAAAATCAACAATGAACCCTTACAATGTGTAAACGAATATGTATATCTGGGACAGTTAATATCAGGAACTCCTACCCAGGAAAACGAAATTCTCCGTAGAATAAGGCTGGGCTGGAGCGCATTCGGAAGGCATTACGAAATCATGACCGGAAACTTACCGCTCTCATTAAAGCGAAAAGTATTCAATCACTGCATTCTCCCAGTACTAACGTACGGAGCAGAAACATGGAGAATAACGAAAAAACTAGAGATGAAACTAAGGAGCACGCAACGTGCAATGGAAAGAAAACTGATAGGGGTAACGCTAAGAGATAAAGAACGAGCGGAATGGATCAGAGAACAGACAGGAGTAGCCTATATTATCTTATCAATTAAAAGAAAGAAGTGGACCTGGGCAGGAGATGTCATGAGGAGGAAGGATAATAGGTGGACAGTAAGAGCGACGGAATGGATACCACGAGAGGGAAAACGCAACAGAGGTAGGCAAAAGGTTAGATGGAGCGATGAAATTAAAAGTTTGCGGGCATAAAGTGGAACCAACTCGCTCAGGATAGGGTGGATTGGAAATCGTTGGGAGAGGCCTTTGTCCTGCAGTGGACCTAAACAGGCTGATGATGATGATGATGAATTGGTAGCCAAATGAGCACACTCGTTTTTCTTTACCGTGCTAATTCAATATCGTGTTCAGGCATCCGCCTGTTTGGCCGATGTAAAAAGCACCACATGCTAAGGAATATCATATACTACATTAGTATCACAAGGCCCTGTGCCACTAATGTAGTATGTGGTATTCCTTTGTCGTGTGGTGCATTTTAATGAATTAGTATAACTGCACATTAATTAGTATAACTGACACTGTAAAAGCACTTTTTTTTTAAAAGTTGCAACACCAGTTTTCATTGCCTATCTCTGCAAAACTTGACATCATTGGCGCAACTTCATAAAGCTTCACAGCAAAATACTGTGAAAGCTTGTGCTTACTGGGGATTTATAATATCACTTGCACGAATGACTTCTTGCGCGTAACACGAAATGAATACATTCACTGCCAGTTTGCAAAACCATGCTTCTCGGTGCACTATTCATGGCGGCCGAATGGCGCTGCATATATCTTGATCTTCACATCACCACACAAGCACGGCGGCAAAGCCAGCGTCACAAGTAAAATGTTGTGTGGAACCAAACTGATGCAGACAGTAGGCAGGCTGTGCTTAGATGAGTGCAGCCATTCTCTGCCACTTGGTTCTAGTGTGCTCCCTGGTCCATTTCGAACAGACTACGTCTTATCACTGAAATCCCGTGAAGTTGCTGTGCAAGGTGACGGGAAATCAAACTGATGCAAACAGAATGCAAGCTGTGTAAAGACTAGTGTAGCCGTTGTCTGCCACTTGGTCCAAGTGTGCTGTTCGGTGCCTGCATTTCGGTGAGACTGTGCTCTATACCTGAAATCTCGTGAAGTTTCGCTGGAATGTTTTGTATTGTGGCAAAGCTCGCGGTATGCATTGCACACTACGGCAGCACTTCAGGACTGTGTATAGCAAGTGTCAGTAAGGTTGAGCAACACAAAAGCAATTCAAGGTATATTGATAATGAGATAATTGAAAAGAATTGACTTGCTATCACTCTGATTTTGCAAACTGCTTCGTAAAAACGGTGTGTGCGTGTGGCATTATTAGCAAAGACAGCACCATCTTTAAAGTCCCAATTCTAAAGCCTGCCCCTTTTTTTTTGAGTGTGCAAAGAAAGCAAGATGAGGTGTCACACTAACCCACCTGTCGCACTAATTTTGTTCTTGAACTGTGCATCTGTCACATGTTAAGTGTATGTCTGTTGACCGAGTGCTCATAAGTTGGAAGGATCCGATGTCGTCTGGCAACTAAGCTGCAGATGAGGGCAACGATTCTGCTACTATCATGCACGGTCTAAATCTTAATGACATCATTACCAGCTCAACACAATTATGGGACTTAATATTCTGTGCGAACAAGGAAAAGACAGCTACAAAAAGCAACATATTCATTGGTCACAGCCCATCGATACTTATATATGCAGAAACCTGTCCATGCACATGATATATCATGACCTCTCATTATAGTACCAGAGTATTATTACCACCAGCAGTACAACAACGCTTTAAAGAAGTGACCCACGCTTGCTCTCACATAAGGATCAGTGCCCTCAAAGGGCACAACATAATTTGCACAAACTAAGCTGTTCAGTATAAGTGGAAGGTGGTCGCCTCTATTGTCCAAATTCACTGTGGCATTCAAGGTGTTCAAACAACTATGTGTGCATATTTTTCAGGTTATTTTTTGAGCTACACAAGATAAGTTATGTGATCATCACAACTTTCAAGTAATAGCGCAAAGCAGACACAGATGAAGAAGACAACGAGACAGCACACAACACTACCAGCAACTCAGTGATTTTTATTTCTCGTGGTCTCGTATATGCACGTGTATACTGTGCAAAGTAAAATCGGAGGAGAGGGAGCACACACACGACCCAAGCGACGTGACAATCAAGCAGGCAGATGATGCGACAAAAACAGCATTTCTTTCTTTGATAAAACTGATGCACGACTAACAGCATCTCTATCTTTAATTTCTACCGCTTCAATTATCGCTCTCGTAAGCTGATCACGGTGTTTGGCCAGTGACTGCGCATGCTTCAATAAAGGTTTGCATCCACAGTGCGCGCAATGCGCAGCGAGGTGCCCTGACACTGTTGAATTCTCAACGTTGTTGTGCTCACGCAGGCGATCATTGATGCACCTCCCCATTTGGCCTACGTACTCCTTTCCACACATGAGTGGAATGGAATATACCACCCCTTCCACACAGGAAGCAAATCGTTCGAGATGGTGCATCTTGTTGCAATCTCATGGCTAACGCGCACTCCCATTCACCCTGGCACACAATCTCGACAACTTCAGCAGTGTGGATAATACTATCTGCACCCCTGCCTCTGTTGTGTTTTTCTTCTCTTTGTATCCATTCCGTCGCTCTTACTGTCCATCTGTTATCTGTTCTCCACATGATATGCCCTGTCCAGGGCCAGCCAGCCAGCCAGCCAGCCAGCCAGCCAGCCAGCCAGCGATATTGTGCTCTCCTGGCCGTTTCGCTAATCGTATGTTTACGAAAATTGGTATGCCACATCATGACTACCTGACGCACATAAATTACAGGTCATAACATGAAAATCATGACATGCATGTATGAGCGGCATGGTTTACATGCCACAGTCATGGTGCTCTTGCGGCCATTTCGTTAACTTCATATGTACCAAACTCAGTATAGCGAGGCAACAATGCAAATCCATTTTATGTTCCTTATGCGTGCTTTGCATTCCCTTGATTCCTACTGCACGTGGGATCTGCCAGTTTTTATCTCTTAGCGATGCATCTATGATTTTTCTTTCCATTACACGCTGCGTGCTCCCTAATTTCATCTCTAGATTGTTAGTTAACCTCAACGTTTCTGCACTGTATGTTAGTACTGGGAGAATGCAGTGATGAAATACCTTTCACTTTAATGACAGTGGCAAGTCTATCTAACATGTTTATTGTAGCGTTGCCACCAAGGTGGTAAACAGCAACACCACATTTATCCAACATGAAGAAAGGACTTGCTAAACTGGTAGATACTAATTGATAAGGACTTAAGGGGGTCAAGACACCAAGTTTTGAGGTAATTTAAGGCCTTCTGTAGGCTTACTTTGTATGCAGAGGCACTTGCCACGAAGTGTTGGGCACAGCAAATGTGTAAAACATATTTGAACTCACTTCCAAAGAGTGGCTAAAGGCTCATTCTCACGGTCGAGACCCATTGCTAGTGCAATTGACACTCAAGTCACTGTTTTGGAAGCACAGCAAAACTTTTAGCGAAGGCACACCATATTGCAGTGACATACAATAAGAAGTACGTGAACCATAGCACTGAATATGTCCGTATGGGTGCCCGGCAAACAGAAGGAAGCAGGTAGAACATGAAAGGTGGTGAGAGCGTTTGGGGCCCCAACACTGTGTCTTGGTGCAACACGTGTGGTAGCGCAGATGACATAGCAGTAAGCGGACAGTGACATTGCTTTTCAACTTGGTGCCTAGAAATCAAAACTGAAAATCCATGACAATATAAATAATGGCATGTAAAATTATTAGCCCACAATGTGGTGTTCTTTGAGTGTGCATCATGCTTACTGTAGCAATAAGATACGTCTATAAGAAAGAATGCACAAGGCAGAAATTTCGTGTCTCAACCCATTGAAGGCTATGATGTTCTGTTGAACTACATATGCTAGGACACTTGCAGAATGGCATATATACGCACCCTTAAAAAGAGACGTGAAAATTTGAACTAATGAACATTACGGTAAGGCTAATGTGCACTCTCTGGTATGGTTATTGCTGGCAAATGAGTTCTGTAGAAACCCACAATGTGGAGTATTGTATATGAAAGGGAAAATTAGCATCCACTCGTTTTGTAGCACAAGGAAATCCATACAGATTTCTCAGAAAACTTGAGGAATCCGTATGGAATTCCTTGTACCCTTGTGCTACAAAATGGGCGGATGCTAATTTTCCCTTTCGTTAATGGTTATCACTGTGAGCATAATAAGGTACATGTGTGCTGCCTTTGTCGGGATAAAACAAAAAAATGAGTAATGCTAGCTGTTACTTAGTTACCACAAGCATAAATTACGTTAATTAGTGCTTGTGTCATTGAAGCAGTGTGTTCATGAAGAGTGATGCTGTTTCAATCTATGAAAGCTGTCTTGCTCAGGAGCCACTGTGAAGTGACTGCCCAGCTTTTACTAATTCTGCTTTAGGTATAATTTATTAATGATTTCTGTATTACATGTATTTGTATTTCTGTATCTTGCCAAAAGTTTCTAATTTTTATGGAGAAAGGAAGTAGACATGCAAGGAGACATGTGTCATATCAGTCTAGGTTTCACTCCTTGTTGAAAAGTGTGGATACCCAACGGAAGAAACACAGGTATTGCAGATGAGTCAAGTAATTGGGCCCCTTGACCTGCCATATGAATGAAACAATGCCAACCATGCTTTGGGCACCTTAATAGTGAGAGGCGAGGACTTGCCGGATTGTGTGAATTTCTTTACAATGTTAGTAATTTTGTAACTTGCTTGAAGTGACGTGAAAAATAGCGCTCAGATAGTGCAATTGCTGGCTAAGAGTGCAAGGGTATAATCAGTGGTGGAGTGCCAAAACCACAATGCGATTATGAGGCATGCTGTAGTGGAAAGCTATCAAAATTTTGACTACCTGGGGATATCACAGCACACAGAGCTCTAGCATTTCACCTCCATCAAAATGAGACTTTTGCGAGAGACTTCAAACCTGCATCTTTCAGATCAGTAGTAGCTTAGCACCATAACCAGAGTATGACTGCTGTGGTAACATCATCACCGTCATTGAAATAAGTGAGGCAATGTTGTTTAATGTTCAGTACTGCACTGATAGCCTGTCATGCAGTTTCTCCGGGATCCGAATTGGGAATGTTAATTCAAGCCCACCGATCTCAGGGACGAGTCACTGGGTGCTTAGGTACCGCGAACGGCTCCTAGCAACACACTTTCATGTCGCACACACCAAACCACTTATTTCGTCACAATCTAGGGAGGAAACATCGAAGTGACTGCTTTCGCAGGTTGATCATACGGCGTTCAGCGAGCGCTGTCGACACAGCGCGTAGCGAAACGTCTACATGTATGTACTACTACTACACATACACCCGGTTCGACAACAACTGGCCGTCAAACAGTTCGACGCAAAGATGCCGTCAGAGAAGAAACACGAACGACACTGAAGGACCTTGGCCACAGAGAAGGCTGGGTGATGTCAGTGCCCCATTGAATGCCATGTGACGCTTTTTTCACGTGCAATAAAAACGTTTTGCGTACTTCCTGCACTGACGGGAGATTGAAGGACGCATGTATTACCGTTTGACAGCAATTAATGCTCTTATTTAACTAACGACTGCCTCAAACCGCTCACAACGGAGCACCACTGAGTAGATTTCAATGCGTGCCGACGAGCGCACCCACAGAACACTTATACCAAGCACCCACTCTCGCGCGGTGACGGTGTGTGCTGCCACCTACATGTCGATCTCGAGGCCAATAAGTTGCCACACGGCCGGTCTGGACACGCGCGCTCGCTCTCTCTTTTACGGCCTGAGCAGCTGCCACGACTACAATGGATCTGTTTCTATTGGGAGCGAGGACATACCATGGCGCCGCCACGCGGGAGAACCGGTGTGACGCGCAAAGTTGGATTGCTCCGACAGCTTGCTCTGCGCGGAGCTGCTTTGCGCGTTGCCCTCTTATTGTTGTTGCCGTTTATTTCAGCTAGACGATATCTGTAAAATACTGTTGTGGCTACGTTATTGATTCTTCAACAAGGTAATTAACTCTTCCGGAAAAAGAATATAGGTTCATTACAATGCAGTTTAGACACCGCGTCGACTGCTGTCGTCTGTTATGGTCACCGGCGAGGATACCGCGCGTGCGCAGTCCGCTGGTTTTTTTCGGTGAGATAGCATTTTGATGAATGAAAATGAATGAAAAGTAAGCATCAAAATGGTTTTAGCGCGCGGTTGCGGTAAATACACATAGCTTTTGGCCGCAAGAAAGGCGTGCGACGTGTTTCTCGTGCAATTCATTCATTGTATGTTTGCATCAACAAAGGGGCCGCCGTTGACAAGAAGAAATCGAATTAGCAAATTTGTATTTATGCTGAACACGCATACCTCTATGCAGCGCGATGCGAGTGGTTCCTTCATTTTGCGGAAAGCAGCAGGCATAGAGCTGCATTCAATCGCGACCTTTCTCACATGATTTAAGGTGTACACACGACATACGCACATGCGCGCCTCATTAAACCTTGTTATTTTCGAACATGGGGTTCACCTTAGGACGTTGTGGCTTGATCACAATTTAAATTCTCGCCAGTATGACCCCAAGGACACTAGCCTGGAGCACAGTTGTTCGTTGCTTCTCTTTCTGTTGCTTATTTTTCCCGCGTATTCAAGACGGTCGTCACACGGCGATTTTCGATCGCGGTCGAGCCAGTTCATGGCTGCATTTTTCGACGAATGACTCCCGTCCGTATTTTGTACAAAGGGGCCAATAGCGATCGAAAATACAGCGTAAGACCGGATGTATTAGTTCACTCATTTGAATGCACTAGCAGAGACTCCGGAACGGGGGGAGGGGGGCCGTACCCCCCCGCCCCTACCATTTTTCTAGAGGGGGCTCGCCCCCCCCCCCCCCTCCCACTTTCCAACCGTTTACGCTGAAATCAAAATTTTTTGAGAAGAATTTTCAAGCTGGTGGTAGTTAAAAAAAACCCCAGGTGGTCGAAATTTCCCGAGTCCTCCACCACGGCGTCTCTCATAATCAAAGCTGGTTTTGGGACGTACGTTAAACGCCACAAATCAGTCAATCAATTAAGGTGGTGGTTCTGTGGTGCAGTGCTTTCCAAAACACTGGACTACACAACCACGTGGGTTGCGCGGTGTGCCGCAGGTTTTCAGTACTTCCGAAAGTTCCAAACATTTTGAAATGTATACCAATAAGCGATGATGAAAATTTGTAAAATATTAAACGGCTAAAATGAATTAAAACAATAATTGATTTCATTAATATTATAGTAAATAATAATACATAATATGCATTTTAAATAAATTAGAATCGACAAATACTGAGAACAAAAATAATCAACGCAACATGCAAAGACGACAATAAGTGCCCCCCCCCCCCCCCACACACACACACTCCAAAAGACGTTCCGGAGTCCCTTTGCACTAGTACGCTGCAAGGTGTAACTTATTGTGGTCTAAATGATTCAGTGAAACTATCAGTGTCCAGCATCTGCACCTTCATCGATAAGCCGTATGACACTCCGCGACTGCTGATAGAAGGAGAATCTGTGTTTGAAGCTGGCCACGTCGTCGTCTGCAGTGTAAAAGGGGAGAGAGAGAGAATATTTTATTGATGAAGCCGGAGATGTTAGCCTGGTTAATGGCCTGGGTGTAAAAGGGGAAGAAGTGATACTGGCTGGGTTCATTTCGCAGACGACGTCTTTTAGAAAATAACAAGTTTCCAATAACTCCGAGCGCACTTTTCAGCTTTTGTGGTCGCTAGGTGTCCGCGAACGTGAAATAAACGCGAAGCGACGATGTTTGTAGATAAAAACGCTGGCGAATGGCCCTTGAAAGCGCGCGTGAACTGCGTGAACCGTCCGCTTCGGCGGAGGCTCGGCACGTGGTGGGATCGTGGGTCACGTGATCCAACTTTGCACGTCAGAACGACCGCAGCGCCAGCCTCTCCAGTGGTGGCGCTCGCGCCCAGACGACGGCGCGTTCCGCGCGAGGGCGTCGCGAGCCAACCCCCCAATGCGTGTTGCTCTGCATGCGCTTCGTATAGTAAACCAGCTGTCCCGGCCACTTTACCGTGCTAATTATTTTTTCCGCATGTAGAAAGTGGTGGAAGCAGTACAGGTGCGTGTGGGGACAGTCTGGCTTTCTAGGTACTCATGCACTCGGCAAAAGAAGAGGCACACTCAGTGCTACTAGCAACAAGAATGGGTTGGTTGGTTGGTCAAACTTGACCATCTTATATTTGATGGAGGCGAAAATGCTTGGGGCTTGTGCGCTTGGATTTAGGTGCACCCTAAAGATTACCAGGTGGTCGAAATTCCCGGAGCCTTCCACCACGGCGTCCTTCATAAACATAACGCAGTTTTCGGATGATAGACGGCATGCTGATGCAGATGTCCCGAAGTGCGTCCTTCTGCTTAGTTTATACAATGAGACGGATTTGCTCAGCCTTGTGGCGAACCGCTCAATTGTGTGATTGTCAAAATGTTTCCCGGAACCATCATATGAGATTGTGACGTTCTTCGAGAAGGCAGTGAAATATCTTTACCGAAAGAAAATCCTCGAGACACTGCAATTTACTGTTCAGTCATATCTTGAAGATTCGCCACTTCTGGACTGTCCGGAAGGTGTGGACAAGAGTCACGCCAGAGTGTCGGCGCACATCATCTCTGAAAAGTTTTTGCGGATTCTTCTTGTGAACTGCACAAAAAAGTTAACAGATCAGAATGACAAGCCTTCTGGCTATATTCACAAGCCCACGCGGAAACATTTCCGGCTGTGAACGATGTGACTACTTTAAACTAGCTGTAAGCATCACGACAGTGTTTTACAAGCAGTGCCTTTTTTCTTTTTCAGTTTTTCTTTTGCATTATATTATTTTAGTACCGGACGACATTCTGTATGATGCTGAACGGTTTCTGTGAAAGTTCTTTATTTTTCTTCGCCTGCGGCGTACGTTATTGCATAAAAAGATTTTTCTCATCTCTTGCACGCTGAAGACCGCGTCTGGACACGTGAGAGCTTGGAAATTTATATGCATGCAGGGACTCAGCGTGGTGTGGTGCGAGTTTATTATTATTATTATTATTATTATTATTGATTGATTTGTGGGGTTTAACGTCCCAAAACCAGCTCTGATTATGAGAGACGCCGTAGTGGAGGGCTCCGGAAATTTCGACCACCTGGGGTTCTTTAACGTGCACTGACATCGCACAGCACACGGGCCTCAACATTTCGCCTCCATGGAAATGCAGCCGCCGCGGCCGGGATTCGATCCCGCGACCCTCGGATCTGTAGCCGAGTACCTTAGCCACTAGACCACCGTGGCGGGGCTATTATTATTATTATTATTATTATTATTATGTTCCTTCTGCTGTGATTGCGACTCACGGCTACTTGTGGGGAGTGTGACTTTCCCCTTTTCGAGGTACTTATTTTAATAATAAAGCAAGAATCAGCTTGAATAAAAATGACCATATTTTACCATTTTCAAGTACATTAGTGGTTGGCATATGTGCATTTGACGTAAACGTTTTGGAAACCAATTTCTTTCAAAAAAGAATGTTTCGTGTCATTTGTTCTGACGGTCGGTGACGAATCATGCAGCCGAGCCTTCTGAGCGCGACGCGCATCGCTAAATGCTCTCACGAGCGGCAGAAGCGGGCGAATCAGTGGCTTGTGCCTCTCCTTCAGAAAAGCGGAAAGCACCAGAGTTGCCATATATATGCTTGCTACCGTATTCTCATCGCATTGGTACCATGCATAGCATATAGAGGAGCTTCAGAAGGTGACACGGCAAGTCTGAGGCCGAGCATTCCCAGCGCGCGCTAGCCTCCGCAACGGCCGGGAGCTGGTTTAGAGGATGGATGGATGGATGCTATGAGCTTCCCCTTTGTAACGGGGCGGTGACATGTGCGCCACCAGGCTCGTAAGAAGATTTAAGAACTTTTTTTTTCTCTTTTAATTTTCCTCATGCCTTTTAAATTTACTTCAATCAAATCGATCATGCCATATCAAAAACGGAATTTCATATCCCAGTTCCCTGCCCCTTATGGCAGAAATTCCATATTTTTCCCTATAATTATTTTTGTCCGTTCTCTCTAGTTTTCTGCCACCAGTATTCTAACCGTCTCTTACTTATTTCAATCGCGGCTATGTTCAGCTTCCCGTTGTTCGCCCTAAAACCCAAGGCTTCATGTAGGGTGGTGCCCAAACGTACACCTGGGTGGATATTTCCGCATTCAATCAGAACATGCTCTGTCGTTTCCCTATCTTCCTCACAGCATGTGCATTTTTCTTCTTCTTTACTGAATTTCGCTTTATAAACACGCGTTCTAAGGCAGCCCGATCTCGCTTCAAACAATAAAGCGCTTCCTCTTGAATTATCATAAAATGCCTCCCTCTTTATTTCGTTTTTGCCCTCTCGGTAGTTATTCAGAGTCGGTTTTTTTTCCATCGCTGTCCTCCAGTAAATCTTCTCCGCCTCTCTGACTTTTCCCTTTAGGCTCTTTGTTGTCAGTTCTCTTAGAGCCGTATATTTACTGGTGAGCCTCCTAGTTCTCTTTCTCCACTGCGTGTCAACGCTCTTTCTATATAAATAGCGGAACACCTTCACTGCCCACCTAACCTCTTTCATATTCCTTAGCCTTTCTTCAAACCTTATTTTGCTCTGCGCTTCCCTTGCCTCAAAACTCGCCCATCCCATATCGCCCTTTACAGCCTCGTTTGTAGTTTTCCCGTGAGCACCCAACGCGAGGCGTCCCACAGTTCTTTGATTCACATCCATTCCCGATTGTATCTCTGGCCTCATGCACACCACTGAGTTCCCAAATGTAAGCCCCGGTACCATTACCCCTTTCCACAGACCCCTAAGCACCTCGTACCTATTGTGTCCCCATAACGCTCTGTGCTTCATTATTCCTGCGTTCCTCTTTCCCTTTGCTGCCAAGGCTTTTTCCTGTACCTTCATGTATCTATCGCCCTCATTTACCCATACGCCAAGGTACTTGTATTCGCTTACTCTCGGTATTTCTTGGCCCTGTATGGATACCGCCTGGTCGTTGGGATCATTGAATACCATCAATCCGCATTTTGTTACACTAAATCCTAGTCCTAGATCCTCGCCTTCCTTCCCGCATATATTCACCAGCCGTTGTATATCATCTCGACTGTTTGCGAATAAGACAATATCATCAGCATAAAATAAACCCGGAAGCATCTGCTCAATCATCACGCCGCCCTGTTTGTGTGACAGATTAAAACCAATGTGGCTATCTCCTAGCGCTTTTTCCATTCTAACCATGTACAGCATGAATAACAGCGGCGACAAAGGACATCCCTGTCTCAGCCCCTTGCTAATATCAACGTTCTCTCTGCTACTTATTCCTTCCCATTCTATGCAAACTGTATTTTCTCGATATATTTCCCTCAAAAGCTGTACACAATCGTCGCCTATGCCCATTCCTTCCAAAATTTCCCACAATATTTCCTGATTAACATTGTCATACGCCCCAGTGATGTCTAGAAAAGCCACATACAACGGCCTCCTTTCTATTTTAGATATTTCTATACACTGAGTAAGAACAAATAGGTTATCGTCTAAACGCCTGTCTACTCGAAATCCATTCTGAAGTTCTCCCAAAATATTGTTACGTTCTGCCCAGGCTTCTATTTTTAATTTTACTGCTTGCATAGCCATCCTGTATAGTACCGATGTAATGGTTAGCGGTCTATACGAGCGAATGTTATTCTTTTCCCCCTTGCCTTTATAGATTAAGTTCATTCTGCTTTTTCGCCAACTGTCCGGTATTTGCCTCTCCTGTAAGCATTTTTCTACGGCTTTCAATAGCGAGGGTTAGAGTGCCTCGATGCGCGCGCGGAGCGCGCGGACATCAAGGCACCCTAGCGAGGGTTGGCTCGGAGTGCCCCCGCCAAGTTGCGGCGATAGGTAGCAACAGCCCCCCGTGCGCAGGCCGTAAAAGAGAGAGCGAGCGCGCGCGTCCAGACCGGCCGTGGTTGCCAGCAGTCTCTCCCACTGGTCTCCCTTCAAAATTTTGGCGCCTAGTGTGCCTGGTGTGCCTGGCCGGTCTGTTTTGTCAGCAGAGTTTTGTCGTGTTGACCCACTCGGCGACAGAATGCCTAAACAGTTAGCTCGACCTCGACGACCTCGAGTCGCAGAAGTATGCAGAGCTGGTCGCACTAGCCCGGGAGCACCTGCGGGTACACCTGCAAGGGTAACCCGAAAAAGGCCAAAGTTGTCAAGTTCATCCGGCAGTCCGTTGCCTGTGGTCTAGGCAAAGGTATGTGAACATTTATGCATGGGTCGGTCGTGAGCTACATTGTCCGAGTTGAGCCGACAAGCCCATCGCTCCGCGCAGTCATTTTTCAACGAAGTCGTTCAACGTGGTGCGCGGCCCCTCTGTTATTTCTGCACCGCGCGTTCATCTTCCTACCCTCGCCTTTGTAGTACTTTGCGTTTTCCGCACATATTACCGATGATTGCGGAGTTCCGCAGTGCTCCTAGCTGGCTGCTACGCAACGAAATTGTGGGCTTGGCTCGCTGAATATAAGACACTTGCCTAGCGTTATGTCGCGAGTAGGTTTCAGCTTCGCGAAATGCGACGCTCGCCGAACTCAAAGTTTAGGGGAACCACAACAGCACAGGGTTCAGATGGGGAAGTGGCAGAGCGAGTATCCGTCAAGAGGTGACGACGACCTGAGGGGAGGGAGCTACGGCAGTACACGGCCAGGCCAGCATCAAGACGCTACTCCCATGACAACGTTCGGCGGTCCGGGCGCGGCACCCAGTAGGGAATGGTCAGAGACGGGCTAAGGCACTATTCCCGCTCGTGCTGGCCTGGATGAGGATGGTGCACTTGTAAATGGATGGATGGGTGGATGTTAGGAGCGTCCCCCTTATAACGGGGACGTAGCCCGCAGGCCACCAAGCTCTACCTTCATATTATCCCCTACAAATGTTTGTTTCCCCAAATCACACATATATTCAGAAGAAATTTTTCCCTCGCCTACCTATTTTATCTATTATCTTTTCACTAGCTGTGAAGTAACAATCTTATTAGAACTACCTTGCGTTTCGGTTTGCACCATACCTTTCCGCCACCAGTACGCTGAGCGCCTTTTACTTATCTCTATGGCCGACATGTTCAGCTTTCCCGTGCTATCCCTGAAACCCGTGGTCTCCTGAAGGGAGGGGGGGGGGGGGGCGTAGTGGCCACACCTACGCCTGGGCGGATATATGTATACATTCAATCACAATATTGACGCAGAACTTCAGTGCATTTGTGTGCGTTGTGCAGTTACGGCCGTCCGCAGTTTTATTTTGCGCACCGCGGATTGTGGCGTGGAGGTAGACGAAGAGGACGTGCTGTTCGATCGGTGCCATTTTGCAGGGTGACTTGCTGTTGCCTCTTCTGCATTTATCGTGGCAAATTGGTGGAGGTGCGGGGTATCAATCCTACCATCCTCGCTTCGATTTCCTGCCATCATTCCCACTAAACCGGAAGAAAACCAGCCACTTCGCCACAGCCGCCGCTTGCAAGGGCTACCTCCTGAATACGGTCCTGTGAGCCCGGTAAGGATGGCCACCGGTGGAGCAGGTCAGTCGCAACAGTGCGACACTGTTCAGCCTACTTATACTCCGAGTGTCGTCTACGCAGCACGCGTTCCGAAGTCGTTTCACGGCGACGTGTTCGAGGATATAGATGACTGGCTTGAGCACTTTGACAGAGTCGCAGCAGTCAATGAATGGGACGACTCTAGGAAACTGCGTTACGTGTACTTCGCCCTCGAAGACTACGCGCGTACGTGGTTCGAGAATCGTGAGCGCTCAATCACTAGCTGGCCAGAATTCCAACGGCAGCTCCGTGAGACATACAGCAGCCCCGAGAGGAAAGAAAAGGCAGAGCAGGCTTTGCAGACTCGGTTTCAGAAGCCAAACGAGAGCGTGGCTATGTTTGTCGAGGACATGTCGCGCTTGTTCAGACGTGCTGACCCTGACATGGCTGAGACGAAGAAAGTTCGTCTGCTAATGCGAGGGGTGAAAGAACAACTCTTCGCTGGACTCATGCGCAACCCTCCAACTACAGTCGCTGAATTTATAACTGAAGCAACGACGATGGAGCGAGCGCTTCAACAACGGTCCCTGCAGTACGACCGCCAAAGCACCGTCGCCGCCGTGTCGTGTGTCACCTGTGGACATGATGCAGCAGCACTGCGTGAGCTCGTGCGGAGCGTTGTGCGCGAAGAGCTCGAGAAAGTGCGCACAACCACTTCGCAGCCGGCTGTTACTGCACTTGGTGACATCATTCGGGAGGAATTCAGGGCAGCTACCCAACCATTGGCACCAGTGCGAGCCGATGTTCCAGTCGTGACGTATGCAGAGGCGTTGCGGAGTCCTCAACTGCCTACCGGACGCCGTCCGCCTTTCACTGCTCCAGCTATGCCACGTCAGTATCCCGCTTCGAATGGAAACATGTATGAGTACGTGGGTCCGCGACAGGTTACGCGGAAATCAAACGTGTGGCGCACCTCGGATAACAGGCCACTTTGCTACCACTGTGGTGAAGCGGACCATCTGTATTACCAGTGTCCTTATAGGAGACTGGGCCTTCAGGGATTTCCGCCCAACGCGCGCCGGCCAATCAATGGTGAGCGACCACGCGAGATTGAACAGTACCTGGCTACGCAACAACCGTTTTCGCCCGCATACAGACGCCAGTCACGTTCGCCATCTCCTCGCCGCATCACCTCTCCTAGCCGTCCCAGCACGTTCGCTGATATTCGCAACAGGACCCCGAGTCCACGCCCACGTCAGGAAAACTGAGGACAGCGACCTCCGGGGGTGGGGCCGCTGTTCATCGTTCTGACAAACATCCTCCGACGCGACCAGTTAACGACGACGATTTATCTGTACCGGCATCTTCCGATAACGACGCAGGACGTTCCGCCGATATTACCGTAACCATCGACAATTACCAAGTCGCCGCCCTCATTGATACCGGCGCCGACTACTCCGTTATGAGTGGTGAATTGGTCACCACTCTCCGAAAGGTGATGACGCCATGGAATGGCCCTCAGCTCCGTACTGCAGGTGGTCATCTCGTGACACCGGTTGGAAGATGCACTGCTCGAGTACATATCTGCGGCTCTGCTTTCGTCGGATCTTTCGTAGTGCTACGCGAATGCTCCAGGCAGCTTATTTTAGGAATGGACTTTCTTACAGAATATGGGGCCATTATAAATCTTCCAGAGCTACTGGTAACATTTTCACGCAACGCAAGTTCGCAGGGCTGCAAATCGCACAAAGTAGCATTGCGGGTATGTGAAGATTCTGTGACCATACTGCCCCGTTCCAGCGTCCTGGTTACCGTAGTGAGCGACAGCGACCGAGCCGCGCTTGGAATTGTTGAAAGCAATGCATCCATCATCTTTTCTCGTCGGGTATGCGTCGCCCGTGGCCTCCTCGAATTGACCAAGCAGCCTTCTGAAATTCTACTCACGAACTTTAGTCGCGAATACCAGCACTTCGCGAAAAACGCTGTTGTCGCTCACTTCGAAGAAATCGGCGACGCGAGAACCAGCATATCAGTCGCAGAACTTTCAGCTGTCCCAAATGAAGACAAGCAGTCGACTGTTCAACTGGATGTCAACTCTGCACTATCAGCTTCGCAGCAAGAGAGTCTTCGCTCTCATTTATCGTGGCAATATGATCTGTCGTTTCCCTAGCTTTTCCACAGCACGTACATGTATCCACTTCTTTATTGAATTTCGTTTTATAACTCTGTGTTCTCAGACAACCTGACCTTGCTTCAAACAGTAAAGCGCTTCCCTTTGAATTATAAAATACTTCTCTCTTGATTTCGTCCTTCCCCTTTCTGTAGTTGCTCAATGCCGGTTTCTTCTCCATTGCTGCTATCCTATCCGACTTCTCTGCCGCTCTTACCATGCTCTGAACGCTCTGTTGCCCCATCCGTTTCGTTACTGGCTGTATACTTACTGGTAAGCCTCCTAGTTCTCTTCTTCCATTATAAGTCAGCGTTCTTCATATACAAATACCTGAATACTTTCGCTGCCTATCTACTTTCTTTCATATTCCTTAATCACTGTTTGTACCTAATTTTACTCTGAGCTTCCCTTCCCACAAAGTCAGACCATCTCATATCCCCCTTAAAGGGTCCCTGAAATGTTTTTTTTTTACATTATGTGACTGATTAGGCAACATAGTTGTGAAATCATTCACACAATAAAGAAGGCAAAACACCATGCGCTAAGGCAGCTATGGGCTTATTTCTGTCGCCTTCCTCCTTAACACTGCTGTTGCTCCTCAACTCGATCAGCTGCGGACTGCGCGCTAGCGACGACTGCGCCTCCCGCGTCAGCTGCTCTGCCGAGCCCTCCGTAGCGACATAGTGCACCGATATCTTTACTGAGGTCGCCTGCCTCGGCAGCGTTAGCCTCTGTAATAGAGCGCCGGAGACTCGTGTGTACGCTGCCAGATGCTGCGACGATGCCGTTGGCTGAAACGAAGGACCACATTGTTCACAGTTAGGTTGGAAAAATTATGTGCACATCACTGGTTAGGGGCCTCCCCATCCATCGTTCGATGGCGGGGGCATTTGAAAACGCCTTTTGGCGAGCTGCTGTGATCTTTTGCGGTGCGTGTGTTCAAAACCTTGTTGTAAATTACACATTTTACGCAGAGTGCTGAAATCTGTCCTCTAATGATCCTAATGACTTGCTCAACAGGATCACCATGTTTGCACAAAATGGTCAAAACCGTTTCAGGGTCCTTTTAACAGCCTCATTTGTAGTCTTCCCATGGCCGCCCTATGCAAGACGTCCGACCGTCCTCTGATTCACGTCCAGCCTTAATTGTACCTCTGACCTCATGCACACTACTGAATTTCCGAATGCAAGTCCTGGCACCATCACGCCTTCCACAAACTGCGAATTACCTCGTACCTGTTGTAACCCTACAGCACTCTATGCTTCATTATTGAAGGATTCCTCATTCATTTAGCTGTTGTAGCTTTTTCCTGTACTTCTTTGTATGTATTCCCATCATTTATTCATATCCCAAGGTGTTTGTACTCTTGTACTCTGGGCACCTCCTCGCCCTGTATTGATATTGTCTGGTCGTTGCTGTCATTGAACGTCATCCAGCCCCATTTTGTCGCACTAAATTTTAATCCCAAATCTTCACATTCTTGACCACATATATGAACCAGACACTGCAGATCTGCTCGGCTGTGCTATTCGCAGGCAGCCGAGCAGATCCTCCGCGAGAGGCGCTCGCTCTGCAAATAGTAGAGTGAGCGCCTCTTGCGGTGGCGCTCCCGTGCTTGGGGTGATAGAAGCTCCGCTCGCAGGGCTGGCAGTAGCTTTAGAGCCAAGTTATTCGCGTTTTCCCGCAGTTTTTTTTTTTTTTTTCCAAACGTAGTCATACTACAGCTCAGCGTTCAGCAACAAGATTTGCTGTGTTCTCGGCCGCAACAATACTTACAGCAGATCACCAGGGACAAAGTTTATAGCTTCCAGAAAGCGCAATGTGGAAAGAGAAGTGCGGTTGCATGTGCATGCATTCCGTCGACGCTCTCTCCTAGTAGACGACATGTGGTGCTAGTTTGCAATGTGACGGGCTGTTTCCAGAAAATAAAAGAAGACACACTACCGGGCAGTACCAACCCTATGATTCCGGACGGGGATCCCACGGCATTCTGTGCATCTGATTCATGGCACATTATGCTGCCTTTCTTTCTTTCTTTTGCTTCTTGTTAAGAGGTACTCCCCCACTTAGCACATTAAAATTGCTTGGTCTTCCGTTTGCCACAACAAGGGCCACCGGTTTCTTTCTCCTAAAATGCATTTGGTCCCGCCATCGTTCCCGCGCAAGACAGGCGGCCCACAAAGCTGTCTGCAACCTCCTTGAGCATAGCGGTCTCGCCAGCCGGCTGCTCTCTGTGTCATAGTAGTGCAAGCGTGCGGTGCCGGGTGACAACTTGCTCGAGGAGGCCGCATTGGAAATAGTTCCTCTTTCCTATCCTGGTCTCATCCTTTAAACCCCCTCTCCACGTCACTTACTGGAGTCCGCAGTTCAGGTGTCTGCTGATGAGCTAAACAGTTACCATGGTCTCCAGTAATTACTTTCCTCTTTCCTCCCACCCTTTATGTATATTTTTTTTAATAAACAACCAACAAATTCATTTGGGGGAAAACGAGGAAAAGACTTGGGATCCTACTTTTACCTTGTCGGTTCACACGGAACCCTACGTGACGCAAGGTTTTGTGCCAAGCTCTGCGCGTTTTGTCGTAGATTTCCGAAGCATCTGTCGCTTGGTGGTTGCTTCATGGCATGTCGCTCCAGCAACACGATTTGTTGCTTTTAGCAATATTAGCCCCACTGAAGAAATTTTTCGAACCTTCTACGGTCTTATTAAAACCAGTAAGAAGCTGCAGTGGAACACAAGCAGGTGATGCCATCCCCACACAAGCAGCTGCGCGTGAATTGCGGGAGTGCGCGTTATCACCCCAGTGACGCGGCACTGCCCTCAGTGGTGCTGAATGCGGGGGGCGACAGTGGAGCCGCCTGGCCTCGTGCACCAGCCCCATGTGATAGAGGAAAGGTCAGGGTACAAGCCAAGACACATTCGACCCGCACAGCAGACCACCACGCCCGCTGTCAGCTCGCTTTAATACCCCTCCAGGAGCCAAAACGATGTCTACTGAGAATCCTCTAGTGTAGCCCCCTCTATCGGGCAGACATGCAACCATTCTTTATTTCTCTTTCTTTAAAACCTAAGTAGCGCAAGCTGCATCATGTATTTGCTTTTTATACACATTGCTAGATGGTGCTGGCTGCACTACAGTTATGTCAACAGCAGCCAGACGTGCCACCGCTAGAGCTAAGTGGCCCTACCAGGCCAGATGGAACAGACGTAACTGCAACGTTTGCTAGAGCACAGTGTTTATGCTATGGTGTAAATGTAACCATGGTTAGTGTAACAAAGAAGAACGCCGTGCACAGCCCTGCAGCCGTATTGCCAGCGCATCGTAAGTGCTCGGGCTGGACGTTGTTACTGTATCATGTAATACGGACGTTGTTACATGTATTATGTAATACTTGTATGCCATTGACTTTAAATGCGATAGAAAAGAAGCTCTTGCAGCGTAGGATGAACTTAATTTATTAGGGCAAGGGACAGAAGGATGACATTCAACCATATATACACCACTGAGGTTTTGGCGATGCAAGCATTATATTAAATAATGCAAAGGTGAGCAGAACATCGTGGTGTTCGTAATGTCCGTAGACTGTCACGCGGCACCGCGGTGCACGAGGAGGATACGCCGACGACGGCGCTGTTCATTGCCGCCACACCTTTGTGTACGAATTTGCTTGTGATGGTAAAGAAGCACAGCAGTAACTGCATGTGCTGCGTACTCCAGTGCACAAATCAAGCTGTACACAACGAATTCCTTCCCGCAAGATCCACTGCGAAAGGAGGAATGGGTAGTGAGGCTTCACACCGGAAAGCACGTGACGCCGCCGATGAGAGTGTGCACATTTCACTCCCAGTGATATGGGTAAGTGGAAATTGCTTTGGCTTTTTGACAAAACCGCACAGTGATCGCATTTATAGTGAGAAGGCTGTTTTGTAGGGGCACACACCGTGGCAGTTAACTGTAGAGGTGTCCGCGAACCACCGCAAAGTTGCTTGTTTGCGTGACATTCACATTGTTTTTCAGATATTACACAAAACTTAACAGTCGTACACAACAACGAATGTTTATATTTCAATCAGTGCTGACATCGATTTACATCGTTGTCAAACGGGTGCCTTTGATTGCGATCTGGCCCAATCCTGATTAGGCTCTATCTGGAATAGGTTGGTATGCGCTCACTGTTGATCGTGGACAACCGTGATACAACGATCTCGACGATCGCCATCTGCGCATCACAGTCTGGCTCTAAGCTCATGATTTGGCCACTGCCAGTGCTAAACTCAATCACGATTAGGTTGGACTGTGTAGCAGCAACCACCGTTGATCGTGCTTAAGAAATGCAACCCTTATCGGTCCCAATCGCTATCGTATGTGTTACTCACTTCTGTAGCTGCACTGTATAGACAATATGGTGTAAAAGATACGGCCCAATTGGTTTCCATCTACAGTGACAAGCTGCGTCCTTGTGACACCAAGCAGTTTGGGTACACTTTCAACGAATTCAGAGAGCGTCTCTGCACTACACGCGAAGGGGGTGTGATGATATTTTATGCAGGTTCTTTTATAGATTCGTTTTCGGACGACTCTCCCAGGCGAAGCCTCCGAGAGTCTAATCAAGGACAAAGCCGTTCTTCACACAACACAACACACAAGGCTTTTAATTCAAACTATAGCAAAGAAAGGAAAGCTAAACGACAAGCACTTGAGGGACAAACGAAGACACCACACAAGTAGCGCGCCCTAATAGCGTCTCTATAGGAGCTACGCGAGCCCTGGAAGTTTCTATTCTGTAAGGGTCCGGCAGTGATGTGCAGTGGCGACGTGGCGAAAGAAGTTGATGGCTCACCAAATCGTCAATGAGGTTGACTGAAGACAAATGAGCGAAGTGCAGCAGACCTACGAAGAACACGATGCCAGATGTTTGATGGCGACGGAGGACGTGGGCGGTTAGGCAGCTCGATGATATGGTACCGGCATCTTGGCCAGGCGTCTCGGTGTGGAACTCGGGCCCGCAGCCCGACTGTTCACACTATGCCTGCGGGCACAAGATTCAGGAAGTCCTCGCCTGCAGCTTGCGAGCCACTGGGGTTCCGATGGCTGGGATCAGGTCAGCAGGAGGTCGGGTGAAGCCCTGGTGGCTCGGGTCCGGAACCCGACTGCCGTCTTCAACGCCCGGCCCGGTGGACGATCCGCTGCCTTCCTCGAACTCCCCTGCCTGGAACTCTTTCGTGGAACCCCCTAGAATCCCGATGCCGCAAGCTTTTCTTGTCTTTCCGCTTACTTGTTCCTGTCTGATTGGCCACCACTGGGCCACCGTGTTATTCAGCCAGTGGCCCCTAGGAACTCCGTGGATGTTCGTGGTTGGCTGCGTTGTTTTCTGATCCTATTTAATTTTGCAAGGCCACGCCTTTCTCATTCGTCGTCGTTTTCATGTGCCGTCCTCCCGGTCCGCGAGCGTCTTCTCACGTCGTCTTCTTCATTGCGTCCCTTCTTTTGCTTTTTCTCGCGCACTTTTCGAAATCACTCTGGTCGCGCACTCCACACATCACAGGGGGCCATGGCACCCCTCTGTATCCACAAGCGACTTTTACAGTTTTCGGTCACGGATTTGTCATTTCACTGAGACTTCTTTGTGCTGTGCAGGCTCTGTCTCGTGGACACCACGTCAGAAGAGGCTGCTGTCAACAGCTCTGCCTTCACAGAAGCTTCCAAAAAGGCCACTAATAAAAGCGGCTTCGCAAAAGGAGGCAAATTTGTGTCAGACATGATGAAAAACAGTTGAAGCTTCTGTACGATATGCAGCGAACTGCATACACTCTGGGCATGCGGGTAGTCTGTCCTCCTCTAGACAGCCATCTTGGTTCGACTTGTGCACCACCTATAGTTCGTGGACATTGTGAATTTGGGGAGAACTCCAGAATGTATTTAGTATGGACAGGTAGTTGGACGATAGCCTGTTTATTCTACGCAGTGCGCAGAGAGATTTTTAGTTTAGTGGGCTTAGCGTAATAGTGGAGTTAACGGAATAGCGAGATGGAAATGCGCATGCGCAGCACTGTAAAGGGCCGACACCTGCAATGGTTTAGCTTGCACACAGTATTTCACAGATTTAACATTGCTGTGTTTGCATGGTTATCATAGTTTCGTAAGACATGGCGGTGGTTTCGGGCACCCGCTTTAAACTGAATTTGGCTTTGCTGTAGGCAGGATTCACTTAGTTTGTAGCAAATTACTGTGGAAATTTAAGTGGCTTCGATTGCCTACAGGTAGCTTTCACAACGTAGTATTAAGGATAACTTGGAGCCGAGTTTTCGAAATCGCCTCCCATTTTGAACGCTGCTAGGCCTAGCGAGAGAACATCTGTTTACATTTCTGTAACCTTTTCCGAAATTCCTGGTTCATATGACAATGCTAATTGGGAGATACTATGGAAGAGCCAATGCCTGGGCCTGTTGGTTCATGTTGCTTGTAGTAAACCTAGTGATAAGGGTGAGACACAGTGAAGAAGGCACACAACGCTGGGATGTCCATCTTCACTGTGTCTTGTGCCTTTTGCTGGTTTTGCTAGTAACATTTTGTGGGTTGTAATGGCATAGTGACAACTGTATACAGCCTTTGACGGACACATGGAGAAAATATTGCCACATGCATATTGCTATATGATTGGCATAGAATGGGAAGGGATAAGTAGCAAGGGGAGTGTCTGTATAAGCTGGGGCTGAAGTAAGGATGTCCGTCGTCATCGCTGTTGTTTGTGATGTACGTGGAGACGGCGCTAGAAAGGAAAAACATTACATTGCTTGAAAGCTTGTCTCCCTAACAGGCATGTATGGTGATTGAGCAACAGCTTCCACGTTTATTTATGCAGACAATATTGTCTTATTTGCTGACAGCCAAGATGACAATGTCTTGCTCGTACATGTGGGCTGATGAGTGTGGGTTCAGCTGTACGCTTAATCCAGTGTAACAAAGTATAAATTGATAGTACAGAATGATGGGTGTCGAAAGGTGGTATTAATACAGAGTCAAGGAATAACTAGGTTAACAATCCAGGTATTCAGGAGTATAGAAAAATTGGGACGTTTAGGTATAGACAAAAACCACGGCAGCAAAGGGAAACAGTAATGAAGCACAGGGCATTACAAGGATACAAAAGATGCTTTGAAGTTTATGGATAGGCGTGCCTCTTTATAGACCTACGTTTGAAAACTCAGTAGTGTGCATGAGGCACACCTATTTGACTGGGAGCAGTCGTCCCGATTGTAAAGGCATGGCCACAAAATCTCAATAGTAAACAATCCCAACAGCATTCCCAAAAGCATGCTAAGTGTTGGGAAGGGCTACTAGTTTTTCAGGCTATAATTACAAGGACCGGTATGATTGCCAGTGCTCACGAGTTTTACTGGTAATCATTCAGACCTGTCTGTGATATTGCTGTGGCCCTGAGAGGGAAAGAAATATTAATGTGCTAGTTTTCTTTTCTGTTCTTTTTGTGATCATTCAAAGGAAATCGCTCTTGAAGAAAGCTGGTAAGCGCAGCAAGAAGGCGGGACAGAGAAGGAAACACTGAATGCTATTCAACCTCAACTCGGTAAATAATCTTTATTGTAGAGCACCCCCCTTCGGCCCCGCCGCGGTGGTCTAGTGGTTATGGCACTCGGCTGCTGATCCGAGGGTTGCGGGATTGCATCCCGGCCGCGGCGGCTGCATTTCGATGGACGCGAAATGTTGGGGCCCGTGTGCTGGTGTCGGTGCACGTTAAAGAACCCGAGGTGGTTGAACTTTCTGGAGCCCTCCACTATGACGTCTCTCATAATGAGGTCGTGGCTTTGGGACAGTAAATCCCGTCACCTCCCTTCGTACTCACACAGTGCTAGTGTGCGCAGGCGCACTGATCTTCACAGGCTGCATATTGCCGACCGCACAGGTCAGTACATCATGTGTAAAAACTGCAATTCTTTACTGCGCTTGTTTCCATGATGGGCAATGCGCCTGCGCATAGTGGCTCTGCTGCAAACGTATAAAGCCTCCAAATGGAAAACAGTGCTTTCATTTGTATTTTGCAGCTGTCCTCCTTCCCTGCACTTTCTTTTAACTAGCAGCCCTCCTATTAGCCAAACGGCATCATGTGCACACTTCTTTTTGTGGTGCCAAACCACGGAATGATTAGGCAGTCTCCACATTTCATAGAATTGCAGGCCAGACAACATAGGTGCGTGCGTGCGGGAATGCCCCTCCCTCCAATCTTGCTGTGGGAATGCGAGCGTGTCGCTAGTTTGTTTGGCACCGTGCTGTGGGTGCCACAGTTGATAGAAGAGAGTGAAAACCACAGCAGGAGGAGGAGAGATTAGATCGATCAAATAATCAATCAATCATTTGTGCCCAGGAACAACCGAAAGGTGTTAGTTCTGGCACATGCAAAGGAATGCCAATATTAAACAGTAAAATTGTGGTAATATGCACAAAAAATGTAAAGAAATGTAAAAATAAAACTAAGACAACCTTCATGACAGGGCAAACAACAAGATTAGTACTATACAGGGACAGTAAACACTAAATTGAACACAGTACAGTAGAATCTCGTTACAACGAACTTCGCGGGACCGCCGAATTTAATTCGCTATTCTGAAATATCGTAGTACTGAAAAATGATGTCGGTAATGTAACATAACAGCGAAAATAACGTACCTTTGCAGGAGGTGCACGTGTTGGGGCTTAAACAATGAACGAAAACACTGGGCACCGAGTGGAAACAATTTACTGCTTAAAAAAGTCGGTTATCTTCTTCTGGCGAGTAGAAAGCAGGCGCTGGTGCATGTATGCCTCCACGTCCGCAACCTTCCTAAGGATGTCTTCGGGTACATCCTTCTTGCAGCACCCGAGGTACGATCGGGTCTTCTCAAGGAACACCACAACATCCTAGCTGGAAGTACTAGTCTCTTCGGTTGTCCCAGACTCTGCATCTCCAGCGTCGTCTTCGTCACTGCTACAACAATCTTGCTCACGCACTTGATGACCTTCTCCCTCCTGATCCCTCAGTATCGTTGCCATTGTTGACGGCGCGATATCACGCTCCCTGCATGCTCCCTGCAAGCAAGCACGCTCCCTGCAAGCGGGTTTCCCGGCGCATATCTGCTGCAGATGATGATACGTGTAAGCTTCAGTGATTTCCGTACCGAAACATTCACGGAACTTCGTAATAACGAAGCATCTTGTTGATTTCGGGGTTAAATTACGTACGTTAATCTGAAATATTCGGTATTCTGAAATTCGTAGTACTGAAAGTTTTTTACATTGGCAGTATAGGCACTTTGGCGGGGATTTCAAAAAAATTCGTTATTCTGAAAATTTCGTTAATCTGATGTCCGTAGTAACGAGATTTTACTGTATGCGGGAGAAATTAAGGGAGGAAAACATCGGAAAGCAACAAAAAATTTGGGACAGGACAAATACACACGAGAAAGAGAAATGGGTAGTGATAAATGCACTTCACATCAACCCAGTTGGTAAGATAAAAAAGAAAACCCGCACTATGGGCAATTCTATTTGGCAACATTACAAATCTCAGACGAAAACAATGACGAGGAGTCTTGAAGAATGTCAAGGTCAAGAAGCCAGGCAATATAAAGATTTCATATTCTCTGCACGGCTGTGTTGGCAGAGGTAGGCAAGAAAAAGCCTGTGCTATCCGCTTATCTTGCGCAGAATTCGGAAATCTGTGCAGTTCCGGGCAGGTTATAGTACCATGCACAAGTATAAAAAGAAGTAGCAAATCAGATCGATTCCGGCAGCAGTGAAGCAATGGCAGTGGCAATAAGTAGCGTTTGTACAAGATCCAGTGCCTTTCTAGCAAAGCGATGACTGCATACACTGAGGAACTTTCTCCCGACCACCTCGATAGTGTTATCGCTGGATTTAAAGCTTCTATTCCAGATAACAGAGGAGCATATTCAAGTTGGGGCAGACAAATAATGGTGCACAGTTTACAGAAGGGGATCAGAGAGTTAAATGGTCTCAGCAGTTTGTAAACAGAGCTGATACATAGGAGCTCACATAGCAACACACTTAGTGTGAGGAGAAAAGGGCAGGACTGTATCAGAGAGAACACTTAGGTCATTTACCGCTTACACCTTGCATAATGCTAGAGAATTACGAGTATGAAAAGTGATACAAGTCCACTTTTGTGAGAGAAGGTCATGACTTCGGTCTTGTTTGTATTTAATAAGATGTAACTGTTCTTGCACAGCTCTGAAAAAGAAGGAAAATCTGACTTGACAGTCTCATTGATAGTATGAATTTCCTTAAATATCTTGACGTCATCTGCATAAAGAAGGAAAGAACAATTTTGAATGGCGGAAGAGACGTCATTCATAAAAATGAGAAGGACGAGTGGGCGTACTACTGACCCTTGGGGGACCCTGCTGGTTTACAAAAATGACGTTTGTGCATTTATGGCAACATGCAGTGATCATATTGGAAAGGCAGCTGTGGAGAAGGCTGACAATTGAGGAGTCATTCTGTCAAAATGCCAAAGTTTAACCAAATGCAGTGAGCGGCGGACTACACTGAAAGCCTTGCTGAGGTCGCAATAAATGGTGTCAACTTGCCTTCTCTGAGGCACTCGAGTGCAAATCCGCATTGTGAAACTAGCGAGATTTACGACATTCGAACAACCAATGATAAACCCATGTTGACTTGGAATTAGAGAGTTTCTGATATTAGATTACAATATCTTATGAAGTGCAAGCTCAAAGACCTTTGATGTGGAACAGAGTTGAGAACCAGAGTGATAATTTGAGATGTCAGTTTTGCAACCAGCCTTAAACACAGGGAAAGCATGAGCAGTTTCCCACATGCTAGGTGAAAGTGAAGTGTTCAAACAGTTAGACAAATATAGTGCTATGGGCATTTAGAATGGGGTTCCCTTCAGGGCTGCTGGTTAAGGATGGCTTCAAGTGCTTGAGACATTCACTGATGATCTAGTGAGGCATTACTAGTTGTAGGAACTGTGTTGGGCAGTTTGGTGGTACCTGTGTTGGGGCTTGAGGAGTAAAATATTCATAGAAAATATAGAAGTACAGGGGGGTAGAATACACAGGAGGAGGTCCCATAGCACAGGTCTGAAAGGGGACCTCCTGTTAAGGTAACAAGGTGATAAGAACAAACTATAGCAACAAATACAATTAGCATAATTCTCATCACCACAACCCTATTTTATGTCCACTGCAGGACGAAGGCTTCTCGCAAAGATTTCCAATTTGCCCTATCCTGAGCGAGCTGGTCTACTATATGTGCGTGAACTTAATTATATTCTCTAACCTTTTGCCTGCCTCCATTGCGTTTTCCTGCTCTTGGTATCCATTACATCGCTCTTACTGCCTGTCTGTTATCTGTCCTCCACATGACATGTCCTGCCCAGGTCCACTTCTTTCTTTTAATAGATATAATAATATGAGCTGCTCCTGTCTCTTCCCTGATCCACTTCGCTTGTTTTTTATATCTGTGTCACACCTATCATTTTTCTTTCCATTGCATGTTGTGTCGATGTCCATGTTTCTGCACCGTACATTAGTACTGGGAGAATGCAGTGATGAAATACTTTTCGCTTTAATGACAGTTGGAAGTTTACAGTCATGATTTGGGAATGTCTTCCCAATGCGCTCCATCCCATTTTTATTCTACAGAGAATTTCTTTTTCATGGATAAGTTTGTGTGTTAGTAACTGTCCCAGGTATACGTATTTGTTCACACATTCTAAGGGTTCATTGTTAATGTTAAATTCCTGTTCCTTTTTAGTCTCCTGTCTATTCATTTTTAGCCCTATTTTAAGACTTTCCTGGTTTAAGTCCTCGGTCATGTTTTGTAGTTCGTCACTGCCATTGCTAAAGAGTACAATGTTGCCTGCAAACCTTAAGTTGCTGAGGTAGTCTCAATCTATTCCAATTCTCTTTTCTTCCCAGTCTAGTCGTTTGAACACTCCTAGGCATGCAGTGGATAACATCGGGGAGATCATATCTCCTTGTCTGACAAAACAAGGTTAAGTGAATATATACATAGCTGTGAATTGCGGATTTCACAGCTATGTATATATTCAGTTAACTTTGTCATGTCAGACAAGGAGATATGATCTCGCCGATGTTCACAGGCATCAGATGGAATCAGCTCGCACAGGACAGGAAAAGATGGAAAGCATTGGGAGAGGCCTTCGTCCTGCAATGGACATAAGATGGCCTGATGATGATGATACATAGCTGTAGAAATACTGCAAATGTACATGAGTCATAAATCTAACAATAGCACACACAGTAATAAACCTAAATTTAAGGAAAAGCGGATAAAGAAATACATATCACTTGTGAGTGTAAAATAAGGTAAACAAGTTCTTTTTGAAACACTCCTAATGGCAATTGTTTAGTGCTGAGTGGTATTGAATTCCAGAAATGTAGAGCTGTAAAAGCAGTTGTTTTTTCCTTAGTACATGGTAGTAAAATGTTGTTGTTTGAGGCGAACCTAGTGGGATTAGAGTTTAGCAAATGTATTTTCTCAAAAACATTGGCTGTTAGCCTACCGTTAAGATACTTAAATATGTTAAGATCCCCAGTTTATACTTGAATAAATTGCATACTGTTAGTATACTATGTTGCTGAAAAAATGACGAAGCACTGGTGATCGGTATGTTAGGATGCGAATGGCTTGCTTTTGGAGACTTGGAAGTGGAAGGATGTGAGATGGATAGTTATTTGCTCATGTCGTGGTACAGTATGCAATACTTATCTATTTAAAATACCTTACAGGCCCTACAATTGGGCATTGGGTAAGGGGGGCATACAACAATCAAATACAAAAAGCATACATTAAAAATATCAATTATCAGTAACAGTGAGGCATTGTTAGTTGCCATGCAACATAAATAACTATATAAGTATTAAGACTAAGAAATTAAACATGTAATAATACAATACACATTCTTAGGCATTATAAAACATTAGTAAAACGAAATAACGCTTATACAATGAATATCCAATAGACAGCGAATACCCAAAATAATCCTGGACAAAAAACATGAAAACAATAATCAAGGTAAATTAGAAAAGTGGTGTGCAGGCGATTATGGAACTTTGTTCTGTTCGTGTGTCATGTCATCTGGAAGATCGTTCCACAAGCGGATAGCACGTGGAAGGGCAAATGAGTTGAAGGCTTTAGTTTTGCCGTATACGCGCATGAAAGGAAGATGATTGTGTAATCTACCTGACATAAATGGAGAGACCTGCACATTTATTGGTGATGGTTTTGGTCTATGTACATACTTATGAAACAATGATAAGAGTGCAATGTTGCGACGGCTAATCAAGGAAGGAATCGGTAAGCTGTTTTTAATTTCCATTATGCTGGAATTGTAGCTATAATTTTGCGAGATGAATCGAGCTGCTCTGTTGACTGTGGATGAAGGTGTAGTATAGTTTAAGTAAAGTCGGCAAGTTAAAAAATGATCGTGATTTAATTAATATTCTGATACCATGAGCTATCGTCTGCCTTATATGTGAAATGTGATGAGGGTACTTGAGCATCTAGGGCTACTCCCAAAAATGCACACTAAGTGGTACTAAGAAGGCTATGGCTGTTGCTATTAATAGCAGGTGTAGATGAAAGATCGTTATGAACAGTCGGAACTGTGTTTTATTGGTATTAATTGTTAAACCATTACCTTTGCACCAGTTGTCAATGTTACGGAAGTCGAGAGTTGGACGGAAACCCGTCTGGTTAGGAGCATGCATGAAGACAAAATAAGACTCTGACCACGATAAAAGCAAATAAAAGCAAGACGTTTCGGCTCCCGCATGGGAGCCTTGTCCACAAATGAAGAATCTGTGCGTGAGCGGTCCGGTTATGTATGCTTTAAAATGTGGCGTAAGCAACGTGTGTACACTCCCGTCATTGCGATTAAGCGTGTGCGCCGTTGTTTGGATTGTCAGAGATTCCAGATGAAACCGGGATGACCAGTTCTCTTCTCGTTCTATTATTCTTGCGTTATCCCAATCTATTTTGTGGCTATGTGCTTCTGCGTGTTCTGCCAGCGCGTTTGATGAAACCTTCTTTTTTACGTCATATATATGCTGCTTTAGTCTTTGCGGAAAATTGCCTGTCTCGCCGACGTAACTGCCACTACAGTCTGCGCACGGGATGCTGTAGACAACGCCTGGAAAATTTGCTTGTGGCAACTTGTCTTTCACCCTCACAAGGGAATGCCTCAGCTTGTTTGTTGGCACGTATACTACCTGCACATCGTAGGGGCGTAGAACACGCGCAAGGTGCTCGCTGATACCAGGAACACACGGCGCAGTAGCACGTTCTCTTGGGCGCCAGTTGTCAGAACGTGGCGAACGAGACAGGGTAGCCACTTTGCGAGATATCCCGATGCACATGCTGTATGTCGGCAGCGAAGTCCTCAGATTTTTCGCAAACTGCTGGCACAGGGTTTCGAACCACGGTCCTTCTGAACGTGAGGTGGATGCTCTGCCTTTACGTTTCCGCCTTTTTTTCATGGTATTTATTACGTTATTATTAAACAAATCAATGAAAGCTATCAACGAGTCCTCAGTAAGCGTGCAACAAACGATACACGGGACGAACTTGACAAGTCCAACCAAACTATAGTGCATTTCACGAACATTGAATACCATTTTTGACCATCTTACAGCGCAGATGGGACGAATCCGAAGAACAGAGGAGGTGACAACACGAGCGCTGTAACAACACAGCGCTCGTTTTGTCACCTTCTCTGTTGTTCGTGTTCGTCCCTTTGGCGTTGCAAAGTGGTCAAAAATGAATTATCACCAAATAGCCCAGATTTCCGTTCTCATTGTTCAGTTTATTAGATACCAGTCCAGCTGCATTATTGTCCTGGTCGTAAAGGTCCTTGAGCTCTAAGGCCGTTTGTATAAAATGGGACCTAAGTATAACCGGTTATGCATTACTGTCCAACATGCGACTAAATTGTGCGTACCTATATTAGTAGGAGCATGTCAAAACGCACGTCAGTGCTCTTCGATGGCGCAAGATAGCGTATGAAATGGGAATTTAAGTCTAGCTCTCTTTTAAATGCCCTTTGGATAACATCCCCAAATTGGATGGCATCTTCACAGCTGATGAAGCAATGTTCAGTGGTTTCCGGGACACCACAGAGGGGCCAGTCAACTGAAGACACAAATATGCCTTTTCTGTCCAACAAAACTTTCACGGATAGTGTTTGCGAGTGCACCTTGTAAAAAAATGTCTTGCAACGTGGTGAAAGAGGCATTTTCTTTACACGGGCAAGTGCATCATGTCCAGATAGCCCATTGTACATTGTTAGAGGAGCGTGTTTTGAGCAGCGTCTGCACGAAGCTCGAACCAGGATGACCACCCTAGCAAAAATTCTAATAGAGATTTGTATTAGTCTAATAGGTTTTTCTATTAGTCTTATTAGTATTGTATTAGTCTTATAGGAATCTTTACTTGTCTTATAGGTGTTTGTATTAGTCTAATACATCGTTCTATTAGCCTTGCTAGTTTATATCAATATGCTCTATAAACTTTTCCAAATTTGTCTAATGGATCTTTTCTCAAGCAAGGTAGCTAGGGCTTTATATAACTATTAAAACACAAAATTTGCAACTCAATAATCCTTTAAATAGCTTTATTAGTTTGTATTAGTTTACCCAGTAAAAAATTTACACCCTTAAGGGTGTAAATGAGGAACCTAGAGATGTATGATTTCTTGGCAATTTGGCAGTGAATATTTGGTGGGTTTAGATTAACAGATATGTGTGATGCACAGCTACCAGTTAACCTACCCTTGATTGGCAGATGTCCTGTGTATCCTTATTTTGTAATTACGCATAACAGTAATTTCCCCACTGGCACTACATAGCAGGTCAGGAATCTGGAGTATATATACGGGACTGTCTGTGCACAGATGTGAAATAACGCGAACGTTCTCTTTCTATATATCGGTTTGAAATGGTCGAGTGTGTATTTGCATATGATGTTCCCGCGGTGTCTTGTTGGTGTGTAATGTGTGATCATAAATGCAGGTAAAATCAAATGCTGTGTCACTCACAGTGCGATTGCAAAGCACATGCATCCTCCATTTCTGCTCTACACACAAAAAGGGTGTCGCCCATGAGCTTACTCCGTGCCCATGGGATAGGTCATTTTTACACCCTTAAGGGAGTTAAAATTTTATAGTGTGTATAAGCTTCATACGTCTAGGTTATTAGACCAATCGTATTATATTTTCCTATAAGTCCTGTACAAGCTATTAGTCTAATACTAATAAATTCTATTGGTGACAATAACCTCATAGGCTATTAGTTTCTCTATTAGAATTTTTGCTAGGGCATCCAAGAGGGCCAGCAGGAAGTACGACGTTACGTAAAGGACAAACAACAAACGTTTAATACATCGATACGGGTGAGCGAGGCGCTGGAAAGAAGAGTACAGACGTGCGCACAGCAACGGAACGAAGACGACTGCGACTACTGCGGAGCGTCCTCTCTCTCCGTTTTACCCCCTTTCCTGAAGCCTTCCCAACGTCCTTGCTCCGCCACGGTGGTCTAGTGGCTATGGTAATCGGCTGCTGATCCGAGGGTCGCAGGATCGAATCCGGGCCGCGGCCGCTGCATTTCGGTGGAGGCGAAATGTTGAGGCCCGTGTACTGTGCGATTGTCAGTGCACGTCACCCCAGGTGGTCAAAATTTCCGGAGCCCTCCACTACGACGTCTCTCGTGACCATAGGTGGTTTTGGGACGTAAAACCCGAGAAATCAATCACACCAAGGTCCTTCACGATCGACGCATGTCAGCGCACGCCCCGAGTTCAGCAGACACGCTGGCTCCTTGCAGGTTCGTCAGCGGCAAGGAGGGGCTTCAGGAGTCAAAGGCCTACTGCGCATACATCGCACACACGGACAATCGCCACGTTTCACGCTGGCTCGGCTCAACGGACAATCTACTCGTCCGGAATTCGTTTCAAGTTGCGCCATTTCATAATCAAAAGAAGAGGCGTGCAGGACACGGACACAAGAACACCACGAACGCCGACTAGCAACTGATGCACAGCACAGAGGCGAAAAAGAAAGAAGACACACAGCTTATCTGCGCAAGCTCGGAATGGTAGCGCCACCTGTCAATCCACGTGTAACCGATTGACAGGTGGCGCTACCATTCCGAGCTTGCGCAGATAAGCTGTGTGTCTTCTTTCTTTTTCGCCTCTGTGCTGTGCATCAGTTGCTAGTCGGCGTTCGTGGTGTTCACTTCTCTTCTTGTGTCCGTGTCCTGCACGCTTCTTCTTTTGATTATGGAATGTTACCAACTCGCTCAACTTTCTGTCCTTTTGAGCGCCATTTCAGTTGTAACAGACTGCCCCGCCTCGATGGGCAGGGGACGACTGTCCAGAGGGACGAACGCTGGTCGGTACTTGGAGCCGTTGAGGCTAATTGTGGCACTGCTCTCTTGAGCCCGGAACACCAGGGTACTTGTTGTTCAACGTTTTGGTCAGGGTTCAGATGTCTCAGAAGGGTCTGCAGTGGTTTCTCGTTCGCAGCATACGTCTGCTAGAAACACGGAAAGACTCAACCGCGCAGTGAGCGAGCTCGAGACAAATTTCCACTGAGCTCCACCTGACTTATTTCCCACACAAAAGTTACACTTCTACTCAATTTACAGCAGCACTAAATACACATGTGAGTCTGTTGTACGCTTCAAATTCTACATCAGGAAGAAAACCTTTCGAGACTGATTCCCAATCTATCATCATCATCATCATCAGCCTATATAGGTCCACTGCAGGACAATTTCCAATCCACCCTATGGCGTGGCAATGGCGTGACAGAGCGTGTTATATAAGCGTTCGTGTGCTGTTGTACGGCGCTTGCGGGCACGGGCTCACTCACAGAGCCGCAGTCCAAAATACCGCACACTCAAAAGCGCAGCAAGTAGTTTCTCACACTGCACGGCCGCCGTCTTGACGTCACAAAAGATAACGAAGAACCAAAAGGAACGCGAGGTTCTGGCCATGGATGGGGTTACCTTGAAACGGCAGAAGTTAAACATGGTCAGAACAAGAGGTGGGTGCGCCAACAACTTCTGTCTCGCCAAGCGGCGTTGCGCAGGCGAGGAGAAGTTACGCATGACGCATGTGCAAGATGGAGTTCGAGGCTTTGGCTCTAGTAGGGCACACTTTGAGCTGAGAAAGAAAGACAACATGCGGCACGTACGGCCCCGCTTGTGGACCGCAAAGTTAGGCTAACTATAACGCAATCCAGCGATAACGCACGCATGCTTGTGCACCGACTAAAATAAGATTTAGTCTTGACGAACATACGTTAATAAAGCGGACACAGCAACTTTATACAAAATATAGAAACGATTAATCAGGCATGCCGCCAACTCTGCGACAGCATGAGTTGATCGTCTGTACTTATTAAATGTTGGGTGTTGATAGGGAATTGATGATTATGATCAGCGATCTTTCGCTCCCCCAGTGGAACAAAAGTTCCGACGCCACTGACAACCACGGCCGCTACAAATTCGTCTTTGTGTGACGGTAGCCAGTTGTGTAGCGATGCGCTCTACTCCAGGAACGCAAAGACGGCCGTCGACAAGCGAATGATGCGCCTTTCGCCCGGCGATGTGTGCGTCCACAAAACGATCCGCTGACAAACAGTTCGGTTTCGCTTGCAAGGTTTCACCGTTTGCGGACGCTCCCGGTTTATGGCAGGTTAGCGCAGGGCGCGTTCAATGCAGTGTCTCCGGAAACTGTCCCTGTGCAGTGCCGCTGATGTGTACGTGCAAGGGGTTCACCAGAACATCCAACCCATCTTCTGCCCCTCGATTCGTCAGATAGCCGCTCATGCATGCTTCGCGAAGACAGGTTTCACTTTCTATAGTTATCCCTATGACAGAGGGATCAACCACGTTTCTAAATGTTAAGAACATTCGTCGGTAATGTTAAAAAAAAATGAAAGCTATTCCTGTAAGGGACTATGCAGAGAACGTCGTAGGCCGAAGCGCCAGAGGTGTTCTGTGCGATTCTCCATTGCCTACAAATTTTTATGTTTATAAGGAACGTATCGTTGACTGGGGGCTCGGGCCAACTTTGCGTGTTGCGATTCATTTCAACCGTGTTTCCATTTTGCTGGAAGAACAATCTCGTTTCGCACCGGCAGCTCAACTCCGCTTCGGCAAATAAAAACAGACAGCGTGTTAGGAGCAACAGCGGCTGCCCATCGAAGTTTACGGCCCGGTGCTGTGTTTAAGCCCTCTCGTGGGAAATGGGCGATGCAGGCGGGTGACTCAACGGTGGCTGTAACTTTTTCTCCTCGATCGTGACAGAGTTCGAGTACGCCAGGCCTGACAAACCGACGCCCCTCTGTGTACTTGGTAGCCTAACATTCTCTTTCTTGAGTGCCGGATATTGGACTGCACCTAGTGTTCGCAACTTTTCATTCACGCATGCGGCTTGTCTGGCGCCGCAGAGACGAGAAGAAAGAAAAGAAAGGGAAAAAATGGAGAAAAGAAAGCGAATGCAGAGATAATAGTTGTACTGCTGCTGCTGCTGCTGCTGCAGCTACTACTACTACTACTACTACTACTACTACTACTACTACTACTACTACTACTACTACTGTCAGTCAGCCATCGCTCACGCTTAGCCACTGTGAAATGTCATTTTTGCAAGAACATCGATGAAAGTCTTATAATTTGCATTCATTGTTACACGTGGTCTACCCCTTCATCTGTATTTTAGCCTGTTGTCTTTTCAAGAGTAAACCAGTTGCGAGTCAGCGCCGTGTGTCCCTCGTTGTTTCTTGTGCGCTGTTTCAGACTTCAAGATACATTGTTCTCTGCACGAAGACAATTATATATATATATATATATATATATATATATATATATATATATATACGTGTTTCCGGCTCTTGCCATTGTTCTCTTGCTCCGCCTGTGATCCTGCACAACGCAAAGACTGCCTCCGAGATTGGCTTTTAGTACTACGAGAGAAACCTCCGAATAAATGCTGATACTCGTTTGTGTACACACGGCCGCTGAATGGAAAGCTCGTTATTATCATTTTTCTTTTTCGGATTCACCGCTGGAAACGATTGCAGAATCTGAAAGCGCCTCGTATCCGGAGTGTTTCAATCATTATAAGGATATTTCTCCACCACTCAAATTCCCTGCGATATCGCGAAGGTACCCTTTGTCCTTTTCGTCCTAAATGACGGTCAAAGATTCCCCGAATACGGGTGAATTCCCTGCACGGAGCAACACTGTCTGGCCGCCCCCCTACGCCCCGGCAACATAGCAAGCTCTCCAGGGCGGAGTTTCATGACCAGAAAAGAATTGATGCACTCTCACCCTCTCTTTTTCCCTTCACGCTCTTCCTGTGATAGATGTGTGGGATGCCGGGTCTGCCGAAGCACGAATCCCACATGGCAACGGATATATTCAGTTCGCAACTGCGGTGGACAAGCATACCGAAGCTACGCTCGTCCGGGTAGCGAAAGGTATACGAAGAGAGTTTCCAATCTGGCCAGCCTGCTTTATGTAGCCACCGTCGGTGACGCCCACCTCCAGTGACGCTGCGGTGGCACTGCATTTTATCCGAACACATGGTGCTGCGTGTAACCGGGTTCCGCTAGGCTGGATGACACGGCTGCGCGGAGATAGGCGTAGTGTGTCGCCAAAGGTGCAATGGAGGTTTCGCTGAATTCAATTCAAATTTCCCGCATTCGCTCTGCTCTCGCGCCACCTGTTGGGACCTTTTTGTTACTGTTGGCTTAAAGCGGGCTACAGAGCCGCGGCTTCTGTCGGCTTCTTTTTAATGCGTAGCGTCTCTTCGGCATCACTTCTAATGCGTTGATTTTAAATGCGGAGCATTTCTTAGTCGCACGATGTCGCGCTTCGGCGTCGGCGGCGCCGTCAGCACCCCCACTGCGCATGCTCGGCGCGTCTCGTGCCGGCCCACCGGGCGTTCAGCAAGCCGAGCATGCGCAGTGGGGGTGCGGACCTTTCCCCCGTACTCCTCTTCCTCGAACGCGGGCGGTGTGTATATAAGCGGCGGCGCGTTCGGAATTCAGTCAAGGGAGTCTTTGCGGACCTCTCCCCCGTACTCCTCTCCCTCGAACACGGGCGGTGGCGGAGCGCGCGTTCGGAATTTAATCCATCACTCGGGAAGCGCGACGCTTCTGCGAAACGGCAACGCCGAGCTGCGGATTCCGAACTTCGTGCACGAGAAGCAGCGGCGAAACGTGAGCAACGATCTTTGAGACCCCAGGTACGTGAGCGAGAAGCGGCGTGCAAACGTCGCCAGCGAGACGCGGCTCCGGACACTGCTCGTGGACGCAAGCGCCCACCTTGGTGCCGTCCAATACAACGACGGCGCCAAGCAATAAAGACACACTTCAACTTTACACTCCTTGCCTTCGCTTCTCCTTCATTCAATAAATAAGAATAATAAAGACTAAATAACAATTAAGCATTCCCAAACCATACCCAACTACGCAACATTCACGCGATACGCCCACCACTCTGCGACGCGTTTACTCGAGTTCCCCCCGTGGGAAGATGCGGGCGGCATTTTCAGGGGCGCAGCTCCTCTTAGTCTAACCTTGTCACGCGTCAGGCGTCAGTTGATTGATTGATTGATTGTGGTTCGGAAAGGACGCTAATTTCTGCAGCCCATGTAGGGAGCACGGCTAAGCGTCCGTGGGGGTGGGGGAAAGGGAGTGAAAGAGATAGAGAGAAGGCCGTAGTGGAGGGCTCCGGAAATTTTGACCACCTGGGGTTCTTTAACGTGCACTGACAACGCACAGTACACGGGCCTCTGGCATTTTCGCCTCCATCGAAAATGCGACCGCCGCGGCCGGGATCGAACCCGCGTTTTTTGGGTGGCAGCCGAGTACCGTAACCACTACACCACCGCGGCGGACAATCAGGCGTCAGTCCTCAGGCGTAACCCGCGTGCCTCCCGGCACGCGCTCGCCCCCGGCGTTCGCCTCGGCGCGTGCCTCCCGGCGCGTGCCTCTCTCTCCCGGCGCGTGCCTCTGCTGTCTTGTGTGTGTGAGAGAGAGAGAGAGCGAAAGGCGTGCGTTGGCTATGGAAACGCTCTTTCTTAGAGGAACGCTGTACCAGCTCCCAAAGAAGGAGAACGCGCCTTCACCCGCGAGAGACAACGTTGGCGCAGGCAGCGTCTCCTAGCGAGTTTCTTGATTGAGAAATACCGACTGCTCGCGTTGGAGAAGCGTTCACCGGCAACCCATATATATGTATATATATATAGGCACTGGATCTTGACTTGCAATGAAATGCCGGTGGGAGATTTCACTTGTGCATAGTTGAACCATGAGGATTCGTAGCGTGCGCGTTAACTAAATTAATCCAGAACTCGGCACGATCTACGATGAACCTCCCGAGCTTCGCCCACGAACCATCATTCACTCCGTGGATATGCTGTAATTTTTTTTCATTTACCAATGTAAAAACCAGTCCACTGTGTATTGTTAATTAAATGAACATGCTGATCGCGGTTTTTTAGATATATTTTGTCTCAAATAGGCCTGAGGTTCTCTTTGTGCTGTATATGTGCGCGGTCCGTTTTGGTCGGCCGATTGAATCGGTTTTGGCTGGGCGTTTGGATCAAGTGGTGGACAGACAGACAGCTTCTCGCGTTTAGGTAGCCCATGAAAGACTATCGTCTTTAAAAACGGCGAAGGCGGGATAACGGATGCGTATCAAACACCATTCTTGGTCCTGATTGAAGTCCCAAGGAAAGTGCGTAGCTTGTCAGCAGATACAGCAGACAGTTCCGCGAAGTGGACAGCGCCAGAAAGTACCGTTATCTTTGTCTTCACAATAGGCATGCGAAATCGGGAATATGTTTTGCCGCGGTCTCTGCTAGGCACCCTAGGTCTGTCATCGGGTGCCGAGCCGAGACCGCCGGCAAAAGTAATATCATCGTCCACTTTAAATCTCGTGCAAAGCGAGGCAGAAGTCAAAAAGAGCTCGTCTGACTTGCGAAGACGCTGGACCGACCAGGGAAAATGCTATCTGCGTAAACGAACATCCCGGCCGCGGCGGCTCTATTTTTTCGATGGAGGCGAATGTGGAGCGTGTGCGCTGTGCGTTGTCAGTGCACGTTAAAGAACCCCAGTTGGTCGAAATTTCCGGAGCCCTCCACTACGGTGTCTCTCATAATCAAATCGTGGTTGTGGGACGTAAAGCCCCACAAATCACTAAGCTCTTGCTGTTTGGAAAAAGCATTAATACAAATGGAAATCCGTCTGGTCATTTAACGGGAAAGTCTATGTGCAACGGCACAGACGCAGGTGACAGCCTAGACTGAACGCTGCGTCGTATCATCCGAAATGGATAACGACAGCTGCGCATACCTAAAGTTAGCGTCACCTTCTGCTATTAAATCTGATTACGCGTATTGCCAATTAGTTCTCTTGTTGGAATATAGCGTTCCAATATGTTGTAATGCTGTTGTTTGACAGGCGTGATGCCTCTTTTAGCGTACGGATGTTTGTGTTATTTACTGATGTTTTTTTATTACTGGAAAATTATCTTGTTGGTGGTTAGCGTTCCCATATATTGTAATCTTGTTTTTTTTTTTTTGTCACAGATGTGATGCTTCTTTTAGTGTACTGATGATTGTGTTCTTTTGTTTGCAACAAAGTCATGTATTTTTAGTTTTTGCTGTATCAGTTCACTTGATGTTTTCTTTTGACACTCCTGCTTGGACCAGAATGTTGGTCCGCAGTATATTTAAATAAATAAATAAATAAATAAATAAATAAATATTAACACTCGCTCTGCACTTCATAAAGAGGACGACATTTTGGTTTTGTTAGAGCAACTCTCATTCAAAGCGGGTGTTCTGACGCTGTCTGAAAGCTGATATACGAATAGTAGTAGCAAGTTGAAACTGCCTGGGTATGACAGTTTCTTTTTCAGTCGATCAGAGAAACGTGGAAGGGGTGTTGCGATTTTTGTGACTACAGAGAAGAAATGTTTTTTGGTACATGAATACTGCGTCTAAAAGAGAAGGTTGCGAAATGCTTACCATCTCAGACAGACATGAAATATTCGCTGCTGTCTAGCGCCCACTGGGTGGAAATATTAGGAGTTTCCTAGAATTTTGCGAAGGTTTCCTGGACTTCATTTGCAAAAGCAACTTTCGCTTGATATGCGGTGGCGACTTTAATATCAATATTCTTGAAGACAGCACTGCTTCCAGAGAACTTGGTACATTATTGTCATGAAGTGGTGTCAAAATTTTAATTATCCCAACTCTTATTACATGCTGCACATTGTCATGCCTCGAAATTTTAGTAATAAATACAGACACTAAGATTTACAGCACAGGTACTGTTGGTTCGGATCACTGCTCTGTTTATGCCCTGTATGAAAACCTAAGAGGAATTAGAAATCATGAAGTAGAAAAATTCACAGTTCAGCGTATAACAGAGTGTGGGCTGGTTGCCTTTGAATCTGATATAATGGCCCAAGACTGGTCTTTGCAATAACGGACCCCAATGAGGCACACGATGAGTTCACAGGGAAATTTTTAAAAATATACGAAAAACATTTTGCTGTGAAACAAATAAATCAACATAAAAAGGCAAGGAAGCCATGGATAACGAAAGAACACTTGAAAAGGGTCATACGTAAAAACCATGTATTTCTGATAATAAATCAAATCAAATCAAAATCATTGTTTACTCTGCCTACTCACTTCCTTCACCTTGAAAACGTGTGTTGTGTAGTAGTCATGTGGCATGACCTCCTTGGTCCTTCACTTGTCTCCATTTTGGGAATGTGCACTTTGCCCCATTATATACCTTGGTTTTCTGAAACTAAGCCAATAAAAGGAGTTCAGACACGTGCTTTGTTGTACGGGAAATTCGTTTACTTCGCGCTCTGGTGCGTGCTGGTATGTTCACAGCAATGGACACCACTGCGTAGGCGCTGAAATACCGCGAGCGCGACTTGCAGAACACGCAAAAAAAAAAAAAAAAATGCGAGAGGAACAAAAGCCCGCGAGGGGCGGGAGGGAGAAGGGGGCGAGGAGGAGTTGCGCGGCCCGCTGTTCTTGTTGCCATGGCGACATCAACAAGCACGGCCACCGCCATGTTGTCGGAAGTGTTTATGTCGCCCTCTTGCAAGGGCCGTAACTGAAGGGGGCTTTGTGGCTAGCGTCGACGACGCGTCGGCAATAGGAGGACCAGTGGGAGCATAATGACTGTCACCCCCTTCCCGGACTAAGCCATATAGTGTAGGTGTTCTGTGAGACCAAACGCGCAGCGACGAACTCCGATCACTCGACGCTATCTTTTCGCAGAAAATTGGACTTGGCACGAATTTCGGCATCTCCCAATCTCCGGTTTGTCCGTTCTCTTTATTCCACCAGACCGGGTTTCGTACACGCAGCCGCCTTTCGAACAAGGTCTCCGTATTACACATTTGCGAGTCTCGCAGCGTCCCTCTGTTTCGTACATATGTCTCCTCGCATGCCGCCTTAGTGCGCCGACAGTGAAATTCAGGGGTCGCATTTTCATGCGCGCTTTAGTTTCGTCGCACTTACGTCGCTTCACTAACTTTTACTGCGCAAAAAGAAAGAAGGAAGAAAGAGGAAAAAGACAGGGAAGACAGTGCGAAACGAAGACACAGAGGCATACTCTCACACACCGTGGCAAGACTTGGGAACCATTTTTAAGCACGCCTCTCATTCTTGTGCCCATCTTGGTTTCGCTCGTTATTATTTTGATTCGAACTGTAAGCCAACCGGTCCACCTTTTCGAGCTCCTTATTCACTATATAGTATCTCGCTTAGATACCGGCTCGCCCTTTTTTCAGTCTTGGAGCCACGAGTGTTCTGGTGTCTTCTAAGGATGACAGCGAGGTTTTCTTTTTGACAATAGTTCGACAACGCTGGCGTAGCCAAAAATGCTTTACGGGATGTGTAAAGGGGTGCGATGTGTAAATACCATGGGTGGAAAAAGCGACGAAAGTACGGGGAGAGGACATTTATGCAGCACTCAGAAAAATTCAGGCACCGCCCCCCCCCCCCCTCCCCTTTTTTCCTGGCTACGCCCCTGCTCGAGTATACTGACTCTTCTGCCAACATACATAGCCGAATGGTTGTTTTATTCCTGCCTCGAGCCATTTCGTTTAAGTCCTCGTTTCGGCAAGACTCTTCGTGCATCATTCGCTGTAGCTTAGCAGTGTCTCGACCGTTTCGTTTTTCATTCTTTTTTGTTGTTTTAATTTTTGCAAGCAGCACTTCCTCGTGTGTGTGACCGTAACCAATAAAGCTGGCAAATATCTTTGCTATGTATATGCTCGCCTGAATATCTAAAAGTCAAATACTTCGTTTCTGTGGCTTCTGTTTGCCTTAAACTGTGGGACCCCGTTTTCTCGACATCGAGCTTTTTCTTAGCCCGTTCTTTCCACTTTCTTCGTCCAAGAATGACTTTCCAGTCCGTCTGTTTACATTGGAAGACCCTCCACTTTTCCGGTCTCCATTCTAATGTGCTCCAACGCGACGCCGGCCCGTTCCCCCTCATTTGATCCCGGGATTTTCCAACCGCGCTTCGTTGATTCCTTCTCTTGGGGTCTCCGGGCTTCCAATCGATGTTTCCTTCTTTTTCGCATGCTGGTTTGGTTCTATAGGTCCTTTTCCCTGGACAAATGCGGAGACGCTGTATTCGAAGTAATCTTGCCTCTATCACTTGTTTCCCCTTGCTTCACTAAAGGAATCGCAAGCACGCTGTGTCGTCGCACTGAGGACCGCACACTGCGGAGCTTCGCTTCGTGCGCTCCCCGAAAGTAATTATTCCTTGCATAGCTGCGCGTCACCCTACATGTGATGGGATGATGGTTCTGGAAGCAGAGGTATCGGAAGTATGGCGTTAGCGCATTCCTTAGCGGTGTCCTTACCAAGTTATTTTTGAAAAGTCCTTAAAACACACCTCTCTTCCGACTGATTGGAAAATGGCGTCGGTTGCTGCTGTACATAAATCTGGCCAGCGCAACGTTGTGAATAACTACCGCCATATTTCACTCACTGCCGTGTGTAGTAAAATTCCTGAACACATTTTATATATTGCCATTGTTAAACACATAGATAGTAATTCTTTATTCAACTCAAACCAGCACGGATTTAGGCAGGGACTATCGTGCGTCACACAACTGGCAGAGTTTAGCAGCAGCTCTGGATGACAAATTTTCGGTAGATTGCATTTTCCTTGACTCTCAAAAAGCTTCCGACACCGTTTCGCATCACTTATTGCTGCAAGAACTAACCAGATTTAATGTTAATCTCCAAGTTATTGCATGGATTGTTGAATAATTACATGAGAGGCGACAATATGTAGTTGTAAACGGCGAACAGTATGCAATAACTAGTGTTACGTCAGGGGTCAGTTCTGGGACCCCTTCTCTTCTTATTGTATATCAATGACATTAATGATAACGTACAATCCCATATTAGGCTATTTGCAGACGACTGCATATTACACCGTAAGATTACCTCTGAAACTGACTGTTCAAAACTGTCATCCAAAAAGACTCATGTGCGATATACGCGTGGTGCGAGCGATGGGAAAGGAAACTGAATCTTAAGAAAACTGTGTGCATGAGGTTTCCCAGAAAAGAAAAAAAAAAGGACACAGGTGAATTTGGATACACATAAACTGCTCTCCTGTAAAAATGGTGTATGGATAAAAATACCTAAGTGTTTACTTTTGCCCCTCTCTATCATGCAGTGTTGTGCGGAACGTCGTTCCAAGGAACGACGTTCTTGGAACGAGTTCTTTTTGGGAGGAACGAAGGAACGCCATCGTTCCATTTACGATTGGTGGAACTGTAACGGGAACGCGTTACATTTACGAAGGAACGGCAATGGGAACGGTGTTCCTTCCATACACGTTGCACTCCACGACGATCGCACGTAAGCAGCATGTCATGCAGGGCGGATAGGCTGGGCTACAGCAAGCCCTCCCTGGAGTCCCCGTTTTCCTGCCCCCGCTATCGCTCCTTCATAGAAAATAATGCACGGAAACGCCATTCTATTGCGGTTTCAATGATTCGACGAGGGTGACGCTTCCCCTTCACTGCGGCTAGAGTTGGCCTAACTGCGCCCGCACGACGTCAGGGTCTACCCCTTGGCAGTGGCCACGTAATATGGCCGCTGTCAGCCACCCCTGTCTGGATGTACGGCAACGCGGGCGGAACTGCATGCAACAGCGAAGTTCCCTTCGTCCCATATCATCCCGCCGCCAAGGGTCCCTCCAAACTAAAACACTGTCAACGCGTGCTTTACTATATCGCCTCTCCCCGCATTGGTTCTGAGAACGCGGTTACGGCCATGGTTGTCCATACTTGTAACACACTCTCTGCGTCAATCTCTTAAAGGTATTTTAGTTGAACTAAACGGGCCACGCCTTAATTTCGTGTCAACAGCCCTATGCCTTCGGCAGAGCAGAAACGAAAGGCATTTCGAAAGAATATACGCACGTGCTAAGGCGCACGCCTGCTGAACTTGCTTACATGCGTGCGTGCGTGTTTGTAGTGCTGGGCGAAGCTAACACCGCTCTAACCCGGACCTGGTTAATTATGTTCAGTGATGCCCAGTTTGTTTTTAATAAAAACTATAGTTTCATTGCTATCATTAGTACGCGACCAAAAGGTTAGCTACACACGAATAACCAAACATTTTAACGCACCACACCCCGTCCACTTTACTGTTCAGCCTCACTTGCTGTATACCAATGTCCTGTCGATTATGCTTGCGTGGTGTGGGTCATTTTTGGTTGGCGTCCCGTCAAATTATGCATTTGAGGCTATTTTTATTTTCTTATTTATTTACTGTACCACAGAAGCATTTCGCTCTTGCCTTAATGTCGGTGTGCCTACGAATTGAACAGCCAAATAACGTTTATTCTTAATGCCACGATAAGAAGAAAACAACCCCGCGTTGTTTACTTCGGCAGTAAACGTACAAGATAGCAATATAAAATTCCTCGCATCTACATACATTCAAAGCTGCCATAATTAAGAACAAAAGTAGAATATATCACAAATACTTTAAGTGAGGACAACAATGTAAAACCAATATATAGAGAACTGTCAATTAGTTTAGGAAAGTGTTATAAGGGCTTCCAAAATTTTGAGCGAAGTCCTTTAGGATCGGGAATGCTAACAACATCGGCGAATCTTGTTCAGATATTTGCGCGCAATGCCTTTATATACTATCCTATATCAAAAGGTCTATTACTAGCTTTTAGTGTCAGATGTACCGCTGTTACATGTATTGGCGGATGCGAGTAACTACCTATTTGCACTTTGAAAGCGCAGTGGAAGCGCATAGGAACTCAAGTGGAAAATTCCATGTCTCGCACTTGTAACAGACTAGCGCCAGAGTTGCAGTGGTGTTGTCCATAGTATCATCGGTGCCCCTTGATAACATTTGCCTGGGGGCGTTTCTCTACTTCCTTGTTTCGAGATAATATGCGGCCGGTGACGTTGAAATTCGTGAAACATACATAGGTCGATGCGAGATTTGATATGTTCACTTTATTTTTCCTCCTGATCAATTTTCACTTTTGGAAAACAAACGTAACGTTAATGTAACGACACGTTCCAATTTTCTAAATGTAGCCTGAACGCGTTCCTTTTCTATTAAAGGAACTTGTAACGGGAACTCGTACCAAAATTGTGAAGGAACGAGGAACGTGTTTTCGTTCCTGTTTTGGAGGAACGTGTACAACACTGCTATCATGGAATCGGCATGTGGATTATACTGTAGGTAAAGCTTGTCGGAGCTTAGGATTTTTAAGGCAAAATACACGTGCTTTTCCACGGCAAACGCGGGAGTTCTTATACAAAACATACGTGAGATCAGTACTGGAATACGCATGTTGTGTGTGGGACCCTTCAACAGCATCAAACAAAGATTAGAAAAAGTTCAGTCCATGGCGGCGTGTTTAATACACCCATGTACGACAGGCAGTTTAGTGCGAAGGAATCCAAGGCGATATTACAATGGAAGTCTGCAGCACCGGAGAGCGTCGTTTCGACTGACGTTATTACACAGCATATATTATTTTCATACTCGAAATCCCCGTGACCTATACATTAACCGGCCTCACTACATATCAGCACGCATAGATCACGAACACAGGATAAGAGAATATAATACATCGTCCTTGAGCAACTCTGTTTTTCCGAGAACTACCAGTCAGTGGAATCGACTTCCTTCCACAGTTGTAGCAATTTCTTCTATTGATGCCTGCAATAAAATCATTTTTATTCTGCAATAAAAATGACTGAATCTTTTGACCACTAAGCCTTACAAATTCCGTGTGTGCGCCTGGCAATCGCCATGATCTGTATACCTTGGTTGTAAACTATGTTTTGTTCTAGTGCTTCCTCTTCCCTTGTACTCTACCAACGCTGTACGTTGTTGTAATTATTCTTCGGATTGTCATTAACTTTCGGGCTTTCTGCCCTTTTAGCTTGCTTTCCGAATGCACGTGGCGTTTGCGACGCAGCTGTCCGCGATGCAGCTGTGTATGCTTGGTGTCTGCGTGATCTGTATTTTCTCACTTATGTGAAGCTGCATTTTCCATGTTTGTTCTTTCTCTGTGCCCCCACACTGTAATGCCCGTATGGCGCTGTAGGTGTTAAATAAAAAAATAAGTACTCCTTATGAGGAAACAGAAAAACGTGCGGTGGTGTACCTCCGAGGCTCGCAGACTAATGTTAAAATAATAATAATAATAATTTTATTTTCTGGGGCTTTGCGTGCCATGTACGGCATCATTACGATGCAAGCCGTCGTGAAGGATCCGGAAATTTGGGCCATCTAGGGTTCCTTAACGTGCACAGATCAAAAGATCGCTAAAAGCTGTGAAGAACAGCCTCATTTTCGCCTGAGCTTTTCTTCTTGTTTAAATCCAGATCTTAACGTGACGTAAGTACACACGCAGTACACGAACCTCCACCGAAAATGCGACCGCCGTGCCCGGGACAGATTTGGAGAACACATTGCGGGGCTAGTTTGGCACGCAGATTTCTTGATTTGATTGATTGATTTCTGGGATTTAATGCCCCCAACCAGCTATGATTGTGAGAGACGCCGTAGTGGAGGGCTCCGGAAATGTTCACCATGCACTTGGGGCTCTTTAGCGCGCACTGACAACACACGGTACACGGGCCCCAACATTTCGCCTCCATCGACCCTGCAGCAGCCGTTGCGCCGCTGCCGCAATGCACGACGGTTCTTTCAGCCACGTAGCTGCTGCATTTCGTGGCTTGCACGAAGTGAGATCACTGGGCTCACTGTCTGCGCGTTGGAATGCTACTACAACATCCTGCAACAAAACGGCCTCAGATTTATCGTTTTCCCTAAGAATATCAAGCTTCGACAGGAATGGGTTTGACTAGTCGGCATAACTGGACAAGGCGGCATGTACGGCACACTTCTTGTTAAAGTGAATGCCGTGTGTTTGATGTACACCATTACAGCAGTCCGCTGCATTGTCAAAACAGAATTGCCCCACGATTGACGAGCCGATAAGCGACCGTAATTGTCTACAGCGTGTGCTCGATTCGATCGCCGTCTCAGGCAACAGAATGCACACGTTTTTTTTTTTTTTTTTTTTTAGGGAAAATATTGGTCCATAGAAAGCAGTGACTCTTAAACTGCATGTCCTCCTACGAAAATCAGTGACTACTGCCAGTTGTCTAGCGTGCACCCCTGATACAAACCAAGCTTAACTGCATGTACAACTCGCTTCAGTGCGGTGCGAAAGATCAATCGTTTATTTATATCGCAGCCAGCGGTGCTCCCAGTATTTCGCTGTTCCCTTCAACCTTTCATCATCATCATCATCATCAGCCTGTTTAGGTCCACTGCAGGACGAAGGCCTCTCCCAACGATTTCCAATCCACCCTATCCTGAGCGAGTTGGTTCCACTTTATGCCCGCAAACTTTTTAATTTCATCGCTCCATCTAACCTTTTGCCTGCCCCTGTTGCGTTTTCCCTCTCTTGGTATCCATTCCGTCGCTCTTACTATCCATCTGTTATCATTCCTCCTCATGACATGTCCTGCCCAGGTCCACTTCTTTCTTTTAATTGATATAATAATATCGGCTATTCCTTTCTGTTCTCTGATCCATTCCGCTCGTTTTTTATCTCTTAGCGTTACCCCTATCATTTTTCTTTCCATTGCACGTTGCGCGCTCCTTAGTTTCATCTCTAGTGTTTTCGTTATCCTTCACGTCTCTGCACTGTACGTTAGTACTGGGAGAATGCAGTGATTGAATACGTTTCGCTTTAGTGAGAGCGGTAAGTTTCCAGTCATGATTTCGTAATGCCTTCCGATTGCGCTCCAGCCCAACCTTATTCTACGGAGAATTTCTTTTTCATGGTTAGGAGTTCCTGTTATTAACTGTCCCAGGTATATGTATTCGTTTACACATTGTAAGGGTTCATAGTTGATTTTAAATTCCTGTTCCTTAGCTAGGCTATTGAGCATAACTTTGGTCTTTTGCCTATTCATTATTAATCCAGTTTTAATACTTTCCCTGTTTAGGTCATCAATCATGTTTTGTAGTTCGTCTCCATCATTGCTAAAGAGCACAATGTCGTCTGCGAATCTTAAATTGCTTAGATATTCTCCATCTATTCGAATTCCCTTTTCTTCCCATTCTAGACGTTTAAAGACTTCCTCTAAACATGCAGTGAATAGCATCGGGGATATCGTATCTCCCTGTCTCACACCTCTCCCGATCGGGATTTCTCTGCTTCTCTCATGTAGGAGTAGTGTGGCTGGCTCACTCGCTCGCTCGCTCGCTCGCTCACTCACTCACTCACTCACTCACTCACTCACTCACTCACTCACTCACTCACTCACTCACTCACTCACTCACTCACTCACTCACTCACTCACTCACTCACTCACTCACTCACTCACTCACTCACTCACTCAAACTATTATGAGCAGAAGGTACAACGGCAACCAAACCTAGTATATTATCACTCACTCACTCTCACTCGCCACGTCGCTGTGTGTCCTCGCAAGTAGCTCTCACAAACAAAGCCTTGAACCAGGCTTTAACACATTCCACACTTTTCTATTTTTATTGTGAAGTATCGACTTCGAGTAAAGAGCATATATCAGCACAATGTCAGAATCTGGCGATGCCCTTAAATAAGCCTTGGACGACCGAGCCGCTCTTTTTTTATCTCCCTGGCTTGCGCTAACGCGTTGATGGAGTGCCGCTCATTTACGAAAGGGGCGCTACTTCTGTTCATTGACAGATTGCCTTGACTGAGTGGCGTTATTCCTGAGCGGCCTCGAAGGATCCGCTGTCTCGATCGGTGCGTGAAAGAGAAGGCTATCGTTGTCACTTTGTTCGAAAAGTAAATATTTATGCGGGGAAGGGTCCACGGCCATTCAGATAGCGAAGCTTAGTAGCGCTGAATTTCAAAATCCAGAAATTTTACTGTTGACCTTTACCACGACCGTGGGGGGTAAGTAAGCTTGGTATAAAAGAGCCAAACTTTGTTACATTTGTTCCCTCATCGGTGCAGCAGTTGAGTTGTTTTGCCTATATAATTGATAAAGCAACAGCGCGAATTTAGGAAACAAAGATGAATGAAACCACTTGCACAGTTCTCTGTGCTGTGTTTTACAGATGACGTGCATCCACCTCTAGACCGCCAATATCTCCCGTCCTTTTCGCAGGGAGCGGAGATCGCTTCTACATAAAAAGCGCCACCGTAAGCTACATGCGTCATGCCTTTTGTGCTTACATGAGAATTCTGAGATGTCACCATCGCAGCAGCGCTTCCAATAGCTTCGGCAACCGCAGTATTAATCCTAGCGTCACTGTAACAAAAACTTGAATAAACTTTTAACTGGTAAATTCAATATAACAAGCCCTTTTTAAACTGTTGTGAAACGAAACATGCCCAGTGTACCTTTGGTAGGTGATGTTTCCAGTTCTTCGGAACAAGAAGAAATAATTCTGGTAGAGTGAAAAAACGTCAAGTAGTTGGACTTCCGACTGATCTTTACTCCCAGGCAAAACGCCCACACCGTGTCCGGGAAAGAAAACAGAGCATGCCAAGAAAGCGTCCGGGTATGTCGACGACTGTCTAGATCGTCTTTCACAAAATCTCGGACCATGCCGTTCCACCCGTCTAGTATAGGCCAATATACAACGACCACATTGCCAGGGAAACTTTCGAATCCTCTTCAGTATGTCGAATAGGATCTTGTTGTAGTAGGATAGGATCTGTTGTTGACCTCAGTTTTAAGAAACATATCTTCCTAAAAAATTAGTTCACGACGTCCTGCATGTTTTTCCTACGTAGTTTTATGCTGTCACGTATGCGCAGCAAGTGTCTTCCCAAGATGGCTCGCTTTCCCTTTCTCTTTTTGAGCCAATTAAGAACAGAGTATGTCTTTGTAAGTACTATTATAGACACGTAGATGGCAGTTCCAGCACTACTCCTGTCCGTGTTTTACAGCGTAAGCTGTTGAAGGGCCGTTTTTGCGCCGTAGTTGTCCGCCGGTGTCCGTAACCACTATCGCGCAAATTTTATGAAAGATAACCAGGACCGAGGAGTATCCCAACTCGTCCTCTGCGTGGATTCGAACCCACACCCTCTGCGTGGCATTCTACCACTGAGCTACGTCGGTGACTGAAAAATCATTGCTAAATGACCTAAACGGTATAACGTCTGCCGAGGAATCGCATTAACAAATGTAATGTTACGTAGCAGAATAATAAAACGCCACTATACGTGGCGGAAAGTGGATTGCATAACGATTTCGAGGAATCATTTCAAAGGGCACAGGGGTGTATGCTTCGTAGTTCTGCACCCATTACAGAGGCATCATCTACATCATCATTATAAAACAATCTTCTTCAACTTTACCGTCATCATTATTACGAACCGCTGCCCTTTATCGCGTCGTGTTGTGCCATGCGACATCCGTCAGGCGACGTGCGCAGCCCCGACAGCAACCATGACTTGGCTCTTCGATATACCTGATGGCGCCTCCTCGTAATGTGCGGACCGCTGCTGAAGAAGCGAATTGCAGAGCTACGCGCGCGGCTGCAGCAAGGCAACGTCGGGCACAACAGACAGCTGTGGAGAGAGAAGCCGAAACCGCAGCTCGCCGTCGACGCCGGGCCGAGAGTTCGGTTCGTTCTCGGGAAAACGACGCCAAGAGACTCTCTAAGATGTGCAGTTATACAGATTTGCATCTTACAATGCCGCAGTAATTGTGGCGTAGTGAGTACTTCCCTACTTGGCGAAATGATAAGAGTTATGGCGCAGGGGACACCTACCACCTCTACTTGCACTTGTTTCCTCAAGCGTTGAAAATGGCCTCTAAGAACATCGGTCCTCCAGCTTACGCTGTCATGTGCACTGTCCTGCGATTCAGCGCAGGCCTGGCTTTTTGTTCGGCCCTGTGACGATAAATGATCCGTAGCCACTAGATCGCTCCCACACCCTTTGGAGTACATTGTCCTCATTAATACGTGCTAGAATATCCCATCTTGCTCTAGTACAGGTCGTCTACGAGAGTTTTGAGAAGGCTTTCACTATAAGCAGCTCCCGGATCGAGGACGTTAGTCTGCGTTTCGCGGACACATTCAAACGCACCCGTCTTTGCGCAAAGCCTCCCGCCGTTCCCGTCAATCCAGACAAGGCTGTTGGACAAGGGGATTGCCAAAACCACGCCGTGCGATGCAGGACAAATATTGTGCGCACACAACGTTCAGATAGCCTTTGATGGCCAAATGCAACGGCTGTAGCGGACAGTTTGTTCTAGGTAGCGTTGGCAGAGGGCACGTTAGCTGAAATTCATTGAGGGAAAAAGCTCCCCAAAACCGAAATCGGCAAAGCGACAATGGCTCTCGTTCCATATGAGCGCTGGGAGTCCCATAGACTGACGAAGGGGGCAGGCAAGGTAATACTGGTTTCACACGGGCGTTTCGAAGGCCTTCGAACCAACGGTCCATCGACTGAAAGGTCAAGTTTGAGCTGCTACACAGACGGTTTCGATGGCCGTCGAGTCGATAGTCTATCGAGTCAACGGAGCACCCTACAGCTCCTTCGAGACTTCAAAGGCCATTGAACGACGAAAGCGGAAGCGGCGCGAACTCTGAGACTTGGCGCACCGGCAGCTCCCGCGCGCGTTAGTCTCTGAGGCCATGGCCCTATTTATGTCGTTGTATCAATAAGTAGAAGGTTACACCTGTGAAAAATATTGGAAATGTTCCGAGAGGCCAACGCTCTCACTTTATTGCATTAGTTCTAGAACGAATACGCCGTCACTGGTATCTGGAAAAAAAAAAAAAATTCACAGCATATCCACGGAGTGAATGGTGATGAGTGGGCGGAGCTCCGGAGGTTCATCGTAGATCGTGCCGAGTTCCGGATTAATTTAGTTTACGCGCACGCTACGAATCCTTATGGTTCAACTACGCACAAGTGAAATCTCCCACTGGCACTTCATTGCGAGTCAAGATCCAGTGCATATATATATATATATATATATATATATATATATATATATATATATATATATATTGAAAGAACTTGCAGGAAGCACACATTGAAAAGGAAGATATTTTACTAACGTTTCGGCCGTGGCACGGCCTTCGTCAGAGTAAGTAGGTCTGTTGCAATGCAGCCGCTTTTATGGGCTCACGTGTCGTAATATTTAGTACAGCAGGTACAGAAGCTAGTACAATCAGAATAAAAATTGATAAAAATTGATTATGCATCACAAAAAAAATTCGCGACTGACATGTGATGGTTACATGACCGACATGACCGGCATGTGAATGGTACATGAGCATACAAGTTTCAAATTTTCAATTCGTCACAACACGTGGTATACACAGTATGGTGGGCAAAACACGTGAAAACAGCTCCTAAGATATCGCGCACAAATGACAAAAAAATGACAAAAAAGGACAACTCAAAACGCGATGTCATTATAGTGCGAGACAGGTGACCTTTCTTATGTCCTCATTGATGCCTGAACGAATGGTGTTAAATTTATGGATCAAAAAGGATTCCCTGACTTCCCTATCGTGATTTGTTTTGAAGCGTGACTGGATAATGGTGGCCCTAATTTTGTCGAAACCGTGACCAGGCGTACTGACATGCTTTGATAATGGTAGATGGGGGAGGCTTGTGGCATGCGCACGATGATTATTAAAACGAATTCTGAAACCTGTCTCCGTTTGACCTATGTATTGAACTTTGCATGTCGAACACTCAAGAAGATACACGACGTTAGTAGTGTCGCATGTGTAGTCACCATTTGTTGTTAATGAAAAGTCGGATGAGCTACTTGAAACTATTTTAGATGTCGTCATATGCGCGCACACTTTGCAGCGTGGTTTGTTGCAGGGACGACAACCTTCATGAGATGAGCGCGTGGTTTTAGATGAGGTCAATAAATCATGAAGGTTCCGCGATCGTCGGTATACCACGCGTGGTTGTTCCGTGAATATTCCTTTGAGTCGCTCGCTCTGTACTAAAATGTTGAAATGTTTCCTTAAAATATGGTTGACATTTGGAGCTGATGCGGCATGTGTCAAAATTAGGTTAGAATGCGAACTTTCTTTGGATCTTTTGTTAGTACTCAGCAGATCTGAACGATCCAGGTCTTCTGCGCGTTTGACGGCGTCTGTTATAATTCTACTCGGATAACTCTGTTTTTCGAGTGCGCTCCGAAGTTGTACACAGTTGCGGGAAAATTCGCTGCTATCAGAGCATATTCTTTTGAAACGAACTGCCTGGCTGTATGGAATACTAGTTTTATTGTGCTTTACGTGACTACTTCTAAAGTGAAGATATTGCTGCCGATCCGTGGGTTTCCTGTAAAGACTAGTTATATATATATATATATATATATATATATATAGGTGGCCGGTGGGTGGCCGGTATATATATATGGGTGGCCGGTGAACGGTTCTTCAGCGCGAGCAGTCGGTATTTTTCAATCAAGAAACTCGCTGGAAGACGCTGCCTGCGCCAACGTTGTCTCTCGCGGATGAGGGCGCGTTCTCCTTCTTTGCGAGCTGGTAGCGCGTTCATCGAAGAAAGAGCGTTTCCATAGTCAACGCGCGCCTTTCGCTCTCTCTCTCTCTCTCTCACACACACAGCTAGGGATTCTCTTTATTGTTGTAGAAAGGTGGAAAGGGGGAGGAGAGTGCACGATAACTGTCTCTCCGGAGAGGACACCTCAACCGGTACACTCAGGGGAAGGGGTATGAAAGAATAGGAAGGAAGGAGTTCGAAGCACACACCACACACACACACACACACACACACACACACACACACACACACACACACACACACACACACACACACACACACACACACACACACACACACACACACACAAAGTCCCACCGAGTCAAAGTCAGTAGGGGGCGAGCTGTCGAGCGGGGTTAAAACCGCCCGGTCAGCCCGGAGTCCTCGATGAAGGTTAGGACTGCGGCGATAGCGGAGCGTCGACGTTCAGAGGATCCGGAAGGGAACAGCACATCTTGCTCCGTGGCACAGGGCAGCCCGAGTTGGCGGTAGCGAGCGCGCAGCTGATCTTGTTCGCTGCTGAAGGCCACGCACTCACACAAGAGGTGTGAAAGGGTTTCGTCCTCTCCGCAGTCGCGGCACGCAGGAGAGGAGAAACCGCGGAGCCGATGGCGGCGCTCCGCTGGCCAAGCACCTCCGGTGCGCATGGCGAGGAGGAGAGTGCGATCTCTCCGGGAGAAACCAGTTGCCGGGAGTGGGCGTGGCAGGCTGCCGTCAACAACACGGGCGTCGGGGTGAGCGCGCGCGAGCTCTCTGCGAAAGTTTATCCTCGCGGAGTCGTACGAGCTCGCGCAATCACTCACCGGGGCATTATTAAAACGAATTCTGAAACCTGTCTCCGTTTGACCTATGTATTGAACTTTGCATGTCGAACACTCAAGAAGATACACGACGTTAGTAGTGTCGCATGTGTAGTCACCATTTGTTGTTAATGAAAAGTCGGATGAGCTACTTGAAACTATTTTAGATGTCGTCATATGCGCGCACACTTTGCAGCGTGGTTTGTTGCAGGGACGACAACCTTCATGAGATGAGCGCGTGGTTTTAGATGAGGTCAATAAATCATGAAGGTTCCGCGATCGTCGGTATACCACGCGTGGTTGTTCCGTGAATATTCCTTTGAGTCGCTCGCTCTGTACTAAAATGTTGAAATGTTTCCTTAAAATATGGTTGACATTTGGAGCTGATGCGGCATGTGTCAAAATTAGGTTAGAATGCGAACTTTCTTTGGATCTTTTGTTAGTACTCAGCAGATCTGAACGATCCAGGTCTTCTGCGCGTTTGACGGCGTCTGTTATAATTCTACTCGGATAACTCTGTTTTTCGAGTGCGCTCCGAAGTTGTACACAGTTGCGGGAAAATTCGCTGCTATCAGAGCATATTCTTTTGAAACGAACTGCCTGGCTGTATGGAATACTAGTTTTATGTGCTTTACGTGACTACTTCTAAAGTGAAGATATTGCTGCCGATCCGTGGGTTTCCTGTAAAGACTAGTATATATATATATATATATATATATATATATATATATATATAGGGGGCCGGTGGGTGGCCGGTATATATATATGGGTGGCCGGTGAACGGTTCTTCAGCGCGAGCAGTCGGTATTTTTCAATCAAGAAACTCGCTGGAAGACGCTGCCTGCGCCAACGTTGTCTCTCGCGGATGAGGGCGCGTTCTCCTTCTTTGCGAGCTGGTAGCGCGTTCATCGAAGAAAGAGCGTTTCCATAGTCAACGCGCGCCTTTCGCTCTCTCTCTCTCTCTCACACACACAGCTAGGGATTCTCTTTATTGTTGTAGAAAGGTGGAAAGGGGGAGGAGAGTGCACGATAACTGTCTCTCCGGAGAGGACACCTCAACCGGTACACTCAGGGGAAGGGGGTATGAAAGAATAGGAAGGAAGGAGTTCGAAGCACACACACACACACACACACACACACACACACACACACACACACACACACACACACACACACACACACCACACACACACACACACACACACAAAGTCCCACCGAGTCAAAGTCAGTAGGGGGCGAGCTGTCGAGCGGGGTTAAAACCGCCCGGTCAGCCCGGAGTCCTCGATGAAGGTTAGGACTGCGGCGATAGCGGAGCGTCGACGTTCAGAGGATCCGGAAGGGAACAGCACATCTTGCTCCGTGGCACAGGGCAGCCCGAGTTGGCGGTAGCGAGCGCGCAGCTGATCTTGTTCGCTGCTGAAGGCCACGCACTCACACAAGAGGTGTGAAAGGGTTTCGTCCTCTCCGCAGTCGCGGCACGCAGGAGAGGAGAAACCGCGGAGCCGATGGCGGCGCTCCGCTGGCCAAGCACCTCCGGTGCGCATGGCGAGGAGGAGAGTGCGATCTCTCCGGGAGAAACCAGTTGCCGGGAGTGGGCGTGGCAGGCTGCCGTCAACAACACGGGCGTCGGGGTGAGCGCGCGCGAGCTCTCTGCGAAAGTTTATCCTCGCGGAGTCGTACGAGCTCGCGCAATCACTCACCGGGGCATCCGGGCTGTGGGCGCACTTCGCGAGGTCATCCGCTGCCTCGTTGCCCGCGATGCCTACGTGTGCAGGGAGCCACTGGAGGACTACGTCGAGTCCGCTCTCCTGCAGGGATAGTAGGCTGCGGGCAACACGTTGGGCGAGAGGCGGGCCGCGTTCCTCCTTCGCGATCAGACGCAGGGCCGGCTTCGAGTCACAGAACACACACTCTCACACACACACACGACAGCAGATGGAAGAGTGAGAGAGCTCGTGCGAGCCTCCCGGCGGCACGAGGTGGCTACACCATACTACTACTACTACTACTACTACTACTACTACTACTACTACTACTACAGAGGAGGGAACGACCCACGCCTTAAGGAGCTTCGCCCCTAAAAACAAGCGCCATGCAGCTGGTGGGATGGAAGGATGGATGGATGCTATGGCGTCCCCTTTGTAACGGGGCGGTGACATATGCGCCACCAGGCTCGTAAAAAAAATTTAAGAACATTTTTTTTCCTTGTCTCTTTAAGTTGTCCTCTTGCCTTTTAAATCTACTTCAATTAAATCGATCATACTCTAGCAAAAACAATGAAAGGGAAGGGCTCGTTCTTTATTTGTTAGAAACAACTTAATGGGCAAACAGACAATGAAGCCTAGGAAGGCATAGGGGAAGTTACTTGTGGTATTGTAATTGTGGAGAAAGTAGAAAAGAATTAAAGTGGACGAAAAGACAAACCTGCCTTCGGTGGGAACCGAACCCACGACCTTCGGATGTCGCGTCCGGTGCTCTACCAACTGAGCTACGAGGGCGGTCGTCCCTCCGTCCACTTTGTTGTGTCTTTATGTACGTATTATCAGAGTCCTTCAATGCTTTTCTGGTCACGAAAGTGCCGCCTCAGCTTCATATGGAGCCAGCACTGGTCGCTAGGGGCGCAGCCGTGCACGTGAGGGCATGCTGCCGTCCGCTACCGCTGCGGTAGTGTGTTGGTCTGCTTTGATTTCCAAGCTTTCTAAACTTCTGCAAAAATCGTTTCACTCTCCCGCACTTCATTCAGCGTGCGTCGGTGACTGCGTGAACTTTGAATGAGCACCCGGGAGAAAAGAAACTAACAGCTCTGGACATGCAGCTCGCCGCAGTCGCAGTCGAAAATGACACAAAAATTCGGGGTTTGCCGCAGCAGAACCATGACATTATTTTGAGACACGTCGTAGAGGGGGATTCTTGATTAATGTTTAGCTGACCTTCACACATACTAGTTCTTCAAAAAAAGCTTCGTCTTTCCAATAAAGTTTTTTTTTTTGAAAGTGTATTAGTTCTTACACCTTCATAATTTCCTTTATCTTTATGTTCAATGTTGCACAGTGTATATCTGCTTCTCTGTTATACTTTAAGCACTGCATTTGTGTCATGACATGTCCTTTGATATATATTTCCTCGCCCCCCCCCCCCCCCTTATGTAATGCCTTGTATAAGGTCCTTAAGGGTTTAATAAATAATGATGATGATGAACAGCTGGGGTCGTTTTTATATGCATGTAAATCAAAGTGCGCGCCTGTTTTCTGCTCTTGCGTTTCGCCTCGTCGAAATGCAGCCGTCGTGGCCGGGGGAGCTCCGCTCGTTCGTCACAATACCGCAACTGGTCCAGCTTTTCAAAATTTGCCTGAAATCAGACACTGTACATTCGCAATAACGCACTTGCTGTGCCACTTGTAAACAGACGCAAACATACGAGCTATTACACGTCCATTCGCCCGCAAGTGAGCGAAATCTCTTGACTGCGCAAAGTTGCGCTTAAAGCGAGATAATTCGCACGGCACGGCTGCTCAATTTCTATTAAACTGTGAACATTATCAGACTCCTGGTGTCATTTTATTCGACCGAAAACCCAAACAATTGAACCATTACTGCAAGAAATGCTTCCGTAGAATGCCTTCTTTCCAAGACAAAAAGAGAAAAGAAAGAAACAGCTGTTCCATGCGCTTCAAATTTCTCGACCTAACGATTAAATCCCACTACGAGCTTTAGGTACAATATATGCAATATCAGAGTTCTTAAATGCCAGCAATGAAGGACTCTGGTAATACTAACCTCATAGCAGTCTTCGGTGCGGCGAGTTGCCCCGCCACTGTGGTCTAGCGGTTATGGCCCCCGGCTGCAGATCCGAAGGTTGCGAGATCTAATCCCGGCCGCGGCGGCTGCATTTTGGTTGAGGCGAAATGTTGAGACCCGTGTACTTAGAGTTTGGTGCACGTTAAAGACCCCAGGTGGTCAAAATTATTCCGGAGCCCTCCACCACGGGGCGTCTGTCATAACCACAGCTGGTTTTGGGACGTAAAACCCGATCAGTCAATCGGTGCGGCGGTAAGGTCGAACACAGTTGACAGTGTATTGTAATTAGGCCATTGTTTGATAAGCGGTCTCATATAGAAGAGACAGTAAACCAGTAACTTACGCCGCTCGTGCTTTCGACAAAAACACACCAGAAGTTATTTTGGTTCTTTTAATGCGCGTCGCCGTTGATATTAAAATCATAAGAAGTGACAATGTCCGAGGCGTCGGAATGCTTTGCACACACACGTGTATATTTGGACTCAAAGTTGAAGTCGCCACTTTCCTGCCGCGGTATGGCCCGCTTCCATTTCTCGCGCTGCTCCTTGTCCGATGGAAAAGAAGACACCTTCTCGGTCGTTCCTCTGTAGCCGGAACGGCACCCCGGCACGCAACGCGTGTTGGGCATCGTCGTCTTACAACATTTTGGCTAACTCGGACACGTACGCACACTATCCACCAGCTTGTCTCGCTGTGCGCCCGCGTTTCAGTACGCGAGCAGCCCGAACGATGCTAAAGTGTTCTAGAAGGGGGTAGTGGGCTCACTCTCCGGGGAGAGGGTACGTTGCCGCGGCGCAAAAAATGTAAACAAGTTTTCGTTTTCCTGAGTGCCCGCGTGGCGGCGCTACTATCGTCAGCAATGGGAGCCTTCGCCCTTGCTTCGCCCCGCTGCTGTAGTGCTGCTGCTGTGTTTCGTCGTCGCTGCATGTTTTCGGCCGAGCATTGCTTCGTCAATACGTTTCATTTTTCAGTTCTTATAGTTGTGAATAGTGTAGATTGGTAGTAAACACCTCGCGGTCATCGACTCTTCGTGCGGAATGGCACCACGTCGCCAGAACCATTGTTATGCGCCCGGGTGCCGGACGTACCATCAACAGTGCGATTAATATGATCTTCCAGAATGCCAGTAGAGCTGTATAAAAATGCATGCGTTGTTTGAATGGAAATGTGTGTATTATTTGTCATTTTTGTTAGTATTTCTTCTGATTCAGTGTCTTAATTTACTTATTGTGTGAACAATATCTGTTGATTATTCATGTGTTTTTGTGAACCTTTTTTAATTTATGCTGTGCCAAGTATGCTATTGAAAATATTTAGCGTCTCTGTGATTATTTGTAATTGTGAATATTTTTCTAGCATCTATTGGGCTGTTTTAGGAGACATGCCTTTTGCCGCACACGCTGATAAGTACAAAATGGGGCAAGGCCCTCTTCAAGCTATTGCAGCTTTTTTCTATCTGTTTTCACTTTGAGAAAAAAAAAATGAAAGTGATTGATAGGCATGGATCTTATGGAGTAAGGTCACTGCGCTGCCCCACCAAACAAACTTTTCACTTATTTCTGTGAACGATTGTTGTCTACATTTTTCCACACCTTCATTACAAATTCATTTTTTCTGAATACTCGAGTGTGGACAAATAGTTCTGTAGAAAAGAGTGCAAATGAACCTTTTAGGTACATTATAGTGTCAGCAGAATTGCTAACTGGATTTTGCACTCAACTGATAGCAGTGTTTGCATGCAATTTCTTACACAATTATAATTTGCAGCATGTGAGGGGTCTTCAAGAAGCAAAATCTGATTGCATGTGATGTGGGTGGTCTACCCTTACTTTCGGTCTTTCATTTCTTGGGCATGATTAGGATCGGTCTTTCCTCCTGTGCACTCCCACACATTTTCTTGCACTTTTCAGGAGAATACATCAGCTGAGAGCGTGTAAGGTGCTTAAGTTTGTAGTAATATTGTTTTATTTAGTGAGAGTACGACCTCACTAAAGTTACTATCGAGTACAAGCACTAGCATGAAAATATTAATCTCTTTTATCTAAAGGCAATCGATGTCAGTGCCCTTTAAAGAACCCCAGGTGGTCGAAATTTCCGGAGTGCTCCACTACGCGGCGTGCTTCAGAATTAGAAAGTGGTTTTGGCACGCAAAACCCCATAAATTAATTAATTATCTGCGGTAGTGTGTTGGTCTGCTTTGATTTCCAAGCTTTCTAAACTTCTGCAAAAATCGTTTCACTCTCCCGCACTTCATTCAGCGTGCGTCGGTGACTGCGTGAACTTTGAATGAGCACCCGGGAGAAAAGAAACTAACAGCTCTGGACATGCAGCTCGCCGCAGTCGCAGTCGAAAATGACACAAAAATTCGGGGTTTGCCGCAGCAGAACCATGACATTATTTTGAGACACGTCGTAGAGGGGGATTCTTGATTAATGTTTAGCTGACCTTCACACATACTAGTTCTTCAAAAAAAGCTTCGTCTTTCCAATAAAGTTTTTTTTTTTGAAAGTGTATTAGTTCTTACACCTTCATAATTTCCTTTATCTTTATGTTCAATGTTGCACAGTGTATATCTGCTTCTCTGTTATACTTTAAGCACTGCATTTGTGTCATGACATGTCCTTTGATATCTATTTGCTCCCCCCCCCCCCCCCCTTATGTAATGCCTTGTATAAGGTCCTTAAGGGTTTAATAAATAATGATGATGATGAACAGCTGGGGTCGTTTTATATGCATGTAAATCAAAGTGCGCGCCTGTTTTCTGCTCTTGCGTTTCGCCTCGTCGAAATGCAGCCGTCGTGGCCGGGGGAGCTCCGCTCGTTCGTCACAATACCGCAACTGGTCCAGCTTTTCAAAATTTGCCTGAAATCAGACACTGTACATTCGCAATAACGCACTTGCTGTGCCACTTGTAAACAGACGCAAACATACGAGCTATTACACGTCCATTCGCCCGCAAGTGAGCGAAATCTCTTGACTGCGCAAAGTTGCGCATTAAAGCGAGATAATTCGCACGGCACGGCTGCTCAATTTCTATTAAACTGTGAACATTATCAGACTCCTGGTGTCATTTTATTCGACCGAAAACCCAAACAATTGAACCATTACTGCAAGAAATGCTTCCGTAGAATGCCTTCTTTCCAAGACAAAAAGAGAAAAGAAAGAAACAGCTGTTCCATGCGCTTCAAATTTCTCGACCTAACGATTAAATCCCACTACGAGCTTTAGGTACAATATATGCAATATCAGAGTTCTTAAATGCCAGCAATGAAGGACTCTGGTAATACTAACCTCATAGCAGTCTTCGGTGCGGCGAGTTGCCCCGCCACTGTGGTCTAGCGGTTATGGCCCCCGGCTGCAGATCCGAAGGTTGCGAGATCTAATCCCGGCCGCGGCGGCTGCATTTTGGTTGAGGCGAAATGTTGAGACCCGTGTACTTAGAGTTTGGTGCACGTTAAAGACCCCAGGTGGTCAAAATTATTCCGGAGCCCTCCACCACGGGGCGTCTGTCATAACCACAGCTGGTTTTGGGACGTAAAACCCGATCAGTCAATCGGTGCGGCGGTAAGGTCGAACACAGTTGACAGTGTATTGTAATTAGGCCATTGTTTGATAAGCGGTCTCATATAGAAGAGACAGTAAACCAGTAACTTACGCCGCTCGTGCTTTCGACAAAAACACACCAGAAGTTATTTTGGTTCTTTTAATGCGCGTCGCCGTTGATATTAAAATCATAAGAAGTGACAATGTCCGAGGCGTCGGAATGCTTTGCACACACACGTGTATATTTGGACTCAAAGTTGAAGTCGCCACTTTCCTGCCGCGGTATGGCCCGCTTCCATTTCTCGCGCTGCTCCTTGTCCGATGGAAAAGAAGACACCTTCTCGGTCGTTCCTCTGTAGCCGGAACGGCACCCCGGCACGCAACGCGTGTTGGGCATCGTCGTCTTACAACATTTTGGCTAACTCGGACACGTACGCACACTATCCACCAGCTTGTCTCGCTGTGCGCCCGCGTTTCAGTACGCGAGCAGCCCGAACGATGCCCTCTGTGGCGCAGTGGCGCCGCGTCGCGGCAGTTTTTGGGCAGCGTATGAAGCTCTCCCACAGAGTGACGGCGGAGTTTCGTGACCAGAAAAGCATTGAAGGACTCTGGTATTATCCTGGGAGTGTTAGGCAGCGCCGCCAAGGCGGCGTGAGTAGAACGCACTTTCTTGCCAGTAGGCGTCACGTAGAACGTGAACTTAGACGAGATGGCTGCTGCCCAATAAGCCCTCGCATGCTACCTAAGGCACCAAGTCTGCCGCAACGAGGCCCAAGCTATGAAATAACGAAAGGGAAGGGGTCAAGGGCTCGTTCTTTATACCACAAGTAACTTCCCCTATGCCTTCCTAGGCTTCACTGTCTGTTTGCTCATAGCAAAAAAATTACAGCATATCCACGGAGTGAATAATGATGAGTGGGCGAAGCTCGGGATGTTCATCGTAGATCGTGCCGAGTTCCGAATTAATTTAGTTAACGCGCACGCTACGAATCCTCATGGTTCAACTATGCACAAGTGAAATCTCCCACCGGAACTTCATTGCAAGTCAAGATCCAGTGCCTATATATATATATATATATATATATATATATATATATATATATATATATATATATAGGCCTCGAGGACATACTGTCGCGCCACCTACGCTCTGACGTCACTCATAGGATGCCGGGTTTTGTCGTCTGCTACAACTCCACATTTCCTGCGTGTACGCCACCGCGGGTCTTTTTGTTGTGGGCACCGCGAGCGTTTCCCCCCTGCCTGATGACCGTCCTCCAAAAAAGCATTTTAGTGAACCGATAATCGGGGCAAGTGTACGACGATTAAATACCAGGTAAGGAGTTGCTACTATCATGAGCGATATAGCCAACGCCATATGAGACTATGCAATTGCTAGACACGCTGATTATTCATTATGCAATATTTTTGACGTAACATTTCACATGTCCTGCGTTGAACGAATGCAAGTGATCGTGAAACAGCGAATAAAATGTGCCACTGAATCTGGCAGAATACCAGCGCGCAAGCGGCCCGCTCGCACTGTCGACAGCATATGGGAATGACCGGCAGACTGGCGCGTTATCAAGCATGCTTAGGAGTGCTGGCTTAGCAATCGCCGCCGTTTTCTTTACGGTAGAAAGGTTTACTTTTTGCATCAGCTCGTCGTATAGCGAAATAAGCTAGCATATTTGGGGCTAATTAAGCTAAGACTGATTAAGACTAGCCTCATTAAAGTTATACTAATGAATCCAAGCCTACTAAAGCTAATGCTACTCAAACTAGCGCAATTAAGCTAAAGCTAATTATACCGGCCGTATTAAACTAAGCAAAGCCTAATTAAGCTAATATTAATCAAGTGTATATATATATATATATATATATATATAAGCTAATTATAATTAACCCAAGCCTAATTAACTTATACGAATTACACAAGCCTATTTCAAATAAAACTAAGCCGAACCTAGTTAGGTTGACTGATTAAGTCATGCCTAATTAAACCAAGACAGGCTAATACTAATTAAGATATGTATTATCAAGTTGACCGGCGTAATTAAGCCATTGCTAATTAATGCAAGAATAATTAAGTTAGGACCTATTGAGGCAAGCCTGACTGCGCTACGGCTAAATTGGTTGCGAAGTGAGACCTAGCAATATCATGTAAGAACCATGTAACTTCAAATAGACGAGCTGCGGTGTGTTAAGCCATGTGCGTCTGAACGCAAGCCTGGCCTATTATTTTCTTTTGTTCGCTTACAGTTAGTCTGCCATTCTCCAACATCAAGAACTTTATTGACAAACAGTCCGAGAATTCGCGGCTGCTTTCCGAAGGAAGTTTTGTTTACGTGCCCAAGCACGTCAATTAATTTGGTGTAAAACAAAGCGACAATTAACATGAGGAGGCTAATTTGGCAGCACTTCTAAAAGCTTCAGCTATCACCAGCAAGTATTTGCACGTGCTCATTCTGTACGTGCCGATTAGGGCACGCCAGATTCGCACAGGCAGAAATATTACTTAGTTTTAATCGAAAAGATGGCGGAGCCAGAATTAAATAAACAATGAGAACAGCGTGTTAATTTGTTTTAAAGCGAATGTATATGAAATGATTACGTTCTTCATATAACCACATAACTTTTCAGACGTAGGGATAAGAAAATCATGAATGCAAACAGGTACGTCATGAAATTCTAGGCTTTACACAATATTTTTTTTACGCTACCACAAGGCGAGAGATGGTCGAATACTGCTCTGCATGCCGATAATGAACTTGACATTCCCAGAAGCGAACGTTCCATGCTGATCATTACCACGACAAAAGATTTAGAATGCCCGATTTGACCCGCACGTCACGTTTTACAAGGGAGCTACGCAGCGCAACGAGCAAGGTAGGAAGGGGCATCCTACCTATGACGTCAAAACGAACGCAGCGCCGACCACAGCAGTGGTGGGCCTCGTGGCCTATATATATATATATATATATATATATATATATATATATATATATATATATATATATATATATATAGGGGTTGCCTTTGAACGCTTCTCCAATGCGAGCAGTCGGTATTCCTCAATCAAGAAACTCGCCAGGAGACGCTGCCTGTGCCAACGTTGTCTCTCGCGGGTGAGAGCGCGTTCTCCTTCTTTGCGAGCTGGTACAGCGTTCCTCTAAGAGAGAGCGTTTCCATAGCTAACGCGCGCCTTTCGCTCTCTGTCTCTCTCTCTCTCACAAGACAGCAGAGGCACGCGCCGGGAGAGAGAGAGAGAGGCACGCGCCGGGAGGCACGCGCCTAAGCGAACGCCGAGGGCGAGCGCGTGCCTCCCAGCACGCGGGTTACGCCTGACGACTGACGCCTGACGCGTGACAAGGTTAGACTAAGAGGAGCTTCGCCCCTAAAACAGAAATTCATAGCCCAGTTCTCTGCCCCTTATGGCAGAGGGTCCTTATTTTTCTCTCTAGTTTTCTGCCACCAGTATTCTAACCGGCTCTTACTTATTTCAATTGCGGGTATGTTCAGCTTCCCGTTGTTCGCCCTAAAACCCAAGGCTTCATGTAGGGTGGTGCCCAAACCTACACCTGGGTGGATATTTCCGCATTCAGTCAGAACATGCTCCGTCGTTTCCCTATCTTCCTCACAGCATGTGCATTTTTCTTCTTCTTTACTGAATTTCGCTTTATAAATACGCGTTCTAAGGCAGCCCGACCTCGCTTCAGACAGAATGCGTACAGCGCCATCTAGTGTATGGTCACCCAACTGCAGTTTGCATGCATCTCTATGGGACAGCGCCATCTATTGTATGCTAAGGGAGGCGCTACTGGCTACGCAGGACCAAGGAGGATAAAAAAATGGATAAAAAAAATTTTTTTTCATCCTCCTTGCGCAGGACCGACAACCGAGAACCGCCCAGGTGATGCCGTGAGGAGCTTCGCCCCTAAAATTAACACCATCTTCCCAAAGGGAACCCTGATGGAATGCGAAGCAGCAGCGTTGCGCACGGGTGGCGTCACGGGTTCAACGGCGCTAACGCGGGTGCTTCGCATCCCATCAGGGTTCCCTTTGGGAAGATGGTGTTAATTTTTTGTCGGTCGCGGTAGCGGAGCGAGCGGTGGTAGCGGCAGGTGTTGCGGCCGAACGGACGAGGCGGCAGATGCGGTGAGCGCGCGGCAAGCGAGGGAGAGAGTGACGTCAGCGCGCACTGCGAGGGGAGCGTGACGTCAACGCGCAGCTGCGGCGTGACCTACTTGGCACCGCTCCAACACCTGCGGCGAGGGCAGCGCGTTGCCCTCGCCGTACGGACGCACAAAGGGAGAAGGTTACACAGGCTAGTCAGAGCTGCTTCGCATCTGAAAGGTGGCCGGTGCTCTACCACTGCACAAACGCCGCATACGCCCGACGCTGTACGAACGCCCTTCATATTGTTACGAAGCATTCCTGCTCGGCGAAAGGGCGCCATACTTCACGTGGCAGTGTGCGAAGATAAGTGATGAAGACGACGACTGGGCGACCGCTCGTGCTGTTGCTGGCTTTGCTGCTGTTCGTCCTTCTTGGCTGCAACGGCCGCTACCTGTATAAATATAATCTGTAAATACATTCTTTCACCGTTCTTTCTGGTGAGCACTCTGTTCCTGCACGTGGCATTTTGGTGGAGGTGCTGGGTAAGCCACGATACAACGGAGCTCCGCAGCGGCAGGCGTTTGGCTTGTTCCACGATGGCGGACGAGGGGCAGGCTCCCACTGCGCCGGCTACATCAACGGTTGTCCTTACGCAGCCGAAAGACCCGGGCACGTTCTGTGGGACCGACAGTGTGGACATCGAAGACTGGTTGCCGTTGTACGAACGCGCAAGTAAGAGTAATCGCTGGGATGAGACGATTATGTTGGCAAACATTTTGTTCTACTTTCGAGGCACTGCAAAGGTGTGGTTTGAGAACCACGAAGACGAAATCAGCAGCTGGGACACATGCAAGGAAATGATGCGTGCCCTATTCGGCAAGTCGGCTAGTAGAAAGACAGCGGCCAAGAAGGAACTGGCATCCCGCGCGCAAACGTCGACGGAGTCGTACCTGTCTTATATACAGGACGTGCTGGCCCTGTGCCGCAGAGCGGACGATGACATGGCGGAGTCCGAGAAAGTGGGCCATCTTTTAAAAGGCATAGCAGATGATGCTTTCAATCTGCTAATATGCAAAGACTGTGACACTGTTGATGCCATCATCCAGGAGTGTAAGCGTTTCGAGGCCGCTAAAAGTCGTCGTGTTGCCAATACTTTCGCTCGTCTTCCCAACACGGCAGCAACATGGTCGTGCGAGGACCCACCTGCACCACAAGCGGCTCCATTAACCGCCGAACACGTGACCAAGATCGTCCGACGTGAACTCGATGCTATGTCGCCTGCTCCCGTGTGCTCCCGTGTCTGCGATTCGAGCACGCAGGTGATACCGCTGGTCCATGCCATCGTCCGCCAAGAACTTTCGAATGTTGGCCTGGACTCGGTCTGTGCAGCCGCTCCTTCCCGACCCATCGATCGCCGTTTTCCTCTTTCATACGGCCAAGACCAGACGTTCCTGCGGCCTCTCCGCAATCCAGCCGAGTGGAGAACAGCTGATGACCGGCCCATCTGCTTCAACTGCCGCCGTATTGGTCATGTGGCCCGTTACTGCAACAGATGGTATGGGAATCGGGCGTTCTATGGGCACAACCGTCGCCCCGATGCAGATCATGGCCGATTCCAACCGCACCGTGAGCCACCTCAGGCTAGCAGTGACGAGGCCTCGTCCATGCCGTATCGCCGTTCCCCATCCCCGCGTGGTCATCAGTCCCGCTCGCCGCTCTCCCGCCGCCCGACGTCTCGCTCGCCCCAATTCCGCCGCCCGACATCGCCGATGGGTCGCCTGCCCCGGGAAAACTAGATGGTGCAGCTCCCGGAGGTGATGCTGCATCGACGACTTCTCAGCCAAATCCTCTGACCACACTGCAGACTAGACGCAACCTCATAGACGTAAAAATAGACGACCAACTTGTCGTTGCTCTCGTGGATACTGGGGCCCATATATCAGTCATGCATTCTGAACTGCGCCGCCGCCTTAAAAGGTTCTCACGCCGCCCACGGTACCACTCATCCGCGTCGCCGACGGTAAGACGTTTTCCGTGCTCGGGATGTGCTCTGCGCGAATAAGCATTGCCGACCGCTCTACGACCGTACTACTTGCTGTCCTCGAACAATGTCCTCACGAACTCATTCTCGGCATGGACTTCCTAACCGCTCACTCTGCCCTTATCGACTGTGGAACCGGCTTGCTTCAGCTTGACCTGCCGTTTTATGATGACACTACGGCCATACGTCAGCCGCGCTTGTGTTCCATGGATCATGTCCGTCTAGCTCCGCAAGCCGTGACGTATGTAAGCTTGGCGTCCTCTCCGACCCTGCCCGACGGTGATTATATCCTGACTCCGGCCGTTGACGTTCTATTGGCAAGAAATGTGGCGATTCCTCATACAGTCCTCACAGTTACAAATAACCGAGTGTCTCTGCCTCTATTGAACTTCAGCTGGTCAATCCAAGTTATTCCACACGGTATGACTCTGGGCACAGTATCTTCTATTGACCAGTGTGCCACTTCTGCATTGATCGCCGACGCTTCTTTGCCATCTGTTTGCCATCTGCCCGCCGGTGACCACATTGACAAGATGATCGCGCCTGACCTCCACCCAGCACAGATAGCCGACATACGGCGCATATTGCAGTCCTACCACGACATCTTTGACTTGGACGATCGCCCTTTGGGTCAGACATCTTTTGTCACTCATTCAATTAATACTGGAGACGCCAGCCCAATTAGACGACGTCCTTATCGCGTGTCCCACGCTGAGCGACAAGTAATCCAGCGTGAGGTCGACAAAATGCTCACGAAAGGCGTCATAGAGCATTCCTGCAGCCCATGGGCGTCGCCGGTCGTCTTAGTCAAAAAGAAGGATGGCAGTTGGCGTTTCTGCGTAGATTACCGGCACTTGAACAATGTTACGCGCAAGGACGTCTACCCCTTGCCGCGGATTGACGACGCTCTTGACTGTTTACATGGATCCGCCTACTTCTCCATCGATCTGAGGTCAGGTTACTGGCAAATTTCAGTCGACGATAGGGACCGTGAAAAGACTGCCTTTGTAACCCCTGACGGACTATTCCAGTTTAAGGTAATGCCGTTCGGCTTATGTAATGCCCCAGCGACGTTTGAAAGAATGATGGACTCGCTTCTGCGTGGATACAAATGGTCAACATGCCTCTGCTATCTGGATGACGTGATTGTCTTCTCGCCGACGTTTGAAAGCCACCTTACCCGTCTATCGGCAGTTCTCGAAGTCTTCAGACGAGCAGGCCTTCAGCTCAACTCTTCTAAGTGCCGCTTCGGCCGCCGAGAAATTACCGTGCTTGGCCACCTTGTAAACGCGCAAGGTGTGCAACCTGATCCCGACAAAGTGCGCGTCGTCCAGCATTTCCCCATACCAAAGTCCACCAAAGATGTTCGAAGCTTTGTCGGCCTGTGTTCTTATTTCCGCCGCTTCGTCAGTAACTTCGCCGACATTGCCCGTCCGCTCACGCACCTCCTGAAGAAGGACGTATCATTTTCTTGGGGACCTGAACAGGATGATGCGTTTCGCGCCCTCGTCAAATTGCTTACGTCACCACCAGTCCTGGCCCACTTTGATCCCTCGGCTCCCACAGAAGTTCGCACCGACGCCAGCGGCCATGGCATCGGCGCTGTTCTCGCCCAGCTGCAGGGCGGTCAAAATCGTGTCATCGCTTATGCCAGCCGCCTCCTCTCCCCATCAGAACGCAAGTTTTCAATAACCGAGCGCGAATGCCTCGCCTTAGTATGGGCAATTGGAAAATTCCGACCGTATTTGTTTGGGCGTACCTTTGCGGTCATTACGGACCACCATGCACTATGCTGGTTGTCCTCCCTAAAAGATCCTACTGGCCGACTTGGTCGCTGGGCCTTGAAGTTGCAAGAATACAGCTTTGACGTCATTTACAAGTCTGGCCGCATGCACCAGGATGCTGACTGCCTATCTCGTCATCCCGTGGATTCCCCAGACTCGGAAGCGCATGACTCCGACACCTGTGTCCTGTCCATATCAGGCATCGCCGATATACGCAGCGAACAACTCGCCGATGCACGTTTGCGGTCCATTATCCATCGCCTGCGCTCTCAACAACCTGACCCCTCGCTTCGTTTATTCGTGCTTCATGATGGCATTCTGTACAGACGCAACACCAGCTCCGACGGCCCAGAGCTTCTACTTGTTGTTCCTGACGCACTTCGTTCTACGGTCCTTGAACAACTACACGACGCACCCACCGCGGGACACCTCGGCGCCACTCGCACGTACCATCGCGTACGGCGCCGTTTCTTCTGGCCGGGCCTTCTCCGTTATGTGCGCCGATACGTTGCTGCTTGCGAATCCTGTCAACGCCGCAAGCAACCGTCATTGTTACCAGCCGGCCCACTCCAGCCTATAGACATTCCAACTGTCCCATTCTACCGCGTCGGACTCGATCTCATTGGGCCATTTCCACCTTCACAAATGGGCAACAAGTGGATTGCCGTCGCCACCGACTACGCGACGCGGTATGCTATAACGCGGGCCCTACCTACAAGTTGTGCCACCGACGTCGCCGACTTCCTGCTTCACGACGTTATCCTGCATCACGGCGCCACGCGACAGCTCCTGACCGACCGTGGTCGTGCCTTTCTTTCAAAAGTCGTCGACGACATTCTTCGTTCCTGTTCAACGCGTCACAAGCTGACCACTGCCTACCATCCGCAAACGAATGGACTAACGGAGCGCCTCAATCGCACCCTTACAACAATGCTATCCATGTATGTTTCCGCAGACCACCGCGACTGGGATAGCACTTTACCTTATGTGACGTTCGCGTACAACTCGTCACGCCATGATACAGCTGGCTTCTCTCCCTTCTATCTCTTGTTTGGCCGTCATCCAACGCTACCCTTTGAGACTCTGTTGCCGGCAGCGCCCGACGGGACCACGGAGTATGCTCGCGATGTCGCTGCTCGGGCTCAAACGGCCCGCCACATCGCACGGAATCGTCTTTCTCTCTCGCAGCTGTCCCAGAAGGCCCGGTACGATACCCGCCACAGAGAAGTTCACTACTCTCCCGGCTCTTTGGTCCTCCTGTGGACGCCTTCACGCCACGTCGGCCTGTCATCGAAGTTTCTTTCTCGTTATTCCGGACCATACAAAGTTCTCCGCCAACTCACGGAAGTCACATATCAGATCGCGCCGTTGGACAGTACCTCATCGTCTTCCGTAGCAGGCAGTGATGTTGTACACGTTTCCCGCCTTAAGCCGTACTTCTCTGGCCACGACACCGCTTTAGCTTGAGCGCCGGGACGGCGCTCCGACCGCCGGGGGTTGTATGTTACGAAGCATTCCTGCTCGGCGAAAGGGCGCCATACTTCACGTGGCAGTGTGCGAAGATAAGTGATGAAGACGACGACTGGGCGACCGCTCGTGCTGTTGCTGGCTTTGCTGCTGTTCGTCCATCTTGGCTGCAACGGCCGCTACCTGTATAAATATAATCTGTAAATACATTCTTTCACCGTTCTTGCTGGTGAGCACTCTGTTCCTGCACGTGGCAATATTCCTTCTTTCTTCTCGTCCGGCTCTGCGCGAGCGCATCCAGGCGCGCGTTGCCTGGAGCGGTGTGGAACGGTGCCGCCATCCAGAAGAAGCGAAGTGAATCACTTCGCCTCTCTGGGATGGCGGCACCATTCCAGGAGCGTTCCAAAGTCCGCCTCGATGCGCGCGTGCGTCAGAAGGAAGCGTGATAAGAGAGAACATAACCGCGTTCGTACCATCGTTGGTTCGTGCAGGTTATGTGCGCCGAGAGCGCAGTTGTAGAGCATCGGTCACCTTTCGTCGCGGGTAGCGTTCCCCCGGTGACCACTCTTCGAGCGTGGTGGCAGCAAGAACACTACGGCGTTAGGCGCCCAAGCACGACAACGACGTTGGCAGGTCAATGTGGCGCAAGTAAATATGACTGATACCTTTGTAGCGCGGCTTTTACTGTGTACTGTGTCCAGTTATTACGTAAACTACTTCAGTTACTAGAAGGGGTTGGTTCTTGATGTTATGGAGGCGATGCGTGGACGTGGGTTCATCCACGACAAACGCTGCCGTAGTAGCGAAACACCGATAGCAATGGGCAAGTTCACCTCGATGTAAAAATTAACGTTCACCGGCTTAAGGGGAAGACACATCTTGTGATCCCTTTGACAGAGGGATCAGCCACATACATCGTAATTTTCGAGGTCCTCCAAAATCTCTCCTAGAAACGCGCGTTCACGTCGCCCTCTGATCCGACAAGTTTGCTGCAGCTTTGGAGCGTTCGTCTCAAAGAAAACAAGAGAGAGTGGGTCACGTGGTCAACGCGCGCATCGCGTTCTCATGTTGTCCTGCCACAGTGGGCCCAGTTCTTCTTACCAGGCTGTATATTCTGGCGCTGTTGTAGCACACGGAAAACTCGATTGCACGGAGCCTTAAGCCCGAACCACATGGAGCGCTTTTTCCGCCGTTTTCTGGCGTTTCTCTCTCCGGCGTCACTCTGCGTCGACGCTGAGAGCGACGGCAGCCGAAACGCCGAGATCAAGACCGTCCAGATATTGACGCCGCCGCCGCGCTGCAGCGCCGACGCCGGAAACTGCTGGGTGAGCGGGCACCAATCAGCGCGCGGCTCGAAGCGACTTCCGCCGGAGAAATGGCGTCCTCGCCGAAGCGGGCACGGCCCGCCTCGAATATATTCAGTCATCGTCGCGAACTGTGTGAACCTCAAGATCCCAACTGACGCTTGTATTTGACTCATGTTTGTCTACAGATGCTTCGACAGCAACGCACACGGGATTACATTACACCGTTTTCGAGAACCATTCTCAATTACTTCGGCAGCTAGGCCTCAAAGATAAGCGCAAGTCTCGGAAGCCATCTATTTTGAGTTTGCTGGTTAACTTTGATCTCCATAGGTGCCGCCACAAGTACAACAACAACAACAACAACAACAACAAAAAACTTGCGGACAGTGTGCTTCTTTTGCAATGCTATGAATGTCTTGTGCACTGCGGAACTTCAAGTAAGGCATATAAGCTGTAATCGTGAATATTTATTGTTGTTCCAGTGGCGCACATTGCACACTGCTTTCCGCTGTCCTACATTAGGTTCATCGGCCCACGTTGTGTGACGCTGGGCTGGCGCCGGGCTGTGCGCTCGTCGTGTGGTTGGTCGCCCTCGCTTTCGGCGACGTTGTGAAGACGGCGAGAGACGAAACGCCAGAAAACGGCGGCAAAAGCGCTGCAAGTGGGTCGGGCTTTATGGCCCCGGTGCTGTTGTCCTGTAAAGTGACAATGCCTCCCGTAAACGAGTCGCTGCTTACGCAAGCCGTACTTCGACTGCGGCACATAAGAATTATGCTATTGCCGAACAGGAGTGCCTTGCAGTCGGTTGGGCAGTGCAAAGTTTGGCATGTCCCCACGGCCGCCACATTACAGTCGTTACCCAACGTTTGCTGGCTCTCATTGCTAGGATTTTGGGGTTGACTTGGTCCCTGGGTGATTCTCTCACACTTACAAATCAACTGAATGCCGTACTGCCCCCGCCTTTCCTCTGTTCTCTTGCCTTTTTTGACTGATTGTGATGGTTGCATGCCACACGAGGGAACGGAGGAGGAATTTTCGCAGCAGACGGCGCATCACGTACGCGCGCTTCATGGAAACTCGCCGCCCTCGCTTCTTCCGGTCTCCTCTGCTCGTGGCACGGATGGAAATGTGTCACCGCTATTCCATCCGCCAGTTTGACGGTCGTCTGCTCTCGATCAAAAGGATTCAGCGTCAAATCTGTCAGCATTGGTCGGATTGGCTAGGCAGTAGGCTGCCGGCTTAAAGTCGCGTGTTTTTGTTTTGCGACAGCGACCGAATGTGTTTTGTTGTGCGACAGTGGAACAGGCGAGTGGCTTTCCCGGCTGGAACCGAGACAAGCGTTGCATACGCGTTGGAGTCGAGAGTGTACGCACGAGGATTCCGCGAGCCGCGCTGTGTGCGTGCGACAGGCATGCGACGTCTCCGCGGCTGCGCCGAATGCAACACATCACGTGACTGTTCGGTCCGCGGAGAAGCGGGATTTTGCCCTCGCGTGTGGATACCAATTTCGGGTGAAAAGATCCGCACGGGAGGAGCGCTTTTGTCAATGTAGGGCCACCACCATACATGACTCTTTCACTGAAATTTCACCACCAAATCCAAATATCGAGTTGCAAAGTTCGTAAGTGAAGCTAGCTCCAGAGAGGAATATGGATATATATTAAGAAAACTTGAAAATAAATCTCTTCGGAACGTGAGTCTAGACAGCCATCTGGGATGAGCCTTATGTGTGAGCTTCGGTGCATGTGCACGATAATGAGGTGAAATTTTTGGGAAACGTAATGTTGCTACACAGAGCATGTTAAAGGAGTACTGACACGAATTTTTGACATTCTCGTATTATTGCTGTAAATGAAAGCACTGGCGTGGAGAACCCCAAAAAGAGTATGATGGTGTCTCGCAAGACAATGAATATATTTTTAATACGGCTTCCTTAAAAGCCCACTTTCGGTTTCGATTTCGAGGGGGCGGTTTCCTAGTGACGTATCAACATCGTTGGACGAAGTCTGAGTCACGTAGGGACAGAAATTCGTGATAGTGTCGCTGCAACTCTGTCGTCTGTAGTCAATTACACGCGGGGCACGCAAACAACGACAATTTGACGGTCGTCCAGTGACTCTGACAGCGATATCGGCGGTTTTTATAGACTGCGCTCATACGTCATCGTAGTGTCTATTGCACTGGGGCTGGCGTGCAGTGCTGGGCGACGAAAACTTTAAAACCAAACTAAAATATTTTGTACGTGTTTCCTGGCTTCCGTGTGCGGAGGGCGTTAACAATACATGGCTAGAAAACGAAAAGTGTACATTTCGAGCTGCCGAAAAATCGTGTCAGTACTCCTTTAAGACAAGGAGGCGATGTAGGATGCTTATACGTTTCATTTGTTGCATCTGTTGCTTGCTCATGTGCGGCTGAGTTTTACTATAACGAATTTATACTAATAAACTTCAGCTGTAAGTCCAGCTTGTGTCCTGTGCGTTCATCTGTTCTCGTGCACGCGTCGTTGCGTGCTGTAATCTTCATAGCTTGTGAATGGAATCGGCTTGCGCTGGACAAGGTTGACGGAAGGTTACAGGGAGGGCTGTAGGCTAAGCTGGCGATGATGATAAGGAAGTGTTCCCGGGCCGGGATTTTCCGAGGCATTATACGTAAGTAACGCTGTGATCGTTCATTACATTGCGCCTATTTTTCCTAATTACGTCTGTTTGTAGCGTTTTCGTTGTGTTGCTTCCCTCACTCGCTCTGTTTATATGGAAAACTTTCCATGGCCCCTGTGTTCTATCTGGCTCCGGCACGGCCACTCGCAACGGAAGCTCAGGCTGCGCCGCCGCGCGGTCGGACAGGGTTGTCCTGAAAACGAGCGTTGTTTTTCGGGTACCAAGGAAGAGACCAATAATCTTGCTTTTTTCTTTTTATAATCCCCACGTCCCTCGCCTGCTGCTGCATCTAAAGCACCGCTCCCACAGCCGCGCTGTAAAACAAGCTCCAAGCGCCCCTCAGTTTTTATCTACGTCGCTAATCTTGTTAAGCCCGCTCAGCTCGCTCTCTTTCGACCCATCCGGCAGTGCGCGTGTGTGCGCTGTGTTTGAGTGGAGTGCAGTAATCTTCTAATTAACGACTCGCTCGGTTGCTGACGGCCTCCGCTAATAAGTTATCAGGCTTTCGGGCGCGAGCTTCCTTCGACCGCTCTCACCCGTCGTGGCCTCCTTCCCCGCACCTTGCTAAACTAATTGCGCGCACCACTGTGTGAACTGTGACGTTCGCCTAAGAGCTCGCTACTCTGCAGAATAAATTGGACAAAGACTCGCTCTTTCGTGTTATTTAGCTAGTCGTTGCGCGTTAAGTTACGAGACCAAGGGACAACCGGAAGGCTGCCTATATCCTTATCGTTGGGAACAAATTCCAGCGATCAAGGCGCATGCAAAAACCATTGAAGTAAAGAACAAGAGCAAAAAAAAAAAAAAAGGAAATACAGCCTGCTATAACACTCAGGGTGCTTTTATCTTATTGTGGGAACGATGTTGAAGAGTTCCCTGCGAAATTAAAAAGAAAAAACAGTGGTTGATTTCTCTGTCATAGGATTCGGTATATGTAACGCGAATGTGAAGGCCGTGTTCGCGAAGCATGCATGAGCGGCTCGAATCGAGGGGCAGAAGATGGGTTGGATGTTCTGGTGAACCCCTTGCACGTACACATCAGCGGCACTGCACAGGGACAGTTTCCGGAGACACTGCATTGAACGCGCCCTGCGCTAACCTGCCATAAACCGGGAGCGTCCGCAAACGGTGAAACCTTGCAAGCGAAACCGAACTGTTTGTCAGCGGATCGTCACTGACCACGCACAGTACACGGGCCCCAGACATTTTCACCTCGATCGCATTTTCGATGGAGGCGAAAATGCCTGAGGCCCGTGTACTGTGCGTTGTCAGTGCGCGTTAAAGAACCCCAGGTGGTCAAAATTCATCACACTCATCATTCTCTTCCGAATCGTCGTTCTCAGGCCTCTTCTGAAATACCGCCGGCCTTCCAGCGCCCTACGCACGTGAGCCTTCCTTCTACCCCTCATCCTACATACCCACGTCAGGAAACAGCGCCGCAAGGCCCCAAACAAAGCCGATAGCTCGGCATCCTCGTCGTCTCTCTTGGGCTCGTCGCCCTTCTAGACGTGTGCCTCACAATCAGGAATGGCGTCGTCCTCGTCACTATCAGCGCCGTCGTCATCACGCGCGCCCTCTTCATATTTGTCAGCGACTATCCCGTCTTTGTGGTCCACCTGCCGTCATCGGCTTCGGACACCTGTGCCGAAGTGCATTCCGCTTCTGCAAGCCTGTGTGTCCCAGGCGCCTTTCACCTTCGTCGTGATGTCTACATTGGCCTTTGTTCGCCTGCTGACTGCCATGGCTCAACAGCTTGCGCGGTTGGAGTACGCCATCAAGGAGCCCGGGGAAATGCTTCGCACAGGTTGCGGAACGGATGACGTGGCTTCTCTGATGAGGACGGTCCTTCAACGCAGCCGGAGCCCCACGTTGTGGCCCCATTGTGCGAGATGGCCGCACTTCGGCCTGCAGTCACTCTGTCCAGAGCTGCTGAACAACACGCGCGCACTTGGTCGTCGGCTTTTTTATTTGACGACCCTAAGGCGGCGATCCCCCTAATATGAGTGATGATGGAAAGACATCACGCATCGCTGTTCTATAGAGGTGACATTCCGCCCATAAGCTCTCTCGTCGTAAATGAAGCGAAAGTACAGTCCTTGCTTCTTGACGTTGACGTCACAAAATCGCCAGGCTACAGCGAAATACCTATTGCCTTCCTCTGGAGATATGCCGAACGGTGCGCCAAATATCTTTGCATTATTTTCAACAAATCACTTTCACGCGCTAAAATACCACATGACTGGACGCATGCAAAGATTATTCCCATCCCTAAATCAGACGACCGCTCATTGTTATCCTCGTAACGCCCTATTTCCCTTCTTTTTACCTCGTCGAAACTGATGGAGCACATTACGTTTAACTACATTTAGGTCTATTGAAAATAATGCCCTCTGCGACGGACGGCAGAACGCCTTCCGTCGCGGAATGTCGACCGTAACGCAATTACCGGAAACATGACATTGCGGTAGCACTGGACAGTCAAGGCGAGATAATATTCTTAGATTTTTGAAAGGTGTTCGACCGTGTATCCCACCAAAAGTTGTTATTAAAACTAAAACCTCCTCTCGACCAGCTACTCCGATGGATAGGTGCGCATCTGACAGACAGTCGTTGTTGACGACGAGAAATCGGCCTCATCCGATGTTCAGTCTGGAATACCACAAGAATCAGTCTTGGGTCGCATGTTTTTTATGCTGTTTATTAATGACATAGTGCAAAACATACCACTTAAAATATGGCTGTTTGCAGATGACTGCATACTCTACCAAGAAATCCGCGACTAAGTAGTTCAGGCTGTCTTAAATTCATCTTTATCTGTTATAGCTACATGGTGCTTATAATGGCAAATGAGCATTGTTATGTGGGGTTTAACGTCCCAAAACCAGCTCTGATTATGAGAGACGCCGTAGTGGAGGGCTCCAGAAATTTCGACCACCTGGGGTTCTTTAACGTGCACTGACATCGTACAGCACACGAGCCTCAACATTTCGCCTCCATCGAAATGCAGCCGCTGCAGCCGGGATTGGCAAATGAGCATTAACCTCAAAACAGTATCAATGACAATACCACTCAAGAAGTTACATTTTGTATAAGGCATTAATGGCCATGATTTATCGTCTGTTACGCAATATAAATACCTCGATTTAGTGATTACGTCGGATCTTAGGTGGAACAACCACGTAGCACACATTTATATATAAAAAAAAGAAAGGCCGTGAGAAAACTTGGATACCCGAGAAGAACCTTGGCTACGAGCAATATAATATCGTTGGCATACAAGACATTGATAAGACCTTTACTAGAATACGCTACTCCTGTCTGGGGCCCTTACAGCCAATGAAACATAAACGAAATCGAAAACGTACAGTGAAAATCAGATTTATTTTTAATTGTTACCGTCGTCACTCATCCGTTTGTGCACTCTTACAGAACACTCTAGAGATACAACGCCACCGAGAGAGGCTGAAAATGTTATATCTAATTTATCCCGAAAATCTAAAAATAGATAGGGCACTGTATCCTACACCGTATAGCCGGCGCCCGTTCATTCCATTCGTTTAAGCGAATCGAGTATTCGTACCGAACCAACATATTCATGGCTTCACAAATTCAAGAGCGCAAAACACACACACACACACAGGGCACCACTCAGCGCTCACTTTCCATGTGCGCGTCCTTATTTCTGCATGCGCAGTAACAGGGTCGACGTACATTCCACAATCTAATCATGCAGCACACAGGCCACGCTTGTCAGAAAAGAGACTTCCGCGGGGAATAAAGAAATTAACGGCATGCTTACACAACGGTGCTTGTTCATTAAGATGAAAAGGCCGGGCTGCAACGGAATACCTAATGCCTTCCTTTATGCCGAACGGTGCGCCACACACCCGCACAGATGAACGTGCCGTTCATCTGTGTGTGTTCGTGTTTCTGTGGTTTGCGCTCTTAAATTTATCAAGTCGTGTCTGACCGACTAGCCCAACAACAAGTATTACTCAATATATGCAAAGAATCGTTTTCCCCTCGCACATTCCATGAATGGAACGCATTGCCCGAAAATGTGCAGCAGAGCACAGCGCTCTGGCTAATCTATGACCCGATGTGTGTCGCCTTCTAGACAGATACTCAAAAGGGATGACGGCAACCTCCTCATTGTTGAGCAGATCACTGTGTACACATGCGCGCTGTAGCACATTCCTGTTACTTTTTTCCTAAACTGCGTATGTGATCTCTGCATTTTCTTGCAATTATTTTCGCCTGTAGTATCATGTGGGCTTTGCTGGATTTCATTGCTTCCTGTGTTTGCTGTAAAGGTTATTCAACACCTCCTTTAGTTTCTTTTCGCAAATTTGTTCCGGATCGTTTGCAGAGATTGTTCACCATGTCCTTTTGTATCATCCACTCCTCCCTGTGGCTTGTATAACAAGCTGGCAACACGATATATATATATATATATATATATATATATATATATATATATATATATATATATATATATATATTCAAAAGAAGAGATTCACACGATTAACAAAAAGAATATAAGTTTACTGACGTTGCGGCCGGTGGACCGGCCTTCATCAGAGTAAAAAGCTGTTGCAGAGCACCCTCCTTTTAAGGGTACAGGAAGGGGAGAGAGTGCGGCTACAAAGGCATATTCTGTACACGGAATGGCTATGAAGTCTTCCTGGACAGAACACGTGGTCGGCTGCGGCGAGTCACGAGGCGACCCCGTAGCCTATCAATTAACAGCAAGGCGGAACACTTGCAACCCCGAGGGATTCTACTACCTGTATGTAACGGAACTATAAAGCCACTGTACATTGTAAAAATGGCAATCACCACAGCATAAATGACAAAAAAGGATTTAAAGAAATAAAGAAATAAAATAAAAAATAAAAAATGAGTAAAAAAATAAAAAGACAACAAAAAACCGAAAATACTGATTTATTAACAAACGGCCGAAATATCTTGTAATGAAAAAATATATAAGCCATGAAGGAAGAAAAATGGAAATAAAATGACAGATAAAAAAAAAAACTTACGTGTGAAATAACGCATTGTAGTTGTTTGAAATGGCTTCCTCATAATGGCAATGCCCTAGACACTCGGGAAACATGTGAGTTTACCCGTGTTTTCATTAATGCCCGAGGTAGCGGCTTTGAACTTATAAATGAGGTAGGACTCACGAACCTCGCGGTCGTGGTGCGTCCGAAAGCCCGATTCCAGTATCATTGCTTCTTTGCAGTATCATTGCAGTATCATTGATTGCAGTATCATTGCAGTATCATTGCAGTATCATTGATTGATTCTCGAATTCAATAACTTTGAGTTCGATGGCACTCACTACGTGCAAGTGAGCGGAACGTCAATGGGAACGAGAATTGGCCCTAATTATGCCAATATCTTTATGGCAATACTCGAAGAATTTCTGAGCTCTCGCAACTTAAAGCCACTGTACTATAAACGTTACATAGATGATATCTTTTTAATTTGGCATCACGGAGAAATCGATCTATTACAATTCATCACCGACTTTAATTCTGCTCATCTGACTATTTCTTTTTCTCAACAATACTCTAGGCAGAGCATAAACTTCTTGGATGTGACCGTGTCGCTTTCGAAAAACAAGTTGGTTTGCAACCTTTATAGGAAACCAACGGATACTAATCAATACTTACATTTTCATAGTAGTCATGTGCGGCACTGCAAGACAGGCATCCCGTACAGTCAAGCACATCGATTTAAACGCATATGTTCAAAAAAAAGAAGATTTCGATCATAACTGTGCACAAATGAAAAAGGTCCTCCTCAAACAGAAATACCCGCAAAAAATAATTGACGATGCTATAACTCGCGCCGACATGCTTGACCGCGCTGAAATTCTCAAAAATCAGTCACCAAGCACGGAACACAAGACTAACTTAATACTTACTTACTCTGCATCGCTGCCAAAGGTGTCAGCTATTCTTAAAAAAACATCATAATATTCTTACTCAAAGTGATCGCCTCAAACGCATATTCGTGGAACCGCCTCGTGTCGTGTACAGACGAAACACAAATTTACGCGACATCTTAACTAAATCAACTTTAAATCCACGTCGTGGCACTGGATGCAGGCCGTGCAATAAGCCACGTTGCCAGGTCTGCCGATACATTAGAACTACACAAAAAGCAACAAGCACCGCGTCCGACTTTTTTGTGCAAATTAAAGGAAACTTCACTTGTGACACGGCTAATGTCGTTTACCTGCTTGAGTGCACTAAATGTAATCAACAATATATTGGTCAGACAGAAACACCTTTCCGAATGCGATTTAATAATCACAAGTCACACGCCAAAAATTCCTTGAATCTGCCCCTGTCTAAGCACGTGCACCTTCCCGGCCATTCATTTAGTGACCTGAAAGCAATGATAGTGGAATCGGGCTTTCGGACGCACCACGACCGCGAGGTTCGTGAGTCCTACCTCATTTATAAGCTCAAAGCCGCTACCTCGGGCATTAATGAAAACACGGGTAAACTCACATGTTTCCCGAGTGTCTAGGGCATTGCCATTATGAGGAAGCCATTTCAAACAACTACAATGCGTTATTTCACACATAAGTTTTTTTTTATCTGTCATTCTATTTCCATTTTTCTTCCTTCATGGTTTATATATTTTTTCATTACAAGATATTTCGGCCGTTTGTTAATAAATCGGTATTTTCGGTTTTTGTTGTTTTTTTTATTTTTTACTTATTTTTTATCTCTTATTTTATTTCTTTATTTCTTTAAATCCTTTTTTGTCATTTATGCTGTGGTGATTGCCATTTTTACAATGTACAGTGGCTTTATAGTTCCGTTACATACAGGTAGTAGAATCCCTCGGGGTTGCAAGTGTTCCGCCTTGCTGTTAATTGATAGGCTACGGGGTCGCCTCGTGACTCGCCGCAGCCGACCACGTGTTCTGTCCAGGAAGACTTCATAGCCATTCCGTGTACAGAATATGCCTTTGTAGCCGCACTCTCTCCCCTTCCTGTACCCTTAAAAGGAGGGTGCTCTGCAACAGCTTTTTACTCTGATGAAGGCCGGTCCACCGGCCGCAACGTCAGTAAACTTATATTCTTTTTGTTAATCATGTGAATCTCTTCTTTTGAAAATATTTATTCGGGCTCACGGATATCTTCTTTCTGAACTATATATATATATATATATATATATATATATATATATATATATATATATATATATACAGTACGCTTGTTATAGCGGACCCGCGTACAACAGGATTTCGGATATAATGGACCATATCTCGACCCAGGTTTGGTCCATATATTTTATCAATGCAGCCATTTTCGCTTTGAACGGACCCCACTACAACGGACTATCGGCTACAGCGGACAAAATTAATGGCAGTTTTTGCCCAAGTTGCACATACAACGGACTTTTGCTGTTTCGACGCGGACTGACAACATGCTTTGCCACGCCGGCGTTTTAAGCAAAAATTTTAAACTGCGGCTGGCAACATTGGTGCTCATCTGGCCAAGCCGAGCCTCTAGCCAAGCCAGCCTGAGAGCATAACAAACGCCATTTTGTCGTTGTGTTCGGTGGGGAATGGTTGTGCCGCACCGAGAGCAAGTGCTGAGATGACGGCCTCCAGAAAACGGAAGCAAATTTCGCTCGGCGATAAAATGGAAATTGTGAGTGCAGTTGCACGCGGAGAAAAGCAGGCGGATGTTGCCAAAGCGGTGGGACTATGGAAGCAGACCATGAGTTCCATCGTGCACAACAAAGGTATCGCCGGCAAACAAGCGTCGGGGGAACCCCCCTAAGCGCTTCAGTTCCATGAAGCGACCTAAGGGGGGCCGCCAGTCACTGATAACGAAGTTCTTTCATTGTGATAGCAATTATATGGACAGTCTCGGCGGATTTTTGCCGTCCCCGCCGCCGTTGTAATGAACCGTATATGTATAAGGATGTAATATACACATATATAAAAGTCCCAAAGAAAAATAATTCGGATAAATGCTTCCGACACGCGGAATCGTACCAGGAACCTCTCACTCCGTAGCGCGTGGCGCTAACCACTACGCCACCAAGAGCAGACTCTTCAAGAAGCTAACGGCGAGCCTTATATACACATCCTTTACCGCTGGCAAGACTTAGAGACGGCAGGCCCTTATAGCGTTCCTTCATTACCAGCGAGATGGCGCGAGGAGCGCAACAGGCAGCCGCCTTTGCAACAGGAGCGTTGTTCAAACTGAGGGTATCCGTTGTGACAGCTTATTCGCGCTCGTTCGGTGTGTATCTGTGCGTTCGTTTCGTGCGCGCTTCACTTGATAGTTCGCGTTCATCTTCTGTTTGTTCATTTAGCGGCCTCCCCTAGCTTTGTATGTGTAGCTTTGTGACACACAACCTATAAAGCCCTTCGTACCAGCACGCGCTGCCCACGGCAGACGCTCACTTAGCAAGTGCATGTTTGCTACAATGGACCTTTGGATGGATGGATGGATGGATATTAGGAGCGTCCCCTTTATAACGGGGCGGTGGCCGGGCCACCAAGCTCTAGCTTTATTTCTTTTTCGTTTACAACCATTTCTTTTCCCGAATCACACATATTTTCACAACTAATTTTTTACTTCGTCTATTTATTTTATCTATTATCGTTCCTCTGTGATGAAACAATCTTACCCGAACTACCTTTCGCTTTTGTTTGCTCCATACTTTTGCGCCACCAATGCTCTAAGCGCCTTTTACTTATATCTATCGCCGGCATGTTCAGCTTTCCCCTGTTACTCCTGAAACCCATGGCCTCCTGTAGGGTAGTGTCCACAGCTACACCTGGGTGGACATCTGTACATTCAATCAAAATATGGTCTGTCGTTTCCCTAGCTTTTCCACAGCACGTACATGTATCCCCTTCTTTATTGAATTTTGCTCTGTAACTTCGGGTTCTCAGGCAACCGGACCTTGCCTCAAACAGTAAAGCGCTTCCCTTTGAATTATCGTAAAAATTTTCTCTCTTGATTTCGTCTTTCCCTTTTCGGTAGTTGTTCAATGCCGGTTTCTTCTCCATTCTAGCTATCCAATTCGAGTTCTCCGCCGCTCTGACCATGCTCTTAACGCTCTTTTTCGTCCCATCTGTTTCGTTACTGGATGTATACTTACTGGTAAGCCTCCTAGTTCTCTTCCTCCATTGTGAATCAACGTTCTTCCTATACAAATACCTGAATACTTTCGCTGCCCATCTACTTTCTTTCATATTCCTTAATCTCTGTTCGTACCTAATTTTACTCTGAGCTTCCCTTCCCTCAAAGTCAGACCATCCCATATCCCCCTTAACAGCCTCATTTGTGGTCTTCCCATGGGCGCCCAGTGCGAGACGTCCGACCGTCCTCTGATTCACGTCCAGCCCTGATTGTACCTCTGACCTCATGCACACCACTGAGTTTCCGAATGTAAGTGCTGGCACCATTACACCTTTCCACAAACCTCGAATTACCTCGTACCTGTTGTAACCCCACAGCGCTCTATGCTTCATTATTGCGGAGTTCCTCTTTCCTTTAACTATCATAGCTTTTTCTTGTACTTCCATGTATCTATTCCCATCATTTATCCATACCCCGAGGTATTTGTACTCTCGTACTCTGGGTATCTCCTCGCCCTGTATTGATATGGTCTGATCGTTGCTGTCATTGAATATCATCCAGCCGCATTTTGTCACACTAAATTTTAGCCCTAAATATTCACTTTCCCGACCACATATACTAACCAGACCCTGCAAATCTGTTCGACTGCCTGCGAATAGCACAATATCGTCTGCATAAAACAACCCGGAGAGCTTTTGTTCTATCACTATACCTGCCTGTCTGTACGACAGCTTAAAACCAATATTGCTCATCTCCAATGCTTTCTCCATTCTCCTCATGTAAAGCATGAATAATAGTGGGGACAACGGGCATCCCTGCCTCAACCCTTTACCTATATCGACGGCCTTCATTCTACCATTACTCGCCATACCTTCCCATTCCACACATACTGTATTTCCACTGTATATTTCCTTTAAGAGCTCTATACAATCATCCCCTATACCAGCCTCTTTCATTATGTCCCATAAAATATTCTGATTCACATTGTCATACGCACCCTTAATATCCAAAAATGCCAAATGTAGAGGTCTGTTCTATTTTCCGGCTATTTCTATACACTGCGTAAGCGCAAAAAGGTTATCATCTAATCTCCTGTCGACTCGAAATCCATTTTGGAGTTCGCCAAAAGTGCCATTAAGCTCTGTCCATATCTGCATTTTAAATTTAATTGCCTGCATCGCCAACCTGTAGAGTACTGATGTAATGGTCAGTGGTCTATAGGACCGAATGTTATTTTTCTCTCCCTTGCCCTTATAAATGAACTTCATCCTACTTTGACGCCAACTGTCCGGTATTCGCCTGTCCTTTAACCTTTTTTCAATTGCTTTTAATAGGGCTTCTTTGCTGTTTCGTCCGAGCTCATTTATTACAGTAATGCTAACCTCATCTAATCCTGTGGCTGTTCGTTTGGGAATCATTTCCTCCGCCTTCTTCCAATTGAAATTTTCCAGAACTAGTTCTTCCACTTGGTCTCCCTTGCTACTGTTACACGTCGTAAAGGGAGCCTCGTCATGCTTCTTAAAGGATTCGGCTGTTGCGTTTCGAATATAAGTCAATGCGTCGTACCCCTCCAATTTATTTCCTTCTTCATCCACAGTATGCCGTTGCATAGTTACAGTTTTCTTCCCCAGCGATTGCAGGTGGTTCCAGAAAAGCCTAGATGCGTCCTTCTTTTCGCGAATGTCCGATATCCAACGTTCACTTTGGCCTTTAATCTTGGCTTCAACTAAACTCTGTACCAGGGCTTTTTTCTCGAGATATGTTTCCCATTTTTGCTTGACCTCGTCTTGTGGCCTCTGCTCCTTTTTTGCCTGCCTATGTATTCGAGATGCTTCCCGTCGATTCTCAATTGCGTCCTGAATTTCCCTGTTCCACCATCGTTTTGGCTTTCGCTTTCCCCTCCAGCAACTCTTCTGTTTCTCTTTCGTAACTTCAGTCCTTATTAAATTAATAAGCTCATTATAATCCCACACTTTGCCTTTTGTTCTGCTCACTATGTCCTCGATTGTTGCGACTACGTTCCTAATTTGTTTTTCACTTAGAAAGGAGCTGCCCGACTTTAATTCGATGCTCTCTTTATGATCTACATATCCCATTCGCAAAGTTATGCGTTTATGGTCACTCCCCAAGCTGCTACTCCCTTCCTCATCTATGCTCATTTGTCTCAACTTTTCGTGAATTCCTTCTGTCATGAGGCAGTAATCGATTGTTGACTGCCTGCTTCCGACCTCCCATATGTTACCTGCCCATCGCACTTAGGACTCATGTTAACTATATCGAGACTATGTTGTTCGCAGAGCTCTAGCATCAACTTCCCGTTATAATCTGTATATCCGTCGAGGTCATGCACATGAGCATTCATATCTCCTAAGAGGATTATTTCGGCCCCGTTACCAAATTTCTGAATATCCTTGCTTATGCAATTCACTAACTCCTGATTTTTCTCTTTGCAGTTATTTCCAGTCCACATGTAAACTACACCCAACATAGTTTTCTTCCCGCTTACCGTTCCAGATACCCAGAGGTGTTCTTCACATGTCGAAGTAATCCTACACCAGTTTGCTTCCCGATGAATTAGCATACCCATTCCCCCACCTTTTCTTTCTGATTTTGTCCTGTTGCACCCTTCCCACACATAATTTGCAATAATTGGTGGCTCTTCCGAGTCCCGAAGGTGCGTTTCTGTAATGGCGTACACCACTATCTGTTCTCTGTTCAACTGTTCCTCTATTTCTAACCATTTTGTCGGTTTTCTGCCACCTTGCATATTTATGTAGCCTATTAAACCGCGCTGCACTTTCTCTCTTTCCCCTTTGCCCTATTCCCTTTGTTATCAATTCTGTGTTCCAAAGGGTCCCCCATAGATGTTTCTTCCCTTTCTACCGTGGACACCGGAGGGCTCGTGTGCCCCCTAAAAAAGCTACTGCGCGTCCTGCTAGGCGCCAGCCCACCTCATGCCCAAGTTTACGGTCAAAGTGGATTCCATCTCTCTGGAAACCACCCCATCTGTGCACTTCTCTGTTTATGTCGACAACCTCGAAGCCTTTAGCTCGACTAACCCGCCAAATCGTTTCGTTGGCGGTGACAACTGCTCTTTGTAGGTTTAGGTCTTTCAAGGGTACCTCGGGGATTGTGCACACCACAATTTGCACCTGGGGGGACACTTCCCGCAACTCATCTACTCCTTTTGTTAACCTCTTCTCTATTTCTGGGGTCCTTCCGTTCAACACGTTGTTCAGCCCGCCAGCTATCACAACCAAACTGCGCCCCTGATCTCTATGAGTCAGCTCTTCCCTTGCTTGTTGCATTACTGCACCCAACATTTTTCCTGGGAACGTCCTTACAGCTACTCTTCTGTCTCCTTTTAGCCTCTCCTGAATCGTTTGGGAGCACCGAGCCAGGTTGGAGTCCCCCGCTATTATTACGTTTTCCAGCTGCCTTGCTCCCTTTGTCTGCTCTGGACATCTGGACTGACTTTCAGGGTGAGGTTCGGGTGGTCTTTTGTCCACTCGCTCTTTCACCAGAGCTTCGCTGTAGGTCGAGCCCCGCTTTTGTGCTCCTTTTGTCGACTTTTCTTGTGGGGTCAAGGACGTTCCCTCTCCATGATAGTCACCTGACTCTTTCTTATTCTGTGTGGTGACCTTTGTCAGCTGCTCCTCGGTTGCTCTGAGCCTTTCGCCCATCTCCTTTCTTATTTGGCGTTCCGCCTCTAAAGCGTCCTCCAGCTCGCCTACTCGCTTTAAGAGGGCGGTCTGCGTTTCTTCCATTTGCTGGAATTTCGCCATAATCGCACACTGGCCACATGACACTTCTACTTCGCATGCCCCATCATCTCCGCAAACATCTACTTTGACTCCCACGCCACACTTTGTACACTTCACCGTTTTTTTCGCCATGATTAGCGCAGTGAACGGTCACACACTCGTCAAAAATTAAGCCTCCTAAAAATTTACCACGCACACCTCATGCGGTTATTAGTGGTGCACCGCTACACTGTCCTGGGCTTCAAACGTATATTTTACTAATTCATCCAGTACACCGCACGAAAAAGCACGTATACGATAAATCAGTAGGCTGCAAGCGTACCGCAAACTAAATGTCCCGATATATCCTCAATGCACAAAGGCAGTTCTCCCGCCTTGTGCAACGACAGCGCGCACAAATAAAATTAGAAATAGAAATAAAAGTGGCCCAAAATTTGGTACTATTAAATATCTTCAGTTTACTTCCCCCGACCGATCCTCTTATCACCCAATACAACCTTCTCCAACTCACACAAACAGCGCGTACGAAAAGCGCCTCTGGTGGTAATTGCCGAAATCGAAACTGGTGGCCCGTTGCCTCCGCAATCGTCTATCACGGAACGGTAGACGATCGCGGAGGCCTCGCCTCGCACTTGCTTTTCGGAAAGATTTGCAACCGTGCGACACTAGGTGTCACTTGCTTCGCCGCGCAGATGCCACCAAAAAACATGGCGCCTGTTTCGTCACTGGCTCTGCGCGTGCGCAGACTACCCACCCGGAAAAGGTCCATTAATATTTCTCCTGAAGCGGCGAGCCTCACTTCGTATAGCGTTACAGTTTCTTGCTATCGCATTCATTGCTTCGCCCTTGCGGCGAGACTGTGACTTTTTCGAGTGAGGTGTGAATAAAAAGCTTTTTTTTTTGCTTTTATTCTACCTTGGATGTTCGTCGTTCTCACCGCAATCGCGTCGCTAGGCATTGCGAGGCGTTCCTGAGCTCCCAGCCCAATACCGGCGAGTTCCACTGAGAAGCTGTAATGAATAAGCTTCTACGCGCGAGGTGCGCTGGTATGAATGCACGTGCTAATTTAGCTTAGCAACGGTCTTCGATTAGCCGAGGCAGAAATGCGTCCGTGCAAAAAATGAATTTGTGATGCCGATCGTTAGAACGAGCCCCAGCTGGAACCAGTTCTTTTTGTAACATAACCGGCAGCTCGTAACATGAGCGGCTTTGTGACGGCAAGCTTTACTAGCAGCTTTTGTACTGAGCCTCACTAATGTTTACATGGCTTCGGCAGCCACCCACCAGGCCTTCCTGCACTTAGTACTGTTGCATTTTCTGATGAAGGTTGAACACGTGCTACAGTTATAAATTACCACTGTCGGTCGTAGCCGTGCCATGGAGTCTATATTCGGCGGCAGGTATTTAAAAAATTACAGCATATCCACGGAGTGAATGATGATGAGTGGGCGAAGCTCGGGAGGTTCATCTTAGCTCGTGCCGAGTTCCGGATTAATTTAGTTAACGCGCACGCTACGAATCCTCATGGTTCAACTATGCACAAGTGAAATCTCCCACCGGCACTTCATTGCAAGTCAAGATCCAGTGCACACACACACACACACACACACACACACACACACACACACACACACACACATACATACATATATATATATATATATATATATATATATATATATATATATATATATATATATATATATATATATATAGGGAGAACTCTGAATTTATAAAGGCCGTCTGGGGTTACAAACGCCGTCTTTTCTCGGTCTCGCTCATCAACCTCAATCTGCCAATAGCCGCTCTTTAAATCAATGGATGAAAAATACTTCGCGTGCCGCAGCCTGTCTAGAGAGTCGTCGACGCGTGGAAGCGGGTAAACGTCTTTTTTCGTAATGTTGTTAAGCTTCCTGTAATCAACGCAGAAGCGCAGTGTTCCGTCCTTCTTCTTTACCAGGACGACTGGTGAAGACCACGGGCTGCTGGATGGTTGAATGACGCCATCGTCGAGCATCTCTTTTACTTGCGTTTGAATAGCCTCGCGTTCTTTAGCAGACGCACGGTAGGGCTGTTGTCGGATTGGACGAGCATCGTCGTCGGTAATAATTCGGTGCTTGGTGAGTGGTGTTTGGCGGACTTTAGACGAGGAGGCGAAGCAAGACTTGAATTCCTTCAGTAGCTCGTGAAGTGCAACCTTCTTGCCGTCGGAAAGCTTCGAATTGACGTCGATGCGGTCAAGAAAATCATCACCAGCATACGTTTCCTCGGATGCGAAACACTCTGTGACATCAGTAACGGGATCTCCATATGCCACAGCGGTACCACGAAAGAGATGCCGATGTTCGTAGTTGAAATTCGTAATGAGTATTTGTGACCGCCCGTTACGAACACGTATAAGACTTCGAGCTGCGCATACACCCAGAAGCAGCAAGAGCGAAACGTTGCTTTCGGCAACAGCATCGCCGTCTCGGAGGCCTTCGCAGGTAACTTCGACAGGAACAGTCGCTCGTGGCGGTAACGTCACGCTGTCTTCAGCAACGCGCAGTACAGGTTTAGGACAGCTCTGAGCGTCTTGTTCTGTGGCGCGCTGTGTCGAGAAGGTCACAACGCGCTCGCGGAGGTTTATAATTGCGCCGTGCTCCCGTAGAAAGTCCATACCGAGAATGAGCTGACGCGAGCATTCGCGGAGGACTATGCAGGTGAGTACAAACGTTGATGCTCGAATCTTGACTCTTGCAGTGCAGCGGCCCAGCGGGGTAACAACGTGACCTCCAGCTGTGCGAACACGCGTTCCATTCCACGGCGTTATAACTTTCTTTAGAGTCGTTGCCAGGTTTCCGCAAATAATCGAATAATCTGCACCGGTGTCTACAAGGGCACTGACCTCATGACCGTCTAGCAGCACAGGTATGTCAAGTGAGACTCGGTCGTGAAGTTCGGATATGGCCGCCGGAGATCCCTTGTCACTGCGCTCGAATAGGGATTTCACGGGTGAGAGGTCTTCGTTACGTGTAGAATTGGCTGCCTTCACTGAATCTGCGGTATTTTGTCCGAGCACCGATGGGAGGTGTTCCGCACTTTGAGGCCCAGCGACCCCGCCTCCGAAGATCGCTGCCTTCAGTTTTCCCGACGGGGGCTTGGTGAGCGCCCCTGTGCCGTCGCTTCGAATCGTGGCCGGATAGGTGAGCGTCGCCTCGGAGATGGTGATCGGGATTGACGTGGTGAGTAAGGCACGCGTTGCTGGGCCAGATAATCTGCAATTTCTCTTGGTCTCTGGCCTACTTGGGGACGAGGCGAATTGATTGGAAAACCGCGCAATCCAAGTTGTCGATACCGGCACTCGCGGTAAATGTGACCAGCCTCACCGCAGTGGTAGCATAGGGGTCGTCTGTCCGGTGTACGCCAGAAATCACACTTCCGCATTGGTGCACGGCGACCGTCGGCGTCAAAACCAGCGTGCGCTGATTGAATGGTAACCGCTGGAATTGCCTGGAATGGGACCGCCGGGCGAGAAACGGGCAAAGAGCTTCCCACGGTTTCTGCATACGGAGTATCTGTAGTCACAGGAACTGGGTCCACCTCGGCGGGCATAGCAGGGAGCGTAGGCGCATACTGGCGGGAGTGCAGCGCTTGCTGAACCTCATCGCGGATGACACTGGTGATGGAGCCAAGGACGGGCTGTCTCACTCCGCAGTATCTTTCGACTTCTTCGCGAACAACGGAACGAATTATTTCGCGAATCCATTCAGTGCTGCTACTCCCCAAGCTGGCGAACGATTCGGAATTTGCGGCGACGTTAACTTGACGATCAAATAGGGCAGACCGCTGACGGAGAACCTTCTCCATCGTCACAGCCTCCTCGAGAAATTCGGCCACACTCTTTGGGGGGCTCCGTATCAGGCCGGCGAACAGCTGCTCTTTCACACCGCGCATGAGGTGGCGCAACTTTTTCTCTTCAGGCATAGTTGGATCCGCTCGTTTGAAAAGACGAGTCATGTCCTCGACGTACATGGTAACGGCCTCATTTGGCATCTGAACACGGGTCTGCAGTTCGCGTTCAGCGCGCTCGCGGCGGTCGGGGCTCCTGTAGCACTCCAGAAGGCGACGTTGGAATTCGCCCCATGATGTCAGCGCATTTTCTCTGTTCTGAAACCACGTGCGGGGGCCGTCCTTTAAGCTGAAGTACACGCGCCTAAGTTTTTTGTCCTCATCCCAGTGCTTGAACGCAGCGACGCGTTCAAACTCACTAAGCCAGTCATCCACGTCCTCGTGCAAATCTCCGTGAAAGGTGGGAGGCGTCAGCGGATTCTCGAGGGTACAGTAAGCTGGCGTAGGAGATGATGTACCTTCCGTGACGAGCGAAGACGACGTCATAGTCTCTCTCTCGGTAGGTTGCCCTGGCGTTTCGGGAGGTAGGCCTCGTTGCCGGCGGCTTACTCGGTGAACTGGGGTGTTCACGCGTACAGGACTCGGGTTCCGGCTGCCGGGTGGGGTGTCGCTCATGGGATGCGTCGTTGTACCCCGCACCTCCACCAGTCTTGTCACGCCGTGAGATGAGAAAGTGAAGTTTAATAAACTAAAAGGTCGGCTCGTACAGTTCAGACGCGGGGTAGCTCGAACTTCTTCCTCGTCGACTTCTCTATGTCCAACCCCACGCGCCAACACCAGGTGGCAATATATATATATATATATATATATATATATATATATATATATATATATATATATAATATGGGTTGCCGGTGAACGCTTCTCCAACGCGAGCAGCCGGTATTTCTCAATCAAGAAACTCGCTAGGAGCAACGCCACCTATTATAGACAAACTTTTCGTTTGTCTAGGTGGCGTTGCAAGGAGACGCTGCCTGCGCCAACGTTGTCTCTCGCGGGTGAGGGTGCGTTCTCCTTCTTTGCGAGCTGGTAGAGCGTTCCTCTAAAAGAGCGTTTCCATAGCCAACGCGCGCCTTTCGCTCTCTCTCTGTCTCTCTCTCTCTCTCACAAGACAGCAGAGGACGCGCCGGGAGAGAGAGAAGCACGCGCCGAGGGCGACCGCGTGCCTTCCGGCACGCGTGTTACGCCTGACGACTGACGCGGGACAAGGTTAGACTAAGAGGAGCTTCGCCCCTTAAAGGGCCAAATCACGCATCTGAGCGATGTCAGCGATGATAAACACACGGGCCTTACACCCCCCCCCCCCCCCTTCGGTTCGATGTCTGGATATTACGGACTTCGGATAAAACACATATTTTCCCGGATTATGAGGGTCCATTGTAACGAGAGTCGACTGTATATATATACATTTAGTGTGAGCACTGTACATCCGCTTCATATTCTCGTCCGTACATACTCATCATCACGCCACCGTTATGGGGCTTTCGCTAAGTAGATTAAAGAGATTTTAGGACTAAGCGTTGCCTCGCAAGTGGTGTAAGTGCTGGGTATACCGACGATCCCAGTACCTCTCGCATGCCAAGCGAGATGTATTATTATATATAGCGCGCGTGTGTGTGTGTGTGTGTGTGTGTGTGTGTGTGTGTGTGTGTGCAGTTCAGTACACAATGGAATTGCTAAAATTCTCCGGCTGCTTCAAAGAACTGTGCGAGTAGGACGATGAAAGCACCTCTCTAGGGCTCTTCATGAAAGTTAGACTCTTCGTTACACGTGCTACCGAAGCCGTAATTCGGAATCGCTTTGGCGGCTCCTAATCCTTGCGAAAGCGCTTCGCTTTCACAGTGTACAACCTTCAAGCCCGCGGCGCAGGGCGCCATTCGAAGTACCAAACGAAGTAGCAAACCCATTCCGTTTTGCTGGCACCCTCGCCAACACCCACGCTGTAATTAAATTCTTTTCCGTGCCATTTGAGCCGAGGGAGGAAGAACTGTGACTCGATCGCTTCCCGCCGACGGCGTAATGTGTTCGCCGTACACGTGAACGCCCCCGTGAGAAATGTAGCGCTTAAGCACGCCTGGTAATGGCGTGCCACAGCACAGCGATTCGCTTTGTTTTCTTCGTCCTCCTCGTCATTATCTTCCTTTTTAAAGATACACGAAAGGCTCGCAGCTTCAAGGCCGGATCACCGCGAAGCTGGCCGTCGACGAGTGATGAAAATAAGCCCACCATATGCATTACGTGTCTCCAAGAGTTCTCTCACCATATGAAAAAGTTGGGAAACCGTTTTGATGTTAAGGTGGTTTTCTCTTCTAGGAATAAGTTGGGTCGCGTAAGCGCAGTAGTGGATAGGAAAGTTGAAGGGTGATTGCGATGTTAACCACCGGTTTGGCTGGTTGTGGCAAAGGTGCTTCGTATCTCATTCCCTTGTCTTGCGGAAAGTGTTATAGCGGCAATAATCGTTTGAAGAATCGTTTACTGGATCACAGGACATCATTGAAGGCTCAGCCTCCATCAAATTTATGCTTGCGTTGTAAAGGTTGCAAATGTCATCAGTTGGGCCAAACGAATGTGCTTTCCCAGTACAAAGATAGCAGGTAGTTGAGGCGTTTTTTATTCACAAGTATGGCAACGTGCGCGTAACTAGGCCGTCGGTTGCATTGCACCAAGTAGAGATTGATTATCTAGTCGCGGACCTCTAATCGTACGCGTGGTTCTTCTTGTCCCTTTACATATGTGTTTCCTTTAATAAACTTTCAGTTGCTAGTCTGGGCTTGTGAGTGTGTATTCCTTGTCTCTGTTTATTCCACGCACTTCTTCATTGTCAGATCAAGATTCTTGGCAGAATCAAGGAACAGACTGCTGGCGAACTGATGGAGCTGCACCATATAGAGAAATGAGGATGTAGATGCAGTCACTGACCAAGTCAATGGTGAAAAACACACAGAGACGTTCCGGGACCCGTACGGGTTCCTTGTTCACACTAAGCAGGCAAGAGCCGTATGTCGCCTTTTTATGCCAAAATGTGACGTAATGAACGGATGTAGCTGGCAGGTAGATTCCCATCTGTCCTATTGATAGTGTCCTCAGTTGTCTGGATAAAAACAGATTCCAAAAGTAGTCTCGTGGTCGAATTCTTTTCCTTGGCTATGATAGCGGCGTTGTCCCAATCGATGAGATGACCGTGGTTATCGGCATGCTCAGCCAAGGCGTTTGAAGCTTTGTTGGCCACGTCCCTTTTATGTTCTTTCAATCTTCTGGTGAAGTTACCAGTTTCGTCGATGTAACTGCAGTCTGCGCATGGCACCTTGTAGACAACACCGGGGTATCGCTTGCTGTCTAAGCGATCCTTCACGTTCAAAAGCTGATTCCTTAGCTTGTCGGACGGTATGTGCGCAACGCGAAGGTCATATCTTGAAAAGATACGGCTTAGGGCTTCGCTGACCCCAGGAACATATGGGATGCCGGCGCGTCTTCGAAACGACCTGCCCTGGGATGGCTTGGGATAGAGGACACGATCTTCAACTTTCTTAATAAACTTCTTCGGGTACCCGTTCGTCAATAGCTCTCGATGTATTGTTTGAAGCTCTTTCCTCATTGCATCGTCACTTGAGCAAATGCGTGTTGCCCGCCTCAATAGGGAAGAAACAACGGATTGTTTGTCCCACCCAGCCTGCCACAAACAATCCGTTGTTTCTTCCCTGGTGCACGGAAGTAGTGTGCACGGAAGAGGCGCTCCCCAGGGCACACTGAGGCTGGCCGATGTCGAGACGGCGAGGTTCTAGAACTTGGCGGAAATTTGTGGAACGCAACAGCGAGTCATCGTATCACGACGGGTGAGCGCGCGAGCCAGACAGAGAAAGAGACAGAGAGTGCCTACCGACGCTCGTCGCGACATGTGAGCGAGAAAGCGAAGATTCCGGTTTTATCAAGAATGTTGGCTCGGTATTGCGCGTGCTTAAATCACGTGGCCCGCACCAGAGATTCGGGAACGTCTGCCGAAGGCAATATAAGGCGTGGACCACGGGCCGTGAGTCTTTGGTTCCGTGAAGGAAGAATTAAACGATGGTGCTCCGCGAGCCAAACGGCGAGCCCGGCCTGCAAGCTTCATGTTGAGAAGGCATTTCGAGTGGCTTTGGCGAATAGGATTCGTTTGTGTTTTATTCTTTATTGTACAGTGCATGAACCTGTACGTTTGTTGTTGGTTTCGTGTATTGTTGTGACCCATCCATGTTTGTATTTTGAAGAGCCGTGTTTGTGCACGTTTTTGTGTAACATATGCCTGTTTGAGGAGAATATATTCATTTTGTTTGATCCTCCTTGGCTCTGACTTGGTCTTTGAACCACTGATGGCGTTTTGCTGTGCGCCGAAGGGACCTAAACTTAATTGTGCAAGCTTTCGTGGGATCTTTTTCGGGGAACTGATACGTCGGTTCTTGGAATTATTTCCTGCGATTGCACCCCGTGTCTCAGAGCTCGGGATCGGTGACAGTAGTGGTATGAAAGGAGCGCGTCGCGCGTATCCATTCCTAGCGGAGGCGGGCTTGCTTGGTCAGTCGAATCGCGAGCGACGGAATTTGCCGCCTCGTTGCCAGCATGGGCCGCGTAGCGGGCACCCAGATGACTTGAATGGGTCGAGAGGGGCCGCGATCGGAACGTAAGATACCGGTGGCGGGGGTCCCACCCGTCCTACAGCGTAGATGTAGACCTCAGCCTTTGATCCACTGACAGTATATTCCGCGAAGGTTTGCGTGATGGCAAGGGCAATAGCTGCCTCTTGTCGAATTGTGTGCACGGAGGCCGTAAATGTACGTCGGAGAGAATTGTCAGTGACTACAAGGGCTGGGTAGTGGAGGTACGTGGCGGCATCCACATAAGCCACGGCGCAGTGCTGTCACTGCTGACGCCAGAGCGCGGAGGCTCGCGCTGTTCTACGCGAGGGGGCGGTGTTCAGGATCCGTATTGTTACGTGGTCGTGACGCTGAAGCACGGAGAACTCATGACACGCAGAACCGAAACAACCGCACGTGTCGTTATTCTTCGGTAGGGGATTAACGGTTAGGAGGAAGGAGTGAGGTGGGAAGTGGGATAGGGGGGGGGGAGAGAAGTGCGGGACCAGGCCGGGTGCGAAAAAGACGGAGCTGGGCCTCCGTGTCTATGTGTCTGTGTGCCTTTAGCTGGTTTTTCTTCAAAATTATGCGCCAACTGGCCCAACTGTCGACGCTCTTGAGAGCATAAATGTTAAAATGACATCCAGCATGCACTCTTATCATCAGCCCATCTTATGTCCACTGCAGGACAAAGGCCTCTCCCAATGCTCTCCATCCTTTCCTGTCCTGTGCAAGCAGATTCAATTTGATGCCAGCGAATATCTCTTAATTTCATCACTCAATCTTACTCTCTGTTGTCCATGGCTGCGCTTACCTTCTCTTGGTAACCATTCTGTCATTCTAACTGTCCATCGGTTCCTTCTCATCACGTGAACTGCCCATGTCCATTTTTCTTCTTCAACTTTTATGTTGGCTACACCTGTCCGTTCCCTGACCCACTCGGCCGCCTTCCTCTCTCTTTATGTAACCCCTATAATTTTTCTTTCCATAGCCCACTGTGTGGTTCTTAACTTCCTTTCCGGTTAACCTCCCTGCCTTCCGCCCATCATCTCTCTCTCTTAACTTCCTTTCTGAACTCTTATATCCTGCACTTGCTCGGGTTCCAGTGGTGCAGAAGCTTTCATTTTCTTTAGCATTCGCCAGCATCCAGTGGTGGCATATTTGGCAATATATTTTCGCAGTCTGAATTTTTCTGATGCGTACAGTGGTCAGTGTCTGCTTTACAAGTTGCTCAAGAGGGGACTATTATTCAACCAAGTGCTCTTTCTTTGTTTGTTATTTTTGTACTGCCGGCACAACGCGTTCGTAAGGTGCAGGTATAAGCATGGGTTTATAGCTCAGCCTGTGGCACAGCTGCCTCTCCAGTGCTGGCCCCTCCTGAGCAAACAACAATTAAGAGTGTTTTCATGCTTCTCTGAGGCCCTCCTTGTTCCGCTATCACAAGTGGTGCTTGCAGCTCAACCAGAGATCACTGGCTCAGCAGGCCTCGTCCCCTCAATGTTTCCATTGCTTGTTACAAATCTAGCATGGCAAACTGAGGACCCATTAAGCACTGCTTCCCTCGCAGCGCATGTGAACAAAGCCGACACCTTAGAGGTGTCGGCTAGTTCTTCAGTGTCGCGCCAAATTTGCGTGGAAGCAGTGCTCATTCAAGACAATAGCTGGTGCAATGGAAGGTCCCCTAGGAAAGCAAAGATCCACTCCGGACATAACTGAATTTCCGTGATTATCATTCATATGGGTGGCCCAGCTGGCTCTACCCGGGAGGAAGAGTGGCAGGAAAAGGAGCAACTTTGGGATCGCTTTCGATAATAACGTCAGCGATTTGGCGATGTTTGTACAACATACAACACTGCACACAGTTTCCTCTCTCTCTCTCTTTTATGTGTGAAGAACATCGAAACGAGCCAGCTTGTCAGTAGATCATTGAAAACAAAAGAAGTGCTCAATCCTGTGCACGGCAACGTTAACAATCAAGCAACAACGCGATGGGGAATACTGGTCCACGTATTTCACCACCGAATCACGAACTACCAAAATACGCATCATTTTGCTGAGCACAGCTACTCAGAATGACACTAGCACGGGTGAACAAAGAAAGCGGTCGAGAGCAAGTACAGCGAGGTCAGTAGACACGCGAATAATGCGTAATGCAATGGATGTAAAACAACGTTGTAAATAAAACCCCGCAAAGCATCAGTTGAGCAAATAAAGGGATATGTTCGAGGCTTACTATTATGGGGCAGAACCAGGCCTGTGGACAGTGGGAGGCAGTAGCAGCAGCACAAAAAATGTACGGCACGCGTGGCACGTCTGCCCAGCACAGCGACGGCAGGGCAAACAAGCGACGCGCCAAACCGGAAACCAGCTTGTGCGTGACGTATATTTGTGACGTCACATCCGCGCGTGGAAGGAGTCGATCCTGTATGGGAACGTCTAGGTAGACGCGCGTGCCAGCACTCTTTGCCTTGCCAAAAAAAGAAAGTACATTCTTGTCGAGGATTTATGGAGCGCTCGCTACTACACCAGCTTCCCTTTTATGATTTTTCCCCCAGGTATTAGATAGTTGGTAAGGAAATGGCAACAGCGAATTTTATTGCTGGAAAAACTTGATGCTGGAGACAGAAGAGTAAGCAGGAGAGGCAGAGGAGGACCGTGGGAGGAGAAGACTTCTGTAGGAGAGACAGAAGGGGACTGTGCTCTCTGTTTTCTGCAGCTTCTCCCAGCTATGTTTTTCGGTGCTGGCGTCCCCTCACCAAGTACCAAGTACCGATTCGTCCAACAGGCCACACTTATAAAATGGGTATTGGGATCGGCACCGTGCAGCCTCAAAATAAGGGGGGAAAAAAGACTCATGTGCAAAGTATGTTGACGGCCTCAATAACGTCTCTTTGGCAAGGCATCATTCGCTAGATCAGGACAGTACTTACAGCAATGCCGTTGATTATAACCATCACAGGCCTTTAACTGGGTTTGTCCAAGTGGCAGGCTGTATGTCATAAAGCATTGTTGAATTAATTCATAATAAGTAACAAAAGGGGTACAGATATGAAGAGAGAACTGGAGGACTGTCATGTAAAATCACTCGAACACGGCAGGAAAATAAAACGCTGCACTTCTAAGAGAATGCCCAAGAAAGAAGACGGACCAGTTCCAATTACTGCACAGCAACCTTCATGCATTGTGAATGAAGCTACACATGGCTTGACGTATCCGGGACTGAAGTTGAGAATGGAAGCCCCGAAAGAAAGAACAATTGGTGAAATTAATGTAAGCCTTTCGTACGAGAGATACCTCGGACCTTTGTCACGTTTGGCGATCGAACCAGTGCAGGGAGCAACACTATGCCATAAAAAAAAAAAAGACACCATGCCTGAGATATGCCAGAATGATACGCAAGGTTAAGAAAACCAGAAGCGATGTTCCTAAATTTAATGACCGTTTCATGATGCTAAACATGAAAAAAAATATCGGTACCGATGAACACCCTCGTCGTTTTGCGACAGCAGCGCCTTCGTGCAGTTGGTTTACGCTGTGGCACGCAGAGTCAAATGCAGCGCCCATATAAGAGAAGTCGCACGGGGAGCACATCCCAGGAATGTGTACGTTTTAATAACCTGCCAAGGGCAACAGCGTTTTCGATTTTCTCGCGGCCGTGAAAGCACGAAACCTTTCGACGGCGCAAGCTCCCCGAGGCACCCGTTTTCATTACGCACTGATCCGCGCACGAGGCAAACGACAAGAATTTCCATATACCGTTGCTGATGTTCGATAAATATCGCATAACCCACGACAGTAGAAGGTGCCGTGAACGTCTAATGTATATTCTCTCTGTGTGTGTGGAACTAGACGAAACGTTTATTTCCATAATCTTTAAACGTCACTTTTGGAACAGTGCGAAGGATCTTTGGCTGCGCCGTTCGTCCTAGCTGAGAGAAGAGTATCGACTCCCATTCGCCCACTTGATAAAAATGCGAAGGGAGCCGTGTCAAGTCTTATAAATTGACAGCAAGATGGTCTAAGACCGCACGCACGAGATGCCCTTCACGACGACGAGAAGGCATGAAGCAGAGAAATTGCGTTCACACTGACTTCCGGACAGGCGGCTCACAGACCAGAGAGGCAGACCCAAGAAAAGACGAGCGCGCTGTTCCTGTTCCTTCGAGATGCCAGCCATGCGTGGGATCGGACTCATTTTTCCGTGCTGATCGAGATACCGTGCTTTGCGCTATGCACTTGAGCGCTTGCACAGACACGCCACGAGGAGGCTGTGAAAGCTTACGCCATGACGTCGATAGGTTTTCCACTAGCACTTGTTGGTTATGCTCAGTCGGTAGAGCCTGACACTCTTAATCTCAGGATCGTGGGTTCGAGCCCCACGTTGGGAACCAAATGTGCATCAGAGCAGTGGTATCCGAGCCACTGGTCAGCTGAGACCCTCAGAGAGGGCACCAAGGCACTGACAACAAAACATGTCAACTTTTCTCCTCGAAGGCCAGCTCACCGCTGCCACCAGTTGTCGCGATCTCACCGCTGCCACCATTCGTCGTGGTTCATGGCTGCCACCATTTGCCGTGGACTCGTGTCGCCTTCAGGCCAGGAGTCCACGGGGCAGGAGAGAAGAGTACTAGGAGTTGCTTTGGAGATGAGAATATTTACAGCATGTTTGGTACCTGATGGCCGAATCTCTGCCGAATCTCTATGCTGGGGGTTCTCCCGCTGATTAAATAATCAGCGTCGTCCGGTGACGCCTTCTAGGGAGGACCCAGTTGACGCTTCTCCTCCGAGGTTGAGGGTCCGAAGGGGAAGAAGGTTGTGGACTTCGAAGGTGGCCGAGGTGATCCGTGCGCAGCCGGATCATACGACGGCGTACCAGGACCCCTTTCGGTGATCCACCCCTGGCCGGAGGTAACGAGGAAATCGTTACCGGCACTCGGCTCGTTCCGACTCGTTTTTCTCTAAAGACACTTGCGTTAACGAGTTTCTGGTGGCGCCGCTCCGTCTCCGATGTCTCGGTCGTAACACTGCCCAGCCGAACTCCAGCGCTGTCCACGCGCTTCTGGGCCATTCTCGTCCTTCGTGAGGCAAATGACGCCGCGCCACATGCTATGAAGGTGTGCAGTACTGCGCGTAAGACACGGGTCGTTCTTATGGTGGACATCAACGACCGGCTGCGCGAACACGCCAACAACGCAAAGAACAAGACGGCAAGCTGGCTGCCACTCCACTGTGACAGGTGCGCTTGTAAACATGTTTTATTCGTGCGTAATCTTAGCGAGAAGCAAGAATAAAATGACACGCCTTATTATCGAGGCTCGTAATGTCACAAGTCAAGAAAACAGGCATGTAGCGCCCCTTCCATCACTCTATCCAAGAAGGATATATATATATATATATATATATATATATATATATATATATATATATATATATATATATATATATATACTGTATATGCAAAAATAGCTTGGGTTGCCGCTAGTTTATAAAAGAATTGACGATGCGCCTCTTAGAGAACGACGGTTTATTAAGTCAACGTTTCGGTCGGAGCCCGACCTTTTTCAAGACATGTAAACCACAGGCCAGTATGGCCTTATATACACACTTTGCCTTGTAGTAAGGAGAGAAGGACAAGGGTGGGAAAGCGAATGAGTGGGTTGAAAATATACGGAAATAATAACGATAAAAAATAAAAATAATAATAAAGAATGATGGCATCTTCACTGCAACAAAGGATGAGCAAGTCACGCAGAGGAAACTCGCACACACACACACACACACACACACACACACACACACACACACACACACACACACACACACACACACACACACACACACACACACACCACAGAGACAGAGAGCGAAAGAAAAGAAGAAGAAAAAAAGGAAAGAAGAAAAAGAGAAAGGGGCGAAAATGGGGGAAACAGCGAGAAGGACGAGTGCCGCCCGCCGCGCCAGTGCTGTCCGAGTCCGTAGACATCTTTAAGAGCAATCCATCATTAGGTATTGTAAACCGTGACGCCGGCTTATATCTGGCGAAACTAACGACACTTTCCGTAGCGTACCTTATGCGGTTTGGATGTTGCCCATGTGGTGCCGCTGCACAGCAACGCGCCCCAGGAGGGAAGAACGGGGGAGGTATTCAGGCATGAAAGGCGCAGCGCTCTTGTTCCCGATTGCAGCCACATTTGTAATACGCACTCGGCGCCACCGCGTGTCGGGGTAAGGTAGGCAAGGAAGAAGAAAGGGCGGCATGAAGGGAAAGAGCCGCACAGAAAGGCGAGGTTTTGAAGCAGTAAAATTCTGTGTACAACACAATGACGTATTGTCCCCTCTTGTCGTACGATCTCCGGAGCCACTTTGCGTGTGTCGGCTTGCACTGCACGGGTAATGCAAACAGGGCCAGGCCGATAGAATCGGGCGTACGCAGCTTTAAAAAAAAAAAGAAAAGAAAAAAAGGTCGAATGTGGCAATGATAATTGGCGGGAATGGCCGATCTTGTAATTGAGGATACGAAGTTTATCAATTCGACTGTTCACTTCCTAACGATCGTAACACCGAGAGAGCGCCAGGATGTTCATTTATGCCATGCTTAATTGTGCCAAATTTATAGACAAAGTAAGATTCCCTTTGCTCACGTTCTCTGGTGCTCCGAAAGTTACTTTCCAATAGCGTGACCCTGACATCCTCAAAGCTGTGACCTCTCAAGTTGATGTGTTTAGAGAGCGGAAGGCCAGGTAGTGAGCGCACATGGGACCGATGGTTGTTGAATCTTATCCTGAATGGTGTGTCCGTCTGTCCTACGTACTGCATGTGACATATTCCACACTCTAAGAGATAAATGACATTGTTTGAGTCGCAGTCAAGTTGTCCTTTTATTCTGTGCTTAAAATTCGAATGTGTGCTTTCTGCAACTTTTGTTTTCTGGATGTGTTTGCACACGCCGCATCTGGATTTCCCACAGGGTCGACACCCGTCGAGAGGCACTGTTCCTATTTTTGAATGTACAACGTGATCCCTTATGCTTTTCGGTCGCCTGTATACCACACGCGGAGGATCGGTAAAAATTTTGGAGAGTCGCTCGCTTTGTTCCAATATGTTAAAATGTTTTTTCAAGATTTTATTAACGTTCGGTGGATTGCTAGTAAAGGTTAGAACAACGTTTTTTCGGCGTTCGTGGTCGGTGTCTTTCTGGTCATACAGGAGCGCCTGGCGGTCGAGATTTTCAGCTTTCACAATCGCATCCTCAATGATAGTTGGTGGGTACTTTTGATCGACAAGCACTTCACGCATCCGTGCGGTGCTTTCGTGGAAGTCTTCCGTGCGGGAGCATATTCTTTTGAATCTGTGTGCCTGAGAATAAGGAATGCTAGTTTTACAGTGGCGCGGGTGGCAGCTATTGAAGTGCAGGTACTGTTGTCTATCCGTAGGTTTTCTGTATACGCTCGTGACTAGTGCACCGTCTTCTATCCGTAGGTGAACATCAAGAAAATTTATTTCGGTGTTAGAGTAAGTGTGCGTAAAAGAAATACTTGAAAGAAATACTTGGGTGCACTTGGTTGAAGACCTGTATGAACTTGAGAAGTTCGTTTTCTGAATGAGTCCAGATCAAGAATATGTCGTCCAGGTAGCGTTTATAGAACATCGGCCTAGTCTTATACGACGATAGGAAATTAGATTCTATGTGATGCATAAATATGTTAGCGTAATTTGGTGCGATCTTGGTGCCCATTGCCGTGCCGCTGGTTTGAAGTTCCCGATGATTGCCCACAATATATATATATATATATATATATATATATATATATATATATATATATATATATTGTGGGCAATCATCGGGAACTTCTACTTCATCTGTACATAGTCATCATCACTTCGGTCTCTTCATCTTTGTCTGTGGTGGGTTACCATCTTGGGTTCGATCTGCGCCTTGGTGTCAGCCATTCTTCCGGTGCCTCAAGGCTTAATAAACGGCATTATTACCCCTGCTTCACAATATATATATATATATATATATATATATATATATATATATATATATATATATATATATATATATATATATATGCGGTATATCTGCATAGGTTTCTTGTGAACTTCAGGATAATATATTGAACATTGTTTCATGCTTTTCCAGTTCAGTTACGGTCATATGGGGAAAGCGTTTATTCAACGTTTCATCCGGAGACCGGCCTTCATCAGGAATCTTCACGCCTTCGGCCTATTCAATACATATATATTGCTACGAAGCGACCATAGTATCTGGGTATGGCTCATACCATCGATGGAGAAGAAGACGAAGACGGGACTGGCTGATGCGCGGACTGTCCACCATCTTGGTTGTTGCCTGGTTAAAGCCTCCCTGTAAATACATTGTAAATAGCCGTCCTCTGTGTCTTTCTCGTAACATCTTTGTGGTGGAGGTGCTGGTTGTTCCCTGTCCCCAAAACGGAGCTCCGCAACGGCCGCCTCATCACGGGTCTGACCATGTCACACGGTGAAGGCACATCCTCTTCACCACCTGGCCCTTCCGCGGTCTCCGCGTCGTCCACCTACGTAGTCCTACCTCCTGCCCGTGACCCCGGCGTCTTTTCCGGCCAGGATGGGGTTGATGTCGACAAGTGGCTCAACCTTTATGAACGCATCAGCGCCAACTACAGGTGGGATCCCACCATTATGCTTGCCAACGTGTTTTTCTACCTCGATGGCCCGCCACGGGTGTGGTTCGAGACGCACGAAGCTGACATAACCAGCTGGGAGTCGTTTAAAGAACAGATTCGCGACCTTTTCGGTGATAGCACTGGCCGGCAGACCGCGGCCCGTAATCAACTTGCGACTCGTGCACAGACATCCACCGAATCCTACGTCGCGTACATTCAAGACGTTCTCGCACTTTGCCGCTTGGTTGACGAAAACATGCCCGAATCCGACAAGGTTTCCCATGTGCTCAAAGGCATCGCAGACGACGCCTTTAACTTGCTCGTCTATACACATGTTGACACGATCGAAGCCATCATCAAAGAATGCCGGCGGTTTGAACAAGCCAAGAGCTGCCGTATAACGCAGAAGTTCGCCCGGCTTCCCAACACGGCCGCAACTTCATCGTGTGATGCGATTCGCCAGCCGCCTACGTATGACAACGTCACGCGCATTGTTCGTCGCGAGCTCGAAGCAGCCTGTCCTGCACCTGTTCCGCCACCTGTTTTTGCAACGCACTCAAGCGACCCCTCGCAGCCCTCTGTGTCTCTCATTCAAGCTGTCGTCAGGCAGGAGTTTGCTAACCTTGGTCTTCCACTAGCGTGTCCAGTGTCTCGTCCAGATACTCGCCCTTATTTTACGGGGCCCGCTCGTCGATCCTTTACCTCCACTTCGCCCCGCCGTAACCTCGCGGAATGGAGAACGCCCGACGATCAGCCCATATGCTTTTCCTGCCATCAAGCCGGACACATTTCTCGTTACTGCCGTCGCCGTTGGACCTACCCTCCACGACAGACCTTCCCTACATGCGCTATCCTCCAGCCAGACAGTCAGCGCCTACTTCACCTACTTACTCATCGTCGACCTCCCACGAGCCTTTTACCGCCGATGCCAACGATGTTCGCCGCTTCTCCCGTTCCCCGTCGCCGCAACGCCGCCAATCCCGCTCTCCGCAGCCTCGACGCTTTTCCTCTCCGACCTTCTCTGGACGCTCGCAGCCGGAAAACTAGATAGTGCAGCTTATAGAGGTGAAGCTGCATTACCACCGTCGCTCGAAAACCCTCTACTGACGCTCCCGACGCACCACAGCCTTCTGAAAGTAAACGTCGACAATGTTCCTGTAACAGCCCTTATCGATACTGGTGCGCACATATCTATTATGAGTGCCTCTTTACGCCGCCGTCTGAAGAAGATTATGACGCCTTCTACGACGCCGACAATACGTGTTGCCGATGGAGGTGATGTTCACGTCATAGGAATGTGCTCTGCCCGTGTAAGCATTGCCGATCGTCACACTGTCGTACTTTTCGCTGTTCTTGCTCGCTGCCCACGTGACCTTATACTTGGCCTTGACTTCCTTTCCGAGCACTCAGCTTTAATTGACTGCTCTTCGGGCGTACTTCACCTCGATCTTCCTCTGCTCTCAGATATTCCTGAAACGTCTATCAGCCGCCTAAGCTCCACCACTTTTGTTCGTTTACCGCCTCGGGCCGTCACGTACGTGTGCTTGTCCTCGAACCCACCCGTTCCTGACGGCGACTACATCGTGACCCCTATAACTGACGTCCGCCTGACCCGCCATGTTACTGTGCCACATACCGTCGCCACAATAGCAGACAACTGTGTGTTCCTCCCGCTCCTAAATTTTGGCCTCACCCCCCAAGTGTTGCCTCAACGGATGTCGGTTGTCCAGCTTGCAGCTGCGACGGACCACGACATCACTGTTGTTGCCGCAACCATTCCTGACCAAGCTGCAGTTACACGGTCACCGGATTGCGACGACAGCATTTTTCGAAAAATGATTGGGTCAGACCTCCTTCCCCACCAGGCCGACGCTCTCTGCCAGCTTTTGACATCGTACAGCGACATCTTCGACGTTCACGATCGACCCTTGAGCCAGACGAAGATTGTCACCCACCGCATACATACTGGTGACTCTTTGCCCATTCACCGCCGCCCTTACCGTGTATCCGCAACGGAACGTGACGTGATCCAAAAAGAGGTCGCCAAAATGCTTGCGAAGGACATAATCGAACCATCATCTAGTCCTTGGGCCTCACCCGTCGTATTAGTTAGGAAAAAAGACGGTTCCTGGCGTTTCTGCGTTGATTATCGACACCTAAACAAAATCACCAAGAAGGACGTGTACCCTCTTCCTCGTATTGATGACGCCCTCGACGGCCTCCATGGTGCCGCTTTCTTTTCATCGCTAGACCTTCGATCTGGTTACTGGCAAATTGCCGTAGATGACATGGATCGCGAAAAGACCGCCTTTGTTACCCCCGACGGTCTGTACCAATTCAAGGTCATGCCCTTCGGCCTCTGTAATGCGCCAGCAACATTCGAGAGAATGATGGACACGCTCCTTCTAGGGTTTAAGTGGCAGACGTGTTTGTGCTACCTGGACGATGTAATAATCTTCTCGCCGTCTTTCGAAACACACCTGGAGCGCCTCTCGACGATCTTGGAAATTTTTCGGCGAGCTGGCCTCCAGTTGAACTCCTCGAAATGTCTCTTTGCTCTTCGTGAAATTACCGTGCTGGGCCACCTTGTTGACGCTTCCGGAGTTCGACCAGACCCAGCGAAAGTACACGCTGTCACGAGCTTTCCTGTTCCACGCTCTGTCCATGATGTTCGAAGCTTCGTGGGCCTGTGCTCCTACTTCCGTCGTTTCATCAAAAACTTTGCGGCACTTGCTCGTCCCCTCACTGACCTTCTGAAGCACGACGTCCCGTTTTCTTGGGGTCCTCTACAAGCCGACGCCTTCTCTCAGCTAATTCCAGCACTAACCACTCCACCTATCCTTGCACACTTTGACCCAGATGCACCCACAGAATTGCGGACGGATGCTAGTGGGTACGGCATCGGTGCAGTTTTGGCACAGAAGCAACAAGGCGTTGAACGTGTCATTGCTTATGCCAGTCGTCTTCTATCGAAACCGGAGCGCAACTACTCGATTACCGAAAAGGAATGTCTTGCCCTTGTTTGGGCGGTTTATAAATTCCGTCCTTACTTATATGGCCGCCATTTCCGTGTTGTTACCGACCACCACGCTCGTTGCTGGTTATCTTCCCTGAAGGACCCTACTGGACGACTTGGCCGGTGGGCTTTGCGCCTACAGGAGTACTCCTACTCAGTTGCGTACAAGTGTGGTCGCCTCCATCTCGACGCCGACTGCCTGTCGCGCTACCCTGTTGACCCACCGGACGAGTCAGACATCGAGCCTAGCCCCTGCGTCATGTCTGTGTCTCAGTTTCTTCGTATTGGTGACGAACAGCGGCAAGACGCTTCCTTGCGGTCGCTCATTGGCCGTCTCGAATCTGCACCAAACGACGCGTCGTTCCGCATGTTCGTCCTCCTAGATGGAGTACTCTACCGTCGTAACGTCCAACCAGATGGCCCTGAACTTCTCCTCGTCGTGCCTAAACATCTGCGCGCATCGGTCCTTCGTGAGCTGCACGACGAACCCACTGCTGGCCACCTTGGCGTATCTCGCACGTACGACCGTGTTCGCCGCCGCTTCTTCTGGCGTGGTCTCGCCCGGTCTGTTCGACGCTACGTGGCCTCCTGCGAAAAATGCCAACGTCGGAAGCGACCTGCCGCACCCCCTGCCGGACTACTTCAACCACTGCCCGTGCCGACCGAACCGTTCTTTCGTGTTGATGTCGACCTTCTCGGCCCTTTTCCCGAGTCAAACTCCGGCAACAAATGGGTCGCCGTTGCTATAGATCATGCAACCCTGTACGCTATCACTAGGGCTCTTCCGACCAGCACTGCTACGGACGTCGCCGACTTGTTGCGTGACGTTATACTACACCACGGTGCCCCTCGCCAACTGCTCACAGATCGTGGCCGCGCATTTTTGTCGCGAGTAATCGACGATCTCTTGCGATCCTCCTCCACGCAGCACAAGTTGACCACCTCCTACCATCCCCAGACAAATGGTCTCACCGAGCGCCTCAATCGTACCCTCACGGAGATGCTTTCCATGTACGTTTCGTCTGACCACCGCGACTGGGACCTGGCCCTACCGTATGTCACTTTCGCCTATAATTCCTCACACCATGACACCGCCGGTTATTCTCCATTTTATATGCTTTTCGGCCGCGAACCGACCTTACCACTGGACACCTTACTTCCGGATGTTACCGCGCCGCCTAGCGAATATGCTCGTGATGCCATCGCTCGTGCCGACCACGCGCGTCAAGTCGCCCGCTCGCGGCTGTGCTCCTCGCAAGCAAGCCAGAAGCGCCTTTATGACAGCCGCCATCGCGACGTTGCCTTCTCACCCGGTTCCTTAGTACTACTATGGTGTCCTTATCGACGTGTTGGCTTGTCCGAAAAGCTGCTATCAAGATACACGGGTCCTTACCGCATCGTCCGCCAAGTAACGGACGTTACCTATGAGATTGTTCCCGTCTCCCCGACTCTGTCTACTGCAGCTCCTCCCACCGACATAGTTCACGTGACCAGACTGAAGCCTTACTACCTCCCGTCTGACGACCGAGTTTAAAGTGCGCCGAGACGGCGCTTCTACCACCGGGGGTAATGCTACGAAGCGACCATAGTATCTGGGTATGGCTCATACCATCGATGGAGAAGAAGACGAAGACGGGACTGGCTGATGCGCGGACTGTCCACCATCTTGGTTGTTGCCTGGTTAAAGCCTCCCTGTAAATACATTGTAAATAGCCGTCCTCCGTGTCTTTCTCGTAACAATATATATATATATATATATATATATATATATATATATATATATATATATATATATATATATATATATATATTGTAATGAAGAGAGAGAGACAGACGACACAGCGCCTTTGCTGCAGGCTGGCTGTTCTAATCTCTTCTTCCTTGTCCTCCGCCCCTAGCGCCAGCGCCCTAGGCACGGCTCGCTATGCCTGGTCGGACCAACAAAAATGGCAGGTGGCAGGTAGCCACATTGGAGAACGTGCCTTGGCCTGGCATCGCTACAGAGGCATAGTCCTGACAGGAATGGTGTGCCAAGTTCTTAGCTGCTTCTGGCCCGCTTCCCAATGCCAGCGACCACTCCGGCCATTTCTCTATAGCATAGAAGTGGATCACGAGATACACCGCCATGATGCTAGAAGTGAACTCGCCGGCCCCTCGACAGAACGCAGCGCGGACAAGGACCCCGCTGTGGACGCCAAGTGCAGGTTCTCTACTACGCTGCAGGTCTCGAACGCTTCGTCGGTAGGCGACGCAGGAACGTCACTAACGGAGGCCGAAAGTACATCGCAACAACAGCAGACGGAGAAAGGGTCCTCGCACTTATCACGTGAACATATGGAGCTACCCTCTCCTGTCTTACAGGACTGTTAATTGCTCCGCCAACCGTCGCCGTCCACCGATGCCGGTAAGAAGAGCGACGCACTCAAACACCACTAGCAAGGCCGCCCTTCCGCGGATGCCAGCATGAGGATGGCCCTTGGGCAGCCGGAGTCAGAACCGCCGACTTCGCGGCATTTATTCCTCCCTGCGGACGTTCGCCCCTATAGCTGAGAAAAGCCTCGCTCAAAGAAGCCGGTGACGCCGAGCTTATTCTTGCCAAAGAAACGTTTACGCAGCCCAAGTTTCCCGCTTTTGTCATAGCTTTTGATCACCAAGGGACTGCTCCACGTGGAAAATCCTCGAATTTCACCGCTTCGAGTTACGTCACAAACTCGCCAACAACAATGGCCTGGAAGTGTGAGCTTTGCCGTCCGCAAGCACAGAGGCTCTCTCCCCGTCATGGACACTAATGAGACGACCACAATGCACTGCGGTTTCTAGTCGGCCATGGAAGCGACATACGCGGGAATGCTCGATACGGAGGCGACATATGCAGTGCCATCTGCTATCAACGATTCTGTCAGCTCTCATTGACAAGTTACGGCGTGGCCGACAGCACCTAGCACCTCGACAACGCCAACACCGCCCACCAGCATTGTCTTTGGCGATTCTGAAAGCCAAGTCACAGCATCATCGAGTTTTGCGACGTCCACCGCGACATAGCCAGTGCCGTCCCCCAGAAGATTTGTTCGTCTTTCTCCAGACCAGACCGTGGCGAAGCCGAGACCGCCCAGCGCGGTACAGCCAGTGCCGCCCTCCAGAGAGATTTCTTCTCGGTTCCCAAGTTCGGCAGCGTGGCCGAGTGCAATGTGCAATAAGAAAGAGCTCACCGTGCCTAGGGCGCTGGCGCTAGGGGCGGAGGACAAGAAGAGGTTAGAACAGCCGGCCTGCAGCAAAGGCGCTGTGTCGTCTGTCTCTCTCTCTTCATTACAATATATATATATATATATATATATATATATATATATATATATATATATATATATATATATATATATATATATATATATATATAACCATGTTTGTTGGCGCCATGCTCCTTGGTCCCTCAAGGGTCTCCTTCCCCTTTCCTCGGCACACCCCAAGATTGTGAAGCGCGGCATTGCGAAAGCCTGCATGAAGGCGGCACTTGTTAGGTCTTGTTGCCACCAAGTACAGGCTAGCTTGGAATCACAAGTGTCACTCTTGAAGCTCACGGGTTTCCCTGAAATCCTGTTATCTAGCATTGCGGAAGGTCTCGTAACGGGATCAAAGAACAGGCAACCGACAGTGGCACAACACCAGGACGACTCACGGAAAATGGTCGCGGTTATTCCGCGTGTCCATAAGGTTTCCCATAACCTAAAGAAAGTTGTCAGCAGAGTAGGCGTTAGTTTGGTGTTCACTGCCAGTAACGAGCTAGGTAACATGTGTCGACAGGTCAACCGTGAGGCCAAGGCCACAAAAAGTTGCAGGAAGCATAGCCCCTGTCTTGTGGGCGTTTTTATATCGTGTAAACCGGCCGGTGTGTTAATATACGCGTGGGGGAGCACGCGAACAAAGTTAAAAAGAAGGCCACTGATAGCCAACTATCAATACACTGCAATGAATGCGGCTGCGAGCCATCTTTCGAAAATGTGATTTTCTTGTCTAAGTACCGGGATGAACGTGCTCGTCTTGTATCAGAGGCCTATCGCATCCATAGTAGTGGAGAAGCATGTGTTAGCCTACCCTCCATTTCCATTCTTTAGAAGGAGATATCGTACCTGAGTTGCTAAATTGAAGATATGTAGTAGTTGGATTCTGCCCATGCTGATTTTGTTGGTTCATTTCCTATTGATAGTGGCGGCGTACTTATGCACGACGATTGTTGCAATAAACACATATGGTTGTTAGTCAGCGCCCATGTCTGCCCCGCCGCTGTGGTCTAGTGGTTATGGCACTCGGCTGTAGATCCAAAGGTCGCGGGATCGAATCCCGGCCGCGGCGGCTGCATTTCGATGGAGGCGAAATGTTGAGGCGCGTGTGCTGTGCGATGTCAGTGCACGTTAAAGAACCCCAGGTGGTTGAAATTTCCGGAGACCTCCACTACGGCGTCTCTCATAATCAAAGCTGGTTTTGGGACGTTAAACCACACAAAACAAAACAACAACAGCGCCCGTGTCTGTGCTCTCCATTGCCCTGTTGTCTTGCGCTGTTTCGTCTTCTTGCCATCATGAACCAACCAGCCCAAATGCGTGCCCTTCTTCGGTGAAGCCGCCCACAGTGGATTAAAGAAATCCACTCAGGAGCGAGATTGCTTAGGAGCTAAGCACCCGCACATTTCTTCACATACTTCGCAATCGTACTTCTAAATTAATATGGAAATGCTATAGCACGGTAATTTCGAATACATGTTTTGTTTGACTTTGTTAAAAATATATCTGGTAGCTGTGGTCGTAACAGAACTGTCCCCATCATAAGAATTAGGCTGATAAGGCTCGAAACTGGCACAACGATGTGAACAGTCAGGTTAATTTAAGACAATTTGCCTTTGTTACGTCCAGGGCCGGACGTTTCTAACTAAACATAGGATCATTTATTTAACAAGACTCGGCATTCAAAAAGAGACTGAAAACAAAGGACGCGGGGACGATTGAGAGAGCGTAGATGAAATTCATTCGCGTTGTCAACATATTGCACGAACGCCTGTGTCGGGGACCAACGCGGTATAGCGTTCGCTCGAGGCGTTTTCTTGTTTTAAGAGGAGCTCGTTGTTTTGTAGCGTTAGCTACACTGGCCTAGACAAGCCCGTTTCGCGCGGTACATCAAGAGCCGTGCTGCGCATGCGCAAGGATCAGTGATGTCACACAGCTTGCGCACCGGAGCCACCGGAGCCGGCACCTCTCGCGCATTCCGCCGCCGCCGCGCGCGACTCACCGCCGCCGGTCTGCGCATTCCAGAGGAGTGACGTCGTAGCCGTGGTAGGCGCACTGGCGCCGGCGCGCGCTCGCTGTGCAGTCGCCGTCTGACACTGCGCTGGAGCCGCTGCGCTTCTGACTGGCGTTTGCCAGTGTGGTATAGCCATGGAGAAGGAGAGCGTAAATGCTGCTCAACAGCGCAGAAGAGCGGAGACGCTTGACTCATCGGATCCTGAAGTAGTTGCCTGGCAATTAGCGGTTGAGCGTAGGAGGAATGAACAGAAGGCTAAACGTGCTGCGGAGACACTGGAGCAAAGGGACGAACGTCTAGCAAAGCGGCGTCGCCAGGAGGCTGAGCGACGTGCCCGACCACCCCTGCAGCACCAACAAAACGTCGTCGATGACGTCAAGGCTCGCCGATCGACTGAATATACAGTGAAACTCAGCGAAAGCGCCAGTGCGACTCGGACCTTCCAGACGGACTTCGTAAACAATCCGTTTGGATATGTGTGCGACGTGTGCTGAACCTTTGCTAACGCTACGTATATCCTGGCATAGCCGAGCTAAGCCACTGCAACATTTTTTTTCGCTACTTTTTGTGGTTGTCACTAGCACGCGTTATTTTCAGTACTTTGAGATGTTTTCGGTGCTCTGGAAAAAGCTGAAGTGTTCAGCATGATTTCAGCCTAACCATATTATAAGGACGCATGTTTTCGCGACACGTAATGTCTTCATTCAGGGATGACCTTCCCGACATTAAAGACTTCTTTTTCTGCACTTGAGCAGTGAGTGCATGCGTCACATGCATATAGTCATTACTTAATGGCGTATTTGCCGCTACAGAAGAGGTATAGCTTGCTTTGGATATTTTGTTGCATATTGTTTCTTTTATCGGTATGAACGTCTATAGAAGCACAAACTCAACATGTACGTCTGCATTAAGCCTTTGCGTTTATTATATGCAGTGCGAGCGAGGCGCCATATTGTCGTTGGGAAACTACCGAGGTAAGATGTAGCAGACCGCATTACAAATAATTCACTCGCGAAGGCGCTGTGTGTCTCATCAAACGCGAAAAGTAAAAAGCGCCGGGGTGAATGTGATTCCAAAACTCGGAGAGCTATGTCGTCTTGTTGACTCGTGTACCAAATGACGGGGTACGAATGCGGGACTATATGACCGATGGCTGATGACGTGTCAATAACATCATGTATACGTCGTGGTGATAAGAGCCACCCGTGACGCATACCCGCGTTTCACGGCCACGCACGGCCTCACGTGACTGCAGGTTGGCCCTTACAGCCTATGTCAAAAAAGGACGAAATGATGAAGCGTGACATCGAAGCCGAGTCTCTCGCTTCGTCTGCGTTGCACGTTGCTTGGTTTTACGCTCTGAACAAAGGGGCCGACTTGGCATGTCTCACTAGTTCATTTCCAGCGCGCGAAATAGCACCCGGGCATTGTGTCATAAATAAGGCCACGAAAGCACCAACCTCTTGCGCGACACAATGCGTCGACAGACAATAAGATGATCGATCGCACCAGAATCGTGACAGGACTCGACCTGGATGGCGATGGCTATTGTATAGTTATTCGAAGCTACCCAAAATTATACAACGAATTGATACGTTATTCGCAAGGCGCCGCCATGGCACGAAGTAAATGTCCGCAGAAGAGATACGCGTCATGCTTCTATAAAAGTCGGCCTTCCTGTCTAAGAAGGGAAGCTTTGCGCCGGCTTATCTTAAAAGCCGCGCACGGGACGAGGGGTGAATATGTTCGCTGCGTCTTCGTTTGCGTGAAGATTGGGAACGTCCACGGGAGTGAGTGATGGATGTGACGTTCTTCCTTGTGTTTTTGTATTACGATGGTTGGAGTAGGGTGGGTGCGTCAGTTCGGAGAGGTGAACTGTTGATCTCGTAGGGCTTGATCACATTAAGTGTAAACGATTACTGCACTACGCTTAGATATTATTCACCCTCCAGAATCTATGCACGGGCCTTTTGCAGAATCCTGCGGATGTAGTTTACATGATGGTGGGAACGAAGATAAACTATAGGCCAGATACCCTCCGTCTGGTGGGTAATGCGATGTGCTTTTTTTTTTAGGTATGTTTGAGAACCCATCATCACCTCAATGATGGTGGCGCCCCACACCAATTTGGCTCTCGCGTGCAGGTGTGCGAGAAAGATATATGCTAAGTGATCCACACCAATTTGGCTCTCGCGTGCAGGTGTGCGAGAAAGATATATGCTAAGTGATCGAAACTACAGATATATTCTAAGTGATCGAAACTACAGATATATGCTAAGTGATCGAAGGCTGGCTCACGCACAGCGATATTAATACGCCCTTGCGCAGTCGTCGCACACACACCTACACTGGTCTCGCGGCCGAAACGTCGAAATAGATGTTCTCTTTTTCAACGTGATCCTTCGATTAATATTGAGGAATGAAGACACAGAGACAGCACGCTTTCCTGGAACCGCTGTACTATTATTTCCTTGTCCTCGTCTCCCTCTGTCCCGGAGCTCGCCAAGCACGTGAGCGCCTTTGCCGCTCTTAACTAATCGTCACACTCGGTCGAGCCTGAAAATACCCTCTGGCTGTCGGCTGTGCAGCGCTGGGCCGTCTTGGCCTCGCCGCGACCACGTTTTGAGACGGTTACCTGGGGGTCTGCACTGGCTGTGTCGCAGGGCTCGACGTTGCAGAGAGCTGCTCAAGACCCCTCCTTTGGGCGGCATTCGTTCTGCCTCAGCGGTCAAAGGTCTCTGACGTTCCGCGACGTTACGGGGCAAGTTGCCATACATATATCTGGCAGTCCGCACTGCATCTGACGACAGGTAAGTAGTGTTGTCCGCCTGCTACTCTTCCGTGGCAGGTCAGTAGTGGTCAGAGGAGGACGCTCTCGTCCGTTGACCGCCATGTGTCGCACTAAACGTAGTCGATCGCGATGAGCTGCAGCGCCTGCGACGTATGCCCGCGACGTATGACTGAGCTTGCGTGCGGGTTGGTGACTCGCACTTTGGCAGCGTTGCCGCCGGCTGGTCCGCCATGTAGCCCGAACTGGCCGATCTGGAGAGGCCACGTGTCGCACTCTTCGTGGCCTTCCTGGCTAACAACTACAGGAACATCAGCACGCTTGGGTTGCACGATTTCCTGTGTGCATCACAGAGAGCTCAACGCATACAGCGTCCGTGAGGGAGACGTTGCTCAGCGAAGGTAGAACCTCACTGCTGTTCATCGGGGGTGGTAAAGTCGTCGGATTTGGCTTCGAGTAGTAGGTGGCCGTCTTTTTGTTGGCCTGTTCGGTTGGTCGAGTAATGAATCGGCCAGTACGGTGGGCACCTCTATTTCCATATGCCTCCGACTGCCCCAACTGCTGTGGTAGCACTGACGGGCTCCGGCGATGATGTCCCCGCGTTGGAGCCCGAGATCTGCAGCGGAATGCAGCATCTGCTGTTGCGTTCTAAAGCAGGGCAACACGGAACGGTCTTTGATGAAAGGCACACAGGTGCAAAATCAGGGCGGTACTCTGTCGGCGTGAGGGGGCATGTCGGTGAAAGGTGCAGCTACGCCTTCGGAGTCTCGTACGGGGTAGCATGACGATGTCCAGCATGTGGAGGGCGACCAAAAGCAGCTGTGAAATCCGCCCAGGACTTCTGCCTCACACATTCGTACCATTCCCACGACTTGGCAGTGCCTCGAAGCCGGTCTATGATCACTAGCCATATTTCCTTGTCCGTCAAGGCATACCGAGCGCGTGGATGGTTTCCAACCACACGTCGGAGTCGTCCTCAAAGCCGCGGAACTCCGCTAGTTTCCACACACCCGTTGGGAGTGAGGCGGCAAACCCGGAGCTCAGGGATGTCAATTAATATAGTTGGTGTGAGAAGTGTGCGAAGGCGCGCATGAGCAAAGCGGCGCAGTTGGGTGGGTCACCCGATGAGCCAGCAGGGATCACGTCGGTAGAGGATGCGGTCGCAGCAGCATTCACGACGTTGAGATCGTTGAATAAGGGATCATAGACAGCATTCCTCTGCAGCTCTACTGCTGAGACAGTCCTGGCCATGAGGTCCATGCCACAGGAAGCGTGCAGGCCATTTCCTGCCGAGTTGGTTCCGTGGCCTGTCTCACCTTGATGCGGGCCCCGCCACGGTGGTCTAGTGGTTATGGCACTCGGCTGCAGATCCGAAGGTCGCGGGATCGAATCCCGGCCGCGGCGGCTGCATTTCGATGGAGGCGAAATGTTGAGGCCCGTGTGCTGTGCGATGTCAGTGCACGTTAAAGAACCCCAGGTGGTCAAAATTTCCGGAGCCCTTCACTACGGCGTCTCTCATAATCAGAGCTGGTTTTGGGACGTTAAACCCCACATAACAACACCTTGATGCGGTATTGCCGGGCGGAAGCATTTGCGCACTGGATCCGCCGAGGAGCCCTGGACGCCATCGCCGGACGGCGTGATGAGTTGCGGCTGCTGGGTGGCGGCGTTCGTGGCCTTGGAAGCGCGGACGGCGTTCCGTAGCCAGAAAGTACCGCCGCGCCGATAGACCACGAAGACGTGTGGCTCCCACAACAGGGTCGGTGTCGACGTTAAACCTGGCTGGTCGGTGGCTGCGCCGTTGTGAAGAATAAACACACAGGCACAGCACCCGTTCCTGGGGCGGTTGTTCTGTTGTTGTAGTCATTACTATGGCAAATACCCACCCTGGGGGATTGACCAAGATGGGAAAAGTATAAAGGGTAGGTAACTGTGAGATGACAATCAGGATAAAATAATCTGAATGAATTTTGTAGTAAAGAGTACGAATTTGTTAATAGAACCGTCCTGAGTCAATTATAAACTTTGCAGCAGTTGAACATACATCCCTGTAACAATGTCCTAATGAGGAGACTCCTGAAGAAAGAATATTGGAAAAGAGAGAAGACCAACCTAATTTTATGAGAAGAGTCTTGCAACGTCTGTTTTCGTAATGAAGAGAAACGACTACATTTTAGGAAATAACGATCTACAGATGCGTCTTCACCACAATATGGACACAAAGGGGACGGGGCTAGACCAGCTCTGTGCATATAAAAGTTTAGTTTTGGAGTTCGACAGCGTAATTTGGTAAAAGCCACTTCCAGCTTCCAGAATAAGAGGTGTCGATATTCATTTAAATGATGTAATGAATTTCTTTATTCTTGCTTTACAGCTTTCCGTTTAAATCTTGCAGCAGTTATGAGGGCTGATGCTGGATGTAGTGATACAACTGGACCACTAAGAGATGCTTTCGCCAAGCTGTCCACCATATGTAACTCTTTGGTTGGTTTATTAATATATTATACTCTACACTATCATAGGCTTTTGATATATCTAATGTTACTAGAGCAGCTATTTGTCTGTGGTAACGCGCTAATTCTATTCGGCTTTCTAAGTCCACATGAGCATGCGAGATGGAATATCCGGGTCTAAGGCCAATTTGGTGAGGGCTAAGTAGATCCTTATCATCTATAAATTTTGCCATGCGGGCATAGATAATTCTTTCTATCAATTTTACGAGATTAGAAGTCGGAGAAATCGGTCTAATATTGTCAAGAGTATATCCTTTCTTGTTATTTTTATGGACTGGAATGATTTTTAGCGAGTTCCCAGTTAGGAGCAATCGAGGAACATTTTAACGGGTGATTCACAATGGCTAAAGGATCATCTGAAGCCTCATTGAAAAAATTTCGGACATATTTGCCGTGATTCCATCGCCGCCATGGGCGAAATTTGGAATCTTTCGATAGCCGTAGCGAGTGCGCCAAGCGAAAATTTAGTGAAATCAGCCGTCGACATATTAAATCGGCTACATGCGGATAAGAGGCAGGAGAATCTACTTTGTAGACCTTCCGCTGTATGTTTTAACATCTGTTGTGTTTCTACCTCTCATAAAGTTGAGTCAATATTATTTGGACGATGAATTATTTTCCTTTTACGCAGAAATATGAAAAGTGTGCTCTTGCTTTTTTCTTTAGATAAACAATCGTAGGGTTTGTTGTCATATTGTTCTTTAGATTTAGAAATCGTATTGAAGGGGGTTTTATTGGCGTCGAGTAGCAGCGGTTAGTAGCGCGTCCAGATCGAAGCAGCGTCCGGTAGCAGCGGTCAGTCTCGGCACCAAGAGCTCGCGCTCTTCGCTCGCACCTCTCGGCTAGCCAGCATCCCACTACATTTTGTGGGTTCGTTCCTTCCCACTACAATACCCCGGCGGCGAAGGGGAGCCATCCTGGCGACTCAAGGGGAAGCTAGAATAAGGGGGTCATGATACGGCTTGAGGCGGCTCACGTGGACCACCTGGCGACCCAGGCGGCGCTTGTCCGGGGAAGGATTCACAGGCTCAATGACGTACGTGACGGGGGACGGGCGCTCAATGACGCGATAAGGTCCGTGGTACTTTGGCGCAAACTTGGGACTAAGACCAGGTGAGTGGAACGGTAGTCGGAGCCACACGTGGGATCCAGCTTCGAAAGTTTGCACCGAAAGATCGCGGTCATGGCGATACTTCTGAAGGGCTTGGTCGTCCGAAGTGAACGAGCGAGCTAGCTGACGGCAATCTTCGGCATACTGGGCGATATCGGAAACATGGCTGAATTCGGAATGGTCCGGTCGATAAGGCAAAATGGTGTCGAGTGGTGTGGAGGGTTCCCGGCCATATAGAAGAAAGAATGGAGAAAAGCCTGTGGTAGACTGTGTCGCGGTGTTATAGGCGTATGTGACGAAGGGAAGAATGACGTCCCAGTTGGAGTGGTTGGAATTGATGTACATGGCCATCATGTCTCCCAGCGTTCGATTGAAGCGCTCCGTTAGACCATTTGTCTGGGGGTGGTAGGCAGTAGAGGTTCGGTGAACAGTACGGCATGAACGAAGGAGCTCTTGAACGACGTCCGATAGGAATACACGCCCCCTGTCACTGAGTAGTTCGCGTGGCGCGCCATGGCGGAGAACGAAATGGCGTAAGATGAAGTTGGCGACGTCACGAGCACTGGCGGAAGGAAGGGCGGCTGTCTCCGCGTACCTGGTTAGATGGTCCACAGCGACGATTACCCATCTGTTGCTGCAGAGACAGAGCTAGGGAGCGGTCCGTAAAGATCAATTCCGACCCGGTCGAAGGGACGTGCAGGACACGGTATAGGTTGTAGGAGTCCGGGCGAATGAGGAAACGCCTTGCGTTGTTGGCAGGATGGGCAAGATCGAATGTATTTGCGCACAAATGTGTACATTCCACGCCAATAATAACGTTGACGGAGCCGCTGATAGGTTTTTAGAGCACCGGCGTGAGCATGCTGAGGATCAGCATGAAAGTAGTCGGACCTCACGTGGCTGGGAATGACCAGCAGCCATTTGCGACCATCCGCTTGATAATTTCGACGATATAATAGTCCGTCCCGTACCGCGAAATGCGTGGCTTGGCGGCGAAGAGCACGTGTGTGTGCAGAATTTGAGGAGCCGGAAAGAAGAGTCAGGAGAGAGGCAATCCAGGGGTCCTTCCGCTGTTCAAATGGCATGTCTGTGACAGTAAGTGCAGCTAAGGAAACGTCACCAGAAGATAGCGACTCGTCCCTTGATTTCAGTGGAGATCGAGACAGTGCATCAGCGTCAGAGTGTCTTCGGCCTGATCGGTATACGACGCGAAAGTCAAATTCCTGCAGGCGAAGAGCCCAACGTCCAAGACGACCAGACGGGTCCTTAAGGGATGCCAACCAACAAAGGGCGTGATGGTCGGTCACTATGTCGAAAGACTGGCCGTATAAATAAGGACGAAATTTGTTTATCGCCCAGACGATTGCCAGACACTCTTTTTCAGTGACAGTGTAATTTACTTCCGCTTTCGTGAGGGCCCGGCTAGCATATGCGACAACATATTCAGAAAAGCCAGGCTTACGTTGCGAGAGTACTGCGCCAAGTCCCACGCCACTAGCGTCTGCGTGAACTTCGATAGGCGCTGTCGGGTCGTAATGCCGCAATACAGGTGGCGATGTAAGTAGTTGCCGCAGTTTGATGAAGGCTTCTTCGCAGGCTGGTGTCCAATTTGAGAGAGTTCCAGAACAGTAAGTAGTTTCGTCAGCGGTGCTATTATTGAGGCGAAGTTCCGGACAAACCGACGGAAGTAAGAGCACAAGCCCACGAAGCTGCGTAGTTGTTTGACCGAGGTGGGCTTTGGAAACTCGGCGACAGCCCGGAGTTTATCAGGATCTGGAAGAATTCCGTCTTTCGATACAACGTGGCCAAGTATGGTTAGCTGGGTAGCTCCGAAGCGACATTTCTTCAGGTTAAGCTGAAGGCCTGCATTTGTAAGACATGTTAGAATTGTGCGAAGACGGTCGATGTGCGTGGTGAAATCGGTGGAGAACACGACGATATCATCAAGATAGCATAAACATATGTGCCATTTTAAATCGCGTAAAATGCTGTCCATCATTCGCTCGAATGTTGCCGGCGCGTTGCAGAGACCAAAGGGCATTACTGTGAATTCGTAGAGACCATCCGGAGTGACGAACGCTGTTTTTGGTCGATCAGTGTCGGCTACCGGAACTTGCCAGTAACCCGATCGCAAGTCTAAGGAAGAAAAGAACTCGGCGCCTTGCAGACAATCGAGAGCGTCGTCTATTCGAGGAAGAGGGTAGACATCCTTTGTAGTAATTTTGTTGAGACGTCGGTAGTCCACACAAAATCGAATGGAGCCGTCTTTTTTCTTTACGAGCACAACAGGGGAAGACCAAGGGCTACAAGAAGGCTCGATCACGCCTCGCTGAAGCATCTCGTTAACTTGGTCCGTAATGATGCGACGTTCCGTTGCTGATACACGGTATGGGCGCTGGCGGAAGGGCGGGTTAGTCCCAGTGTCAATTTTATGCACAGTGGTGTTCGTTCGACCTAAGGACGCATGGGGGAAATCGAATGAGGTTCTGAACTCGTTGAGAAGGCTGATAAGCTGCGCCCGTTGATCGGGAGCGAGGCCACTGTCGATTGAACGGTGAAGTGCATCCGAGGACACGTCATCTGAAGCACGGTGAGGAGTCAGCGCGTTGAGATGAGGGGTTGGGCTGGTCTCACCGGAATCGACGGGCACGATTACATCACCGTCCACAGAATGAACGTGGCCAAGTGTCTCATTACGACGCAAGTTAAGAGGGCAAGGATTCGTGTTACAAACAAGTATTCCAGCGTTATTCCGATCAAGTGCTAGCACGGCGAATGGCAGTGACGTGTGGTGGCGACGAATAAACAGGTCGGACGGCGGGAATAAAACAATAGCGTTAGAAGGTGCAGCACTTAAAACAGGAACCATGACGGCGCTAAGAGGAGGGACGTCAGTGTCATTAGCAACGACAAGCTTGTACGCACCAGGTACGGATGCATCAGCAGAGGGCGTATCGGAAAATGAGGATAGTTCCACCTGAGCGCGAGCGCAGTCGATAACAGCGTGATGACGTGACAAGAAATCCCACCCGAGGATGACGTCGTGAGAACACGAAGCGAGCACAAGAAACTCGATGTGGTACAGTACGTCTCGAATGAAAACTTTGGCCGTACATGCTGCAACGGGTCGAATTCGGTGTGCGCTTGCAGTACTGAGAGAGAATCCCGAAGGTGGCGTCGTCACTTTACGAATAGAACGGCAAAGACTTTGACTTATGACGGATATAGCGGCACCAGTATCGACAAGCGCAAGAGTTCGTACACCTTCGACGAATGCTTCGATAACATTGGCTGGGGACAGGCGAGGACTTACACGGGTGGACGACGACGCAGCTCGTGCCTCCGGAGCTGCGGCAGTCAGTTTTCCGTCTCAGTGGTAAGTGGGTCGGCGAAGCATGGGGGACAGTGATCGGCGTCGTGGTGAGTGTGAACGACGGGAATCGAAGGGTTGAAAATCGGAAGAAGGCTGAGGGTCGCGGGTGTGCACTTCTGGTGGCGGGTCGCGTTGCATGTGGTATGGCGGCCGGAAAGGATAGTCGGGGTAGGTCCAGCTGCTCGGGGTCGCCGCGAGTCGCCGACGGCAGAGGCGTGCAACATGACCTGGAATTCCGCAAGCGTAACAAATTGGTTTGTTGTCAGGTGTGCGCCAGGGATTTCCGTAGTACGGCTGCCCACCAGTAAATGGCGTTGTCGGACGTCGAACAGGTTGAGCGGGCGGCACTGGCATTCGACGCGGTGGCTTTGCAGCAGCAGCCGCATACGTTAGTGGCGCGGCGACAGGTATCGGCTGAGGGTTGGGTGGCAAAGCTTCGGAAACTTGGTCCTGAATTACCTGTCGTATACTCGGCGTCAAGCAATGCGTAGGCGTTTCCGTGGGTGGCAAATACGATAAACACGATAACTGTCGCGCCACCTCTTCACGCACATACTCCTTGATTTGCGACAGTAGCGTGTTATTGTCTCCGCCGACAGTCAAAGAGGCGAGAGTATCCTCCGTGGTTGCCTGCCGCCGAGCCAAGACGCGTTGTTTGCGCAGTTCGTCGAAGCTCTGGCAGAGGGTGGTCAGCTCAGATACAGTTCGTGGATCTTTCGCCAACAACATTTGAAAGGCATCGTCGTCTATGCCTTTCAGTATGTGTCTGACTTTCTCCTGTTCAGTCATGGAAGGGTTGAGGCGCTTGCATAGGTCGATGACGTCTTCTATGTAACTCGTGAAAGTTTCGCCCTGTTGCTGCGCACGTCCGCGCAGGCGGTGTTCAGCCGGAGCTTGCGTACTGCGGGACGGTCGAAGACCTCGGCAAAGCGCTTCTTAAAAGCGGTCCAGGTGGTGAAATCGGATTCATGGTTGTGGAACCAAAGGTCGGCAACGTTTTTTAGATAGAAGGGGACATTCTGCAGTTTTGAAGGGTCGTCCCACTATTGTGTCCGCTCACCTTTTCGAACGTGGACAACCAATCTTCGACGTCCTCTGAAGGATCTCCGTGAAAGACAGGTGGTGGCTGTGGCCGGCTGACTATGACGTGATGCGCTGGTGGAACAGGCGCAGCAGAGCGCTGTGGGTCCAGGTTCATGGCGCGGACACGATGAGGTAACGGACCGTGTTCTGGTTGGAGCCCTTGGAGGCGACGGCTGGCGCGTACGTGGACAGGGGTGATGTCGCCCGGGCTACTCACTGGACTTGAGTCAGGGCTACGCTGTGGCTCCGGCGACGATAGCATGTACCCAGCACCTCCACCAGTAGAATGTCACGAAGACAAGCAGTAGACGATCGGCGGGAGAGGACAGCCTTCTTTAATGGCGGCCAGCACCAAAAGAACGCTCGCACAAGTTGTTGTTGTGTCCTTCAAGTCTGGCACATATCCACCCTGGGGGATTGGCCAAGATGTAGAAGTTTAAATAGTTAAGCTGAGGCACTATGGAATACCAATCAGAATCGAATAATCAAGATGAAATTAACAGTGAAGTGTACGAATTTATGAAAAGAACCGGGCTGAATCAATTATGAATTTTGAAACAGTAGAGCACACATCCCCGTGGCGATGTCCTAATGAGGAGGCTCCCAAGGACAGCTGCCGACTTCTTCGTCTTCTCTCTCCTCGAGATCGGTGCCTGTAGTGGGGAGCTTGCTTCTAAAAACTTGCTCCGCGGTGGGCACTTTGCTTGGCGTCAATATGCTGTAGTTAACAAATGTAGTACTTTGTTCACCTGCGCATTATACCTGACGGCAGATGTCAAATATCACTGGCAGATGATTCGCTATTGGTGGCACAATCAACAGTAAACCATGAAGATAGAGAGAGGCCGCTGCTAGAGAATGTTATAGATCTGTTGTGAAGCGATGTTGTTCTATAATAAAGCTACAGGATCCGGAATTCTGGCACGAAAGCGTTTTATCTAAAGACCAATTCCGCAACAGATTACCGCACAAATTTGTCGTTAAACACCGTGACACATGATGGGAATTAAATTCCCCAAGAAGTAAAATGTCGCGCCCACAGTAACTCAAAGCCCTGTCTAAACAGATAGTGTCCTGACACCATGAGGAAAACAAGAGTTTGTTATACAGCGGATTACACCGCTAGAGGTGCAACTCCACGGCCGAAGGTTTTCACATTGAGGTGCGTAAGTTGAAATATGACTTTAGCCTTATGGCATATTTGAGCAGAAATAAAGGGATAGTACCTCCGACTCTGATTGGATGGGCTAACCGAAAAGCTCTGTACTTGGTCAAGTTAAAGTTTTTTTCGTGTGTAACCAATTTTGTTTTGATAGAATATATCTGGATTAGTTGATTGACAAGACAAGAGAGATCTATAGAAGCTGAAGAAATTGAGCGGCAATGCCCCTGTAGAACTTGCAACTCTCCTATTTTGAAGGAAAGCTCCGCCACGGTGGTCTAGTGGCTATGGTACTCGGCTGCTGATCCGAGGGTCGCGGGATCGAATCCCGGCCGCGGCTGCTGCATTTCGATAGAGGCGAAATGTTGAGGCCCGTGTGTTGTGCGATGTCAATGCACGTTAAGAACCCCAGGCGGTCGGAATTTCCGGAGACCTCCACTACGGTGTCTCTCAAAATCAGAACTGGTTCTGAGACGTTAAACCGCACAAATCAAATCTATTTCGAAGGAACTGCCGTAGCTGTCTAGAATACTTTCTTTCAACATATAGCTAGAAGTACCATTCTTTGATTTCGAGTAAGGTCGAGAGGACTTTTCTGCACTAGACGACGGCATAGCCCGTTTTTGAGCCTGAGCGATATATTCTGCATCAGTCATTTTTAAATCTTGAACTGACTGGCAGTTAGAAACAGTGGGAGCAACAGCGATCTATACAGATCGCTTGTCTTACGAATTCACTCTCTCATAGCGCATTTCCCGATGCGTGGCCTTCAGTTGTGCTTGTGATAGCTTCACTGGCTTCTGCGTAATGTTCGCTGCTTTGACCAGCTGTTCCACCATGACCTAAGCTTTAGGCACACGTATAGACGAACGAGCGACCACGAAAGCGGACAACGCTTCACGCGGCCTCGTATGTAAAGCCCTCCCGCATGGATCGCGATTGTCCAAAATGTCAGGCGTAGGGAAGGAAATGCGGTATCTTCGAGAAAGCCATTCTTATTGGGAGTGTAACGAGACCGTAAAACGCCTGGCCTCGTTCCGGTAAACTTCGCCACACGGCTCGCTCATCGAGCAACGGAGGCACGTAGAGAAGCCGCCGTGCCGAATGCTCTCTCAGCTGCAGGAAGAGCGCCCGATAAAAGACCGGAGGAACCGAACCGTATGAGTAGGGATTTTGCTATGTCGTTATACTGCCTTTCCCCTAACGATGATTCACGACCGACAGTGTGTGGTTGGAATTTTTCTTTCCACCTGCGTTGGTGTGTCGTCTTTTTCCCCGTCAAATTGGCCTCTTTACGTCTTCCAGGGTGTCGGCGGCTTCCAAATGGAGATGTACGGTGTCACCTCGCGTATTTTGCGTCGTGGTCACGGGCGCCCTTTTAACGCGTCTCTTGGTCTGAAAGAAATACGGATTGGTTTCGCGGTTATAAATCGTTCGGAGAGTGAACAACACCGTCCGACAACTTTCGGCTCTCACGGGGGCCAAAATGTCCCCATTGCATAGAAGGGTGGGTGTATCGGTGCGGCTTTTTTTTTTTTTTTTTCACAAACGAGGTGCAAAATATGCTGTCCCACAAATGCGGCACCGCGAGCTCCCTTTGTCACGAAGATACCAAAGCCATTGTGAAGGAATTAGGCGCACGCCAACACACAAGCACTATACAAGAAGAACGGAACAAGACGCCGCCAAGCTGAGTAAACAGAGGAGCTGTGCATGCCTTATCTACCCTTTCCTTGGTATCGCGTGGCTTCAGTTTGTTTATCAATCGCAAGCGCCCACGAATCATGACGTATACTCTTTATTTCGTCATCTTTGGCTACATTTCTTCATCACATTGCTGGCACTTGGACACACTTGCACACACGCGCAAACACCGGACAACATCAGTTTACCTTCCTTTGGCCAAGGGTGCCAAGTTACCTGTCACTGTCGTGTGTAACACGTAGCAGTGGGCAAGATTTTGGGTGGAGAGAAAGGGCGGCTCTGCTTCCGCGCAGCCCGTATTGGCCTTCGCATAAGCCACTGTGCCGTGGCGGTGCCACTGTAAAAGAAAAATACTCCCAGGTGGGAGTAAAATGCCTGTCCTCTAGCGACCCCCCTATGGGAGTTTTTTTCTACTCCGGACCTCCGGAGTAAAGCTTTTACTCCGGCTGGCCTGAGTTATTGCGTGGTGCCTCCGGACTACTTTTTGCTATTTTTCACTCCGGCTCGCCGGAGTTATTGCGTGGTGCTTACGGACTACTTTTCGCTGCTTTTCACTCCGGCGGGCCGGAGTTCTTGCGTGGCGCCTCCGGACTAATTTTCACTGTTTTTCACTCCGGCTAGCCGGAGTTATTGTGTGCTGCCTCCGGACTACATTTTGCTGTATGTTACTCCGATGCGCTGGAGTTTTTACGTGACGCCTCCGGACTAATTATTGCTTTTTCACTCCGGCTGACCGGAGTCATTGTGTGGTGCATCCGGATTATTTTTTATTATTTCAGTCCGGCGGGCCAGGAATTCTGTGTGACGCGCCAGGAGTACCTCTGTGTATTTTTCTTCCCGCTCCGGCTGGCTAGTCTCTGCATGCCTCTTTTCAGACATTTAAATGGTATTTATTAATCGGCCAGGTTGGAGATGTGTGGTGGATTGGGAGTGATCGTTTTACCCCATCATCAACATAAAACATTGAGAAACAAATGCTGTATAAAGTTTATTGCATGATTCGCACAGCGGGCAAACAGGGCACACAAACAAATAAAGCACCAAAAGTGGCAAGAAATAATACAATAATTGCAGTACAATGCAGTAATATGCACAAGCACAACCATAAGCACTTTTTCACACTGTACAGTTATTTAGGCTGCAATGAACAAACGTTTTTTGCTGGAGTAAAAGAAATGCAAAATAACGAAACAAGGAACAGAAGAATTCGCACTGAAGACAATATATATATATATATATATATATATATATATATATATAAGCAGTTTTGAAGAAACGGACGAACGTGCAAGAACTTTTTTACTTTCAACGTTTCGGCCGGTGGTCCGGCCTTCATCAGGAAATACAGTGCATATGAAAAATTGCTGTTTATATATCTGCATGACCATAAGAGGGGGCCCCCAAACACACAACTATCGTATCATTGCTATCGCATGGACGACTGAACACTCGTGCATCGTGATTGCAGGATGACCGCATGAAAGCCAATCAACAGACAATGTTTGTAATAGAAAGTGAACTGTGCGCAATGACATAACGATTTTATATATAACGAAAGGGAAGGGGTCAAGGGCTCGGTCTTTATTTGTTAGAAACAAGTTAATGAGCAAACAGACAATGAAGCCTAGGAAAGCCTAGGATATATATATATATATATATATATATATATATATATATATATATATATATATATATATATAATCTGCATGAACGTGTCAGAAACACAACGCTAGCTGTTGTCGCCAAAGCTTAAAAAGAGGCAGTGGAACTGTTTACGAAGGATAATTCTGCGAGTCGCCCGCGTATGTGCACTGTGGTTTGCATTCCACTGGGTCCAGGCCTGCCGGCGGCACGCCAACCATGTGTTCTTTGGCCGCAGTACTGTGGTGTGGGCCATTCGAACTAACGTAGCCCTGCACCGCAAACGTTGTTCTAATGCAATGTTGCGCTATACTCGTTGAGAATGCAGGTGCGCGCCCTTCCTTTTCCTTTATATATATATTTTTTTGCCTTTCTTGAAAACCACGGAACCACCATTAGCCGGGGCTTTGCCTTTTCTAACAATGCTTCTAAGTACGCACGACAACTGTCACCAAACTAGTGAGAGAGGGACAGACGGGGGGAGCTAACAAAGGGATTGTAGAAGCGGGACCGTGAGAACGAACGACAAGAACGACTCGGAGAGCGGACGAGAAGGGACCCAACGACAACCGATACGAAGAGATTTGTTTGGTTGCATTTGGAATTACGTTTGTTTAAAGCTGCAAATGCATGTAAATAAATAACGTGAAAATATCGAAGCGTTTCTTCCACTCAACGTGCATCAAGCAACCATCTACACTGAAGAATTACATCGAACAATACTGTGCCACTCGATACTCTTTTTCACATGCTATTTCCTCTATCTCATTCTGCGTGTGGGTTAACATCAATAATAATAATAATAATAATAATAATAATAATAATAATAATAAAGCACAAGTGAAATACTGAAACAAGACCATTTTATCGTTTAATTTGCTCCTGAAATCCGCTTCTACGCCAACGGCCGCGCCGTACCGCAGTATTTGGCAGAGCAAGCTGGGCCTTGAGGCACGCGACTGATGCGGTTTGTGTTGGCTGATTGGGCAGGATATAAAGACTGAGTGTACGCCACTATGCTGTACGTCAACCGCGTACAGCACCTAAGATTCAAGACAAGCTCTACACTTTCAAAGCTATAAAGCGGACAAATTTGTGCAGTAGTGGGAGTGCGCTTGCAACAGCCGCTAGGTGTGACACCCGTCGGTTTAGCTCAATAGTGCGAACCTAGGCATTTGAATGTGATATGTGAGTGCAATGTCACCATCTCTAGCACGAACAAGAGGTGAAAAGAACATAGCAAAAGCAGACACCTTTCTGGTTATGCTCCCTCTCTATGCCCTTATTTTGAAGCACTACATTTAAAATCACAGAAGCGGGTCCAACTCGATCAAAGCCCACAGGGCATGCTCAAAGAACTAACTGCTTGATCTAAGTGCTTCCATTGAAGTTGAATAATTTCTATTTTTGTAGTTCTTTCTGCGTTTACCTCAAGAAAACAAAAACAAAAATTTCTTATTCATATGTTTGGGGAAATATTAACAAGGTCACTGAAGTTTATTACAAAGGGTCTTTCAGTTAATTTGCCTCAGATTGTAATAAAAAAAAAGTTCCGCAGGCGCGTTACAACGATGCAATCATATTAGTATTTACTGTCGTATAGACCATCTGGCATTTTTTTATTTAATTAACTCAGGCAAATAACTCTGGCTTATTGTTTACCCTACATTTAGGCTGTTCTTTTAAGCGAAAAATATTCATTCGAGAAGTTGAAAGCATTCGAACTAGTGTACGGGCAACGTACTTTAATAGTGCATCGGTTTCATTTTTTCCGGGATTTAAAAGGGGCCTTACAAGTTACAACACTTTTGAATATAGTCAGAGAACGGCGCAGGTCTATGGAGAATGCTCCTGTGAACATGTCAGGGAAATATTAATGCACTGCACGCACCACTCAATTTGGTTTTAAACACAGCTGGAAAGCGCCTGCTCTTAATTTCAGTAAGTGACGTCACCGGGGCTACGACTACGCCACTTGCTTTTTTTCAGTCCTTTAAGAGATGCACGCCCATTTCCTTCATTTGTTTAATTTAAAACGAACAAATAAAGCATAGCAGATTATCTCCCGTTCTCATGAAATCAGCCAACACTGCTCTTTTTTTTTTTCAAGCGAATTAGCCGGCGCCTCCACTGATGTCATTTGTTGAAAGAAGAGCGGGCGCTTTCCAGCTGTGCTCGGAACAATATCTTGGATTCCCTGGAGTGTGCAGTGCAATTATATTTGGCCCAAATGTTCACAGCAGCCCTTCACGACTGATCGGCACCTCTTTGACTCTACCCAGAAAAAAAAAAGAAAAGAAAAAGAATAGAGGGCTTCAAGCTTGCACTAAGCCGCGAGAAGCTCATGCACAGCGAAGCTAATCGGTGACATGCTTATTGCTGTGACGAGGTTGAACTTGACCACGTATTCCAGATCTGCTCCGCGCCGTCGATTTCGTTCTCGCGTAGCGGCAAGCATTCGATTTTCGGATCGCGGTTTCTTCCGTCGCGAGTGCGATTTAGCTTCGGGCTACCCATGGCTGCGTGCGTTTGTGCATAGCCTCGCGCCGTGAGAGGACGCATGCTCTCGCAGAGCTTCGCGAGACACTTTGCACCAGGCATATCAACGCATACAGGATTTTTCTTTCTCCTGCTTGCGGCCGCCAGCCGCCGTTTTGCCAGTGTATAGTAGTGGGCTTCGGCCATGTGCGCAGGAGAAGAAAGAAGCGCGCATGTCGTAGCGTCGTATGTGTTCGGGAACATCATCATCATCACCACTGTGCATTCGGCATTGCATAGTTCGCCCGGTCTCTTGGGGACATGAACTAAAGGTGATGAAATTTTTTTTTTTTTTTTGGTTCTCCGGACAAGGAACGATTTATTAAAAAAGCTTTGCTGTTTAAAGTGCTGTCGGACCCCTTAAAGAAAGTGCGCAAGGTTCGAATATACGACGTGACTGGGCACTTGCGTGCAGTGACATCAGCTCCTTCGAACATATACCAACAAGCAATCGATGATGCACATAGACCGTACGCATCAAGTAGCCGAGAGGGCGTAAAGTGTGGCCACGTCTTATCAATACTCTTGTGGCGTGTCCAGTGCTGTATGCCTTCGCGCATCACCGATCATCTTGTTGTAGCATGTTTGAGAGTGCTGATGACAAGTCTTGGAAACGCTTCGTCACGTGGTACTTTTTCGAATCTCCCAGACCTCTTTAGGAGCCCGAAAACGTAAAACCACTGAACCTATTACCATGATTTTACATTATCAGGACAATAATTTACATGCTGCAAAATTCCCAATTGAGCAATTTGTGTTTAACGCAACTGCTTGAAACTTAGATAACTATAATGTTAATTACCTCAGTTCATTGAAACAATAGCCTGAGATGGACAAGAAAACAGTCAACAATACCAATATGGTAGCGTCCTTGAAGTTCACTCGTGAATTTTTATAAACCCTGGCGTAATTGTTAACTGACGCACCCTGCGTGGTACCGTGTTTTGGACAACCTCTTTCTGCTTCCGGTCGACAAATCACGAAGCTAACAAAGCTACCTGCTTCATTTAACGGTTAAAGGGATGTTCATCCTACTGGAGCTGTTGTCATGAAACTCCTTTTTTAAAACACAAACACCGACTGGCTGTGCGATATATTTCTGCGCACAAATTGAAACATTTCAGTAGAGTTTAGCAATAGCGAAATAAAAACCGATATACAGGGCGTCCCACTTAAACGTAATGTACTTTTTTAAACGTAATGTTAGTTAGGTTTTAAAATGAAGGAGCGTGCTAGCGAGTTGCAACAAACTCGGCCGTGGTAAAGGATCAAGTCTCCTAGTATTACGAGTTTTTTTCATTCATGATCAATTAATTAGAATAAACTAATTACGAACTTTCTATTTGTTCGCTCAGTAAGAATTGTCGATACCACAAATTCATATTTGCGTGCGCCCAATTCCTTCACAATGCCAATGCCCCGAAAGTTGTAGATCAAATAAAAAAAAATTCCTTTAAGCAGCATTGATAGGTATTTTGATACGTACCGTTAAAGAAAGCCCACGAAATGTAAAAGTAACCACGTGACAGCGCCACTAATTCGGCGAAAAAAAAACTATACATGCCCTTGTACCTGCAGCGCTGTAGCAATCAGACGCGAGTGACGACGAAAGTGCATTATTATGCTCCGTAGTGACGTCGCATAAAGAAGTGTTTTTTATTAAATGTGGGAACATGGGAATGTAGGCTGCATAAAGATATTATTCTCTTCGATTCGTCGAATGAAGCCCGCGCATGCACAAACACGCATCTTGTGGCCACCACAAACGCCAAAGATTGTCTCGGACAGCGCTGCAGAGACAAGCGGACGTTCTTCCTGATCGGCTGCCTCGAAGCGCTAATTTAGTGGCGCTATCAAACGGTATTGTATATCGCAGGGTTTCTTTCACGGCACATACAAGCAGACCATTTCACATTTCAATTGATCTACAAGTATCGCAGCGAAAATGTCTCATTAGTTTCGGCCAGTTTATTGATTTTGGAAACGAAAAAAGAAATCGTAACACTAGGGCACTTGATCCTCAACATGTATAAGTTTTTTGCAAATCACTAAGACGCTCCATCATTTTTGAAAACCTGGTTACACTTAGGTGGGACATCCTGTATGTGTCGGGGCAACCAAAGAGAGAAAATGTATGGTACTCAGCTCATAAGACAGAACTATATCTTGCATACTCATGCCACACCAAATACAACAAGGAGATTTAAAGCACATAACAAAATAACACACTGCAATCTAAAGTTCGGCAGCAATAAAGGTATCACAGTACACCTTTGCTTTGTTAGATTATGACTAAATGTGCAAAGAAATGGCAACTAGGGTCGTTATCGGCTGCTACACGAGAAAAGCAACTTTGCACTGCTGGCAAGTAGCAGTTTCAGATTAGCTTATACCACGATATAAGCCGCCCTTGATTGCTACATAACCAGCCAAAAGCGAAAATAGACATTTGCTTCTTAATTCGCACTTCATGACTGTGCGAAAAAAAAAAAAACATTCCTGAAACCTTATACAAAGAGTGAAGGGAGACTCATAACAAAGTAAACTACGTCCCAAAGCATTTAAACGGCGAAAGTAAATGTGTAATACACGACAAAAGAACAAGAAATGAGCAAATTGTAATAAGTCAGAGTCCATATGCATGTCACAGTTCCTAGAATGCGCGAAACTTCCTTACAGAACATGTTGAGGCAAGAGAAATTGTTTTTATCAGGATGACACTACAGCAGCCATGTCTGCCTTGAAAATAAAAAAACTTCACATTTAATACGAAAATGTACTTAACAGTTGCCGTCTGCAACCAAGCCATATTCCCGGAACACACGCGTAGGCCAAGGATCGGGAGCGCGGTCGAATCTTGCACTTGGATAGAAGAGGGGAGAAGAAAGTCCCAAACCAACTTCTCGACGCAAAATACGTCAGCTGGCTTGGTGGCAGTGCACTTTCCTTCTTTTTTTCTTTGCAGCGGCCTCCTGTCGTGTCTGTCTTCTCCTGGGACATACAAAAGAAAGAAGGGCGCCATACCATGAGAAAAAAAGAAAAAAATAGAACAGACGGAGAGGACGGTAAATTCTCCAACATTTGTAGGTACACCGATTGTTAGCTATCAGGATGGCAGTAAACGAAAGAAAAATAAACGCGCAGTTGAAGAGAGCAAAGATGAAAACTATTTACTAGGGTAATTAAACGGTCTGAATAAAGCATAACCACACACTTCGCACAGCCGCCGACTTCGCTCGCATGACGGACATCGCGCTCCCTTTCGCGGTCAGTCAGGTGACTTTCGTTCAGTTCGTTTTTCCCTCGCTTTTATTTTCGTTTTGCCTTTTTTTTTATTTTTGCATGTGACGACTTCTCCGGCAGCTCCGGGCACTTGCGCTCATGCGCATTGTCACGAACGCACAAACACATGCGCCCACGAACACTTCTCAACGAGTTTTCAACAAGGCAGAGTGGCCCCCAGACCGAGAAAGCTTTCTTCTAGGCCGCCCAAGGAGAGATTCTTGTAAACACGGAAATATGAAGGGGGGGGGGGGGGGAGTGCACGATAACTGTCTCTCCGGAGAGGACACCTCAACCGCTACACTCAAGGGGAAGGGGAATGAAAGAAAAGGAACGAAAGAGGGAGTTCGAAGCACACGCACACACAAACACACAAGTCCCACCGAGTCAGTCCGCAGCGAATCTAGGCCGTCTAAACATTCACGCAGTGAAAGAGGGGAGGGGGAAGAGAGTGACAGGGAAAGGAATAAATATAAATAACTAAAGGGTTTGCCAGACGTCACGTACACGGTTCTGATAAATGCTTAAATAGCATTTCTGCAGTGTTTGAGCCCCTCCAACACAGTCGGTATCCCCACCACTTCCAAGCGGCGCGCGCGCGGAGCCAGGACGGCGAGAAAAAAGAAAAAAAAAAGAAAATAAAGGACGCTAGATTTTCACATTCTGCACGGCCGTGACAAAGTGAAGAGATCGCGGTATGGCCATGGCTGCCTGAACAGCTCGCGGTGCCTGTTATGTTGCCGCCTCATAAGGCGATCGTGCAGAAGAGACGGCGTAGCACCGTACGCTATACAAAGCTTCTTCTCGGCTCTCTCTCTGCATGGTCTTGGACAGCAATTATCAATGGAAAGCAAACTGCTCCCATTGAGCGGCTGGTCTCCCACGCTGGCCCCCAGGGGTTCCTGGTACGAGACCCTTCCCTTTCGCTGAACGTCGCTCGGGGGGGTCGCGGCTGCGCGACCATACTTGTCCTCTCAGTGGCCGTTTCGGGAAGAGCAGCTCGGACGCGTAGGAGGACAATGCATGAGAAGTGCGCCCTCGCTTGAAGCGACAATGCGCTTGGCCCAACCAATTCTTTAACGACCGGCATGCGCTCTCGGCGCGCCGACTGGAACAAAGGGTTGAGTCGCAGAAGTGCACGATCCGAACTGCGGGAAAGGCGAAGACACGCTGTGTTCCTGGAACGACAGGGTTCGACTGGATGAGCGTGGGAGATGGCCCGAATGCCGCAGGGCTGCTACGATACCGATATTTCGATTGATGAGAATATCTGAGAGCGTGGGATAAGGAGAGGGAGAGCCATGATGGGAAAGAATGCCAAATGCCTGTTTAAACTGCAAGACGCTGCTGTCGGGATTAGGGACAGCCCACTAGGGAGTGGCTTAATCTGAGGATAAACAGATTGGATGACAGAAGGTTGAGGCGGACCAGCAGTGGCCACCTCCCCTTTTTCTTTGTCACCGCAAGGTACTAAAGACTGGACGGGATTCGTTTCCCTTCAGTCTAGGCTGTAATCACTTAACTGATCGATCAGTAAGGACTCCGTACGATGCAACTTCTGTCTGGCCGTAACCACTCGGTGGTCGAACAGTGAGACTAGGTTCGTTGTATGTAGTAACAGTGTTCTAGGCTCTAACTTAAGAAAAGTTAAGTAGAAGAGTAAGACGCTGTTGATGTCTGTGTTATCATCAGTGTGCTTCGGCAAGATGTACATATGACTGTAAATATTTGCTGCAATATACCCTTCAAGTTCATTACCTCCAACCTGCCTCCTGCTTCATCGACGTCGATCATCTCCTTGACGGACTTCAATCCACATCAAGGAGAAAACGAACAAGAAAAAATAACTGTGCCCACCTTTCCCACTAAGAGGCCTGGGTGCAACAGCCCGAGCCCGCAGTGGCGCCAGTCGGATATGCAGCGTTCATTGTTCGCGTCGACCTGCGAGGTTGCTTTGCCGCTGCAATATGTCAACGGCTGATGCACACACACATTCCTGGAATGCACGCAGTGGACGGAGCTCTCGGTTTGAGCGCAAGTGCTGGCAAGGGGATTTGAGGCACAACAGCGTGGAGCGAGGAATTATCCGCGAGCACAGGACAAAAAAGGTCTACGCGAATGTCGCGGCTCGTAAGTGTGTCACCTTCGAACCAGCAGAAGAAAGAGCGGTTTTCGACGTGCGGTGGATCGCCGAAGTATATTGTGGAAAGTTCACTTTCCATACGGCCTCATCTAGCGAGTCTCTCCGGCCCTGTCCGTCACCACAAGATGTTTCGAAAGCTCTTCTGAGCTACCCCCTGATGGGACTGTTCTACGAACATGTTGGACACTCGCCCCTCTTTTTCGTTTTCCCATGCATTCTTTCCTAAAGGAGCACTAAAATTGACGGTCACTGCCTCACCTGTGCTATTTGGGAGTCACGCATATTTGCATGCAGAGAATATTGTGGTGGCATCACGAGACTCTCGGACGGCCACGGCCCCTGCATCGACGTGGTTCAACATCAAACCCCCCCCCCCCCCCCCCCCTTCTTGCTCTGCCCCCCTCGTGCCACCCTCTTCCCTCTGCCTGGTCACTGCGCGTGCTTACACACGTTAATGCACCTGCAGCTACACTCTGTTTGAGTAGTTCGTGCAGCGCAGCCAAGGCCATGCGACCATGACCGAAGTAGCGGCTGGAATAAACGTTGCGGGAAGGCCTACTTACAATTTTTTAATCGGTCGACTGATATCTCACATTCTACAGACCTATTTAAACACGTCACTAGAATGAGCGCATAGATGCATTCTCAAAGGCAATACAAAAAGAATTGTTTAGCTCGATTCGTACATTTTTTTAAAAGAAAAAGCATATTATCCATTTTAGTTTTTAGGCCAGTTTACAAGACAGATCGAAATAATTTGCAGGTGATAATATACAATGACGCAGCGTTATTATACTGATTGTACAGAAAGATAACTTGATGGATACGTGACCTATAACAGAAAAACACATTTTAATACTAATATCTTTATAACGTCATTATGAATATAGCTACGGCCATAGTTTTGTGAGACCTGCATGTATCTCCATAAAGACATTCTACGGGCTAAATCTCACACCCCTACGTGCAAATTTGTAGAAGCTATTCTCATCTAGCTTTAAAAACACGTGTTTCAAACAATAGCAATTCGGCCGGATATCTTACTCCTATATCTTTCTGTAACAGACCCGATTCTTCTAGTACTACTCAATTCTACATAAGCGATATTGTTATTTGTTAAATCGTACCAAAATTTACTTGATTTTGACAAAAATAACACACGCACTTCAAAAAGTATACTGGTTCACTCACCGACGCAGTCGTTGTGCCTGGTATGCGTGGCTGACATTCGATCACTCCCCAACACTCGCACGACGTAGGTTCCAGCGACGCTCTGCTGTTGTCGACCACAGTGTCCCTTGGTGTTCATCGCTGCTTGTAACGTTTACAAGATGCACGAAACGATTTGATTTTTCCTAACCGCGGCCGTAGGCCTGCCACTTCGCGTAAGCAACGCAACGGTTCGACTGTGCAGCTAGGATCGGCGCCATGTTAGGTTTGAGAGGCCTTGTCGGGCTGCGACGTCACTCCTCCAGCAGCCAATGAGAGCTGCCGGGCGCGGTCAGGCGGTGGTACCGGAGGATTTGCGGGTAGCTACCGGAGGGAAATACGAGCTCCGGTCGTTGTTCGCCGGAGGACAATCATGGAAGGCGCCCCGTTTCCCTCCGTGCTTCACGCGCCGGATTGAAACCGCGGCGAGGCCTCGCACGTACTCCGGCACATCCCGATGCGTCGGGAATATGGCGACGTCACAGGAGGTTAGCGGAGTATTATCGTGCAAGACCTCCCAGCTGGGTATATTTTCGTTTACAGTGGCCGCGGGTCGAGAGTGGGTCGGCATCGTGTGGACGCACACGGCGAGCCCCTGAACAGCTCCACTATTAAAGTACAGTGCCTTCACCCAGACACTTCTATATACACTCGTGTGCGTAACGCCGATTCTCATTTAATGTTGCTGAGGTGCGCAGATCGGTGAAACGATAGAGAACAGAGAATGTCTCTGGAGCCAACGTTTCGACAAGTGTCTTCGGAGGACAGCAGTTGCCGTCCTGACGGTGGCATAAATAACCTTTGACAGCCTGACCACGGGCACTGTTTCTCATCAGTACCACTCTTCTGCGAGCAGCATGTCGTGGTCATTCATTCCCTTACTGCGAGTGTGGTACGCCTAAGCACACCTGAATCCCACGTTCTCACTACACTTCAGATAGTCCCTAAAGCTGCGTGTCTTACTTCGTATCTTATAGAATGGATTGCTATAGCATTCATTGCTTCGCCCTTCTGGCGAAATTGTGACTATTTTATTGTGCTAATAACTTCAGTCTCAGTTTCAGTTTATTTCAACATCAAGTTGCAACGTACAGTGATGTTGTGGCAGTGGACAAAAGCCTCTAAAATGGGCTTGAAAGCGTCCACTGACCATAGCCTTTGACAGAGAGCAGCACAATGAAACATAACAATTCGCGTAGCAAGTAGCATAACGCAGTACAGCAGTGTAGTAAAAAATAAGTATTTAACAGTGCATGTCGCACAATTTTACGGTGACGCGCATATACGCGCATTGCTTTGAAACGATGAGAGTAACGTGTACGCTCAGGCCATGCCATCGACTCGCGCATCGCGAACATTGGCCTTCGTCCGTAAAAAGCAACTCGACAAGCAAAAGGCTCTGTCGATCGTGCATGCTTGATGTACCCGTCCGTTAGATATCTGTTAAAAATGTGTCTCTTAAGTCTGTTAAAAATGTCTCTTAAGTCTGTGGTGTGCTTTTGTCGCTAGAAAGCAACTCAAATTCACGGGAAAATGGAAACGAGGCAACACGGCGATTTTTACGCGAGTCGACCACAGTTCCGCACACTGGCAATGTATATACGAGGTCTGTTAGAAAAGTATCCGAACTTTGGACGAGAAAATAAACTGGCATAACTGTAGCGTGGAAACTTAATCACCCTCAAATAGTCTCCTTGGAAGCCACACACTTCTCCCAGCGGTGCTGCATTGTTGGAAGCATTCCCACAAGGCCTCTTTCGCTCAACTGTCGTTGCAGCCGTCCTCTCTTGTCTGAGATTGCGCTCCTTTCAATAGCGTCTTGATGTGAGGCCGGCTTTAAACCGGTTGTACCACTCCTTAAATTTGTGTGCTGCTCATAGCACTCGTCACCGAAAGCCATCTGAATCTGCCGAATGGTTTCCACTTGGCTGTCGCCCAGTTTGTGGCAAAATTGATTCAGTAGCGCTGCTCCAGTCGCTCCGTCATTTTCCTTGCAACAAAAAATTCGCCGCGTATCTACGTGCTTCGCCGCAAATGTCGTCGAAAGACGATAGTTTTCTGCCGGCCGAACGACGCTGCGTGAGATATGGACGCCATCTGGCAGCGCCGTCGGGAAACATGCGCTTGTGCAGAATCCCTGGGAACTTCCTGGCGGCAGCAACAAATCGTCGGCAGAGGCGTTTTTCGTGCACTAGGGTCTTTAGAATTACGTATCTATGTATTTTTTTCTAGTCAAGGAACACGCACCTAATACGTATGATGTTGCGCCTCAGGTGTGCGTAATATTTGCTTTTGATCGACAATGTTCACAAGTATGTACGCAGCTACCAGTTCAAGATGGCTCGGCGTTAGGCAAGTGCTTAAACTTTGGCCGTGTGGCTGAGTCGTGTGACAGCCGACAAAAGACAGACCAAAATTTCTGCGTTCAAGTATCCCAAGAAAGACTAACGTCTTTAAAAAACCGACGACAGCCCTGCGCACTACCTCACTCAAACGCTGAGTCCCAGCGACTGACAGCAGGCGGGAAAACCATTCGCGCATGCGCACGAAGGTTCAAGGTCGGCTGATGCAAGCGCGCTTGTTTCTTATCTATGAGGTGTTCGCGAAAAAAAAAAGTACTTCTTTAACAGTCCTCGTATATATACTTGAGACCGCCTGCGGGGGCGGTGACAGTGCGTCTTTTTCTTCCTTCAGACAATCAATGTTTTGGTTAGAAACGGTGTTACGCAGTTTTCGGCATGTACGAATACACGCGGAGTGCACAGCGGCAGGTAGCACTGGGAAGACATCGCAGAGCAACAGCAAAAAAGTTGCAGGTAATACAGGCTGACATACGGCAAGTTTCGGCTTTCGGCGTCCTGAAGAGCATGGCGGATGACGCTTAGGGGGATGTCGACAGATAGCGCTCTACATTTTGAGTAACCCCTATCGCTATAGCAAAAAATTACACCATCTCCCGCTAAAGGGGACCATGAGGCGATGCGAAGCAGCACGGGGGGTGCACACCGCGTTTGCATCGGTTTGACTAGGTGTTTCCGTTAATGGAGTACCTGCTTATCATGTGTTGCAGTATCCGAGAGTTTTTGTAGCGTTAGCGACACTGGCCTAGCCAAGCCCGTTTCGCGCGGCACATCGAGAGCCGTGCTGCGCATGCGCAAGGATCAGTGATGTCACACAGCTTGCGCACCGGAGCCACCGGAGCCGGCACCTCTCGCGCATTCCGCCGCCGCCGCGCGCGACTCACCGCCGCCGGTCTGCGCATTCCAGAGGAGTGACGTCGTAGCCGTGGTAGGCGCACTGGCGCCGGCGCGCGCTCGCTGTGCAGTCGCCGTCTGACACTGCGCTGGAGCCGCTGCGCTTCTGACTGGCGTTTGCCAGTGTGGTATAGCCATGGAGAAGGAGAGCGCAAATGCTGCTCAACAGCCCAGAAGAGCGGAGACGCTTGACTCATCGGATGCCGAAGTAGTTGCTTGGCAATTAGCGGTTGAGCGTAGGAGGAATGAACAGAAGGCTAAACGTGCTGCGGAGACACTGGAGCAAAGGGACGAACGTCTAGCAAAGCGGCGTCGCCAGGAGGCTGAGCGACGTGCCCTACCACCCTGCAGCAACAACAAAACGCCGTCGATGACGTCAAGGCTCGCCGATCGACTGAATATACTGTGAAACTCAGCGAAAGCGCCAATGCGACTCGGACCTTCCAGACGGACTTCGTAAACAATCCGTTTGGATATGTGTGCGACGTGTGCGAACGACTATGGCACATGAAAGACTTGACGCCGCTGAGTAGTGCCATGCGTGAAACGTTGAGTTTAGCGGCGGCGCCGCAGTGGGCTGAAACCGTGGCGCGGGTTTGTACAACGTGCAAGAACTTTCTCGTTAAGCAGAAGATTCCACTCTTTAGCGTTACCAATGGGTATCGTTACCCGGCCATGCCGCCAGGTCTACCGGTTCTGAACGATGTGGCCGAACGTTTACTTTCGCCACGCATTCCCTTCGTTCAGATCCGTCGTCTAATGAACTGCAGAAATGGTCAGTTTGGCATTAAGGGACCCGTGGTGAACGTGCCGGTAGACACGGACGAGATGCTAAAGCAGTTGCCTCGCGGCTTGGCAGACGATAAGTGCATAGTGGTGAACATAAAGAGGAGAATGTTTGCCAACCAGGAAAGCTAAGAATAATCAGCTCAACCTCTAACGCTACGTATATCCTGGCATAGCCGAGCTAAGCCACTGCAATATTTTTTTTGTAGATGTCCACGTTGAAATCTCCCACCATGATGAATGGGTCGTTCTTGTACACGTTGTCGTATTCCATCATTGCTCTTTGTAGGTACAATTCTTCGTTCCCTTTGCAGAGCTTGGGTTCCAGGTACACTGTCATGATCACGGAGCTCCGGTCTAGGGAATCCCAGCGCAAACGGCAACGTCGGCGGGAAACTGCTACGGATGAAGCGCGGGCTCGACATGCCGAAACGCAACGGCAGCGTCGGCAAGCAAACCCCGCCTTACGCAACGCCGACGTCACGTGGAGAGGGGGAGTAGAGAGGAGGTGTGTGGAGATGGCTTGCGCAGTAAGGATGGTCACGCCGCAAACCACCACCACCATAAGCTGCTTCGCATCTAATAAAACACACTGCGGCTGGCGAAGGCTGCAGTGGACAGGTCAGCCCTATTGTATAGTCGTGCGCGGCACGTATCGTTCACAAGCGGAAGGCGAAGTTGCCACTTACTCTGGAACCCTCTTTGTCAAAGACCTCACTCTCCTTGCAGATGTTCGTCATGGAGCAGATTCGCTTCCGTTGGCCGATACCCGACATCACCCATTCGCTGCCACCCGCAGCGCTTGAGTACGGGTGTAGGGTTACAGTAACTTTACACCCGGCAGCCACGCCAAGTTATGACATTGAAGCATGGTCAGGTGACGCCGTAGGCACTGTATCTATCTGCCTCACGGCCGCCCACCTGGTCTGTGAAGTTGAGAAAGAACGGGCAAGGGAGATTTTCCGGTCGGAATATCTTCGCTCCCAGCAAGTATTTTTTGAAAATTTTTTTTCTGCTGCGTATTTCTCAGGGGCCTTCAATAACAAGCCGTTTTCAAAACCACGCGTGAGGAGTGGATCAGGACTCCTCAAAAGAGCTGACTGTCCGACTGCACTGCCTCCATGATCGGCCCTCATTTTTGACCTCGGAGACGAAACCGTTGAGGGGCACGGCTGAAAATTTTCGACACTTAGGACAAACACCACTGTAAATAATAATACGCTATGTGTGACCATCAGCAAACAAGACTGAAACGGACTGCATGGCACCTCATCATCGCAAACGACGTTAAAGAATGCGACAGTCTCTGTAGCGGTAAAGTGCGCACTGCAGCCGCTGCCTTCGGCGCGTAACAAAGTGCAGTAACGTTGGTCAGATCACTGAAGCTGATAAGCAGCAATAAACAAATCCATCATAACGTTTGAAGCCGTGAACACGAAGTCTAGACAAATGCATGTAGTGTCCATCATCCCCACGGAAGCTGAACGATCGCAGCGCCAGAGTTCCCACAAGTATTTTGCGTGGGAAACTATATGTGTTAGGGTGAGCACTTACACGAGACACGCCTTTGCACATCATCGGGTGCGGCTCATATATATCACGTGTACGGTTGTATCTGCGCGGACCCTTGGCTTGGCATCTCGTAGTATAGCGGAGAGCATCCGCAGGTCGGCCCAGGCTCAATTACTTCCGCTGTTGTTCTTGTGCTCTCGTCGACGTCGTTCAGATCCACAGTGCCCGATGTGCAATCTGCCAGACGACGTGGTAATTTCGTGCACGGCGTTATTCTTGCACTGCATAGATGGCGGGTGTTCGTTTTCTTTTCGCAGGATTTGTCGTCAGTGTGACTGCCGTTGACAAGCTTGCAAAGGGACACGAGTGTTTCCGGGACGGAAAAACACAACGCGCACACCTGTTCCCCGCAAGTTTCGTCCCCTAGTGACCGCCGACGCCACGCAGCACCTGGCCTCGGCGCGCCTTGCTACTCTAGCGACGCATACGACGAAGCCGCCATCGCCGAGACACGTCGGGTTTGTAGCCATGAGTCCACCTAGGAGCCGAAGCTTCGTACCGCGAGGCTCGACGTGCTGCTGAACGAGATCTGCGGCGACGATCAGATCCAGCATACTTGAAACCGCTGACCTAAAGAAAAGATCCGGAGCTCGGCGTGAAACTTTGATGGGCCTCGCGAGGCGTTTCCCGCAGCCTTGGACCACGACAAAACGCGGGCGTGCCAAGCCGGACTAGCTTAGTGCTCATCAGCTTCACTGCTTCACTTGCCTCGCACCACTAGTGCAAGCTTCGCTAATTTTCTTGATGCCATGGAAGGAGGAAGGGAGGTTAACCAATAGGCGTCCGGTTGGCTATCCTGGTTTGGCGCAATGCGACGCTGAATGTTCATAGGGACTGACGACTGGTTTTCATCTGTCGACTTCGGGTCGTTTATTTTCCTTGGGGCATCCGATGTCTAACGCATGACACGTCATTTAATTGCTTTACGGCACATTCTGTCATTGACGAATCATGTCCGGCGCGTTCGCAAGGTGTATGGCACCTTTCCCGAATTTCGGGGGTGATATGTACGCCCCCACCCTGCCACGGTGGTCGAGTGGCTATGGCACTCGGCTGCTGATCAGGAAGTCACGCGATCGAATCCCTGCCGCGGCGCCTGCATTTCGATGGATGCGAAATGTTGAGACCCGTGTACTATATGCGATGTGAGTGCACCTTAAAGAACCCCAGGGTGGTGGAAATCTCCACTACGTCTTCTCGTAATCATATCGTGGTTTTGGGACGGAAAGCCGCAGAAGTAAATCGACATACGCACCCGAAGTGTGCTACGAAATAGACGTGCGTTCTAGTGACGAGAAATCATTGAACAGGGAACGTCGCTGAAGTCAGCGTTTCAAAAAAAGAAAGACTCGTTTTTGTCATGACTGCCGTGAAGAAGGCTCGTTGCAGGTATTTTTCATGACTTGGAGCCTCCATCTTCCTTCTGCAGTGTCTTGCGTGGTGTCCTGGGCACTCGAGTACCTGGGCGCACAAAACAACATATTGTTACGCGAGTATATTTGGAGCACGAGCGTACTTTTACCGCAGGTTTGATGTACATATATATGAAAATCTGCGCCACCGTCAGATTTTATTCCCAGTGGATCATCATCATCATCAGCCTGTTTAGGTCCACTGCAGGACGAAGGCCTCTCCCAACGATTTCACAATCCACCCTATCCTGAGTGAGTTGGTTCCACTTTATGCCCGCAAACTTTAATTTCATCGCTCCGTCTAACCTTTTGCCTGCCTCTGTTGCGTTTACCCTCTCTTGGTATCCATTCCGTCGCTCTTACTATCCATCTGTTATCTTTCCTCCTCATGGCATGTCCTGCCCAGGTCCACTTCTTTCTTTTAATTGATATAATAATATCGGCTACTCCTGTCTGTTCTCTGATCCATTCCGCTCGTTTTTGATCTCTTAGCGTTACCCCAATCATTTTTCTTTCCATTGCACGTTGCGCGCTCCTTAGTTTCATCTCTAGTGTTTTCGTTATCCTCCACGTTTCTGCACCGTACGTTAGTACTGGGAGAATGCAGTGATTGAATACGTTTCGCTTTAGTGAGAGCGGTAAGTTTCCAGTCATGATTTCGTAATGCCTTCCGAATGCGCTCTAGCCATCCTTATTCTACGGAGAATTTCTTTTTCAGCCCAGTGGATATGCCTGGCAAAATCGATAGGTGCAATTTTGTAAATTTCACAATGTTCCGTAAAGAAAATAGTAATAATTGTGGTACATTTGAGGAAAGGACGACATTTTCTGCAGTCGAGAACATGGCTCAGCCTCATTAGGTACGGGGTGAATCAAAGGAAAGGGTGGAGACCGCCATAGTGGAGGCCTCCTGTAAGTTGGCCACCACAATAGTTCTGAAGTTCACCACCACAATAGAAAGTTTTCGGGGGTTTGCTGGGGTGTGTGCTTGCGTGTTTGTGTGTTTGTACTGGTATACATAGATATGTGTGTGTGCCTGCTACATCCCTGATGCCTATTTTATTCCATTTTGTCTTCGCACGTCCACTCCGGCATAGGAAATTATATATTTCATTACTCATTGCACATCATGCAATCGCGATTTGTTACAGCCGGCGATTTCTTTTGTTTTTTCATATTCACGTACGTCGCAAAAAAAAAAATAAATAAAGATACTTCTGTGTGTCGGAAGGTTTTCAATAATGTCTTTGACCCTAATTTCTACCACACAACTTTCGGGCAACGCGCCGAACTCGGCACGCAGAGACATATCTTAGCGAGAACGGAGAAGTTAGAACGACTCGCTAAAAGACGATTTTCCACGCGCGCCGACCTTACTTGCAGAGCAATTTTAGAAACCGTGACGTCCTGGATGTCTAACTGTAGACGCATTTAACGTGTAAATAAACAATATGATGACATACTTTCCAGCGACTTGGCGTCTTTTTAACGGAACAGCTTTATTTCGTAATATTTTAAGGCTGCCTATTGAAATGATTATTTGTTCTAAAATTTCGTGATGAATAGGGGACATGCGCATGTGAGCTACAACCGTGAATTCTAGGATGTTAGAGAGCCGCCTCTTTATGGCAGATAGGTATTTCTGCGAATTTGTGAATAACCGCGAGGGGATGTATGTTTCGTCTGGTACGTCTTCTGTACTAAGCTTGGTGTTGGGGCTCCCTGAAACATTAAAGAATATGAGTTGGGAGCTAGGGACACATAAAAAATAAATAAAGCAACAACAAAAGACGGTGGTCCGGCGGTTGGCTTCCAGGTCGCGCCTGGTCGTTCCCCTCAGCGACAGAGAACGGCGGGAGCTCAAGGGATTGCTCGACGATGACGTCGCAATCGCTCAACGGCGCCTCAACAGCGTACGGGGTTTAGGCGGTGACATGTGAAGCAAGCCATCATCTGTGATCCCTTTATTGGGACCATGACGTCGAGGCGGGGCTGCGTAACGCGAAAAGACAACAACGGGCGTAATGGGAGGCGAGTGGAAGTTCTACGAATCATGGCGCGATGAAAGGCGGGCGCTATTCTACGGGCATTGGGGTGGCAGGGAACGCGCGGTTTTCAGGCGGCGGTCGTCGTGCATTTCCACTCGAGCTGCTCATTATACTGCGTGGCTACATAACTACATGCATCCTGAAAGGAACCAGATATCCCAAAGGCGAGAGTCTCGAGAGTGCGCAATCCATGTGAAAATATTAAACGAAAATTTTCAGCTGCTCTGTTTGGGTAGAGCAGCCAACGGACAGGCACAGTTACCAGTCCGACTTCTGTGCGAGCTGTGACCAGCTTCGCGAAGCTTTAGTCCAGCTGAAATACCCATTTGGTTTTGTTGAAGTAGCCGTTGAAGAAGCTGATGCGCTGAAGCACAAAGGACATGTTTCGTCGAAATAAGCAGTCATTGCTTGAGAAGTAATCTTGCCTAAGCACTTCTTCCTGACGTTTCTTGCTGTTTCGCTTGGTTATGTTGCGCCTCTTTAGGGTACGTGGTGTTTCTTGAACGCGCGTGTTATTGTGCGATAGCCAGGGGCACTGTTTAAGTTGCTTTGAATGGTTTCTTGGGCGCTGTACTTCTGCAGATAGCCGTGAATGTTACTGTTGGCCGGTGCATGCTGCTTCTCATATATCAGTTATTGGTTTGCTCACAACTGAGTGATACCACACAGCAACAGTGGTGGCTGTGATCAGATTGATAATAATAATAATAATAATAATAATAATATAATAATAATAATATAATAATAATAAGAATGTGAGCGCGATCTATGAACTACTCTTCTTCATCTCTAGGCATCATCATCACTTGTATTTCTTCCTCATCTGTACATATCATCATCACCTGGACGATCCGATTTTCGTCGTCGCAGCTCGCGGCTTAGGGCTACCTTAGGCGAACACCCAAGGGCAATAATCTCCTACAGGCGGTATCGGACTGTTCATTGGAACTGATTACGGATCCGCAGTTCCCGACAAGAACGGGCACGTCGGTAGCCCGAGACTCGACTCCGGACTTGGCGTTCGTCAAGAACGTTCGTACAGCAGGGTGGCAAAATCTGCAAGAGAATCTATAGGTAGCGACCACTTCGTGGTGGCTATTACCCTAGCTGTCAATGCGGCTCCCCTCAGGGAATTTAAGGTAACGGACTGGGATGCCTTTCGAAGATTGCGAAGGGAGGACCAAGATGAATACGGCAGCTTAGAGAGCCTTCTTGCAAGGCTCAAGGAGGATGCAACCAAGGTTGCAACCAAGGTTGTCAACCAAGGTTGTCAAAACGGACCTGAAAGTTGATCGGATGGATTCTCACCTCGCGCACCTCTTAGAGGCCAAAAATTCCATCCTAGCCCGGTGGCGGACGCAGAGGCTCAATCGCAGACTCCGAAAGAAAATTGCGGAACTCAATCGCGAGATCGAAGCTTATTCTATTGAACTATCCAAACAGCAGTGGGGCGAAGTATGTTCTTCGGTTGATGGACAGATGAGAGTGGGGGGCAAATGGAACCTCCTTAAACAACTACTTGATCAGTCGCAATCCAAAGGTAACCAGAGATTCGCTATTGACAGAATTGTACATAGTGAAAAGGCGAAGGTGTGTCTGAAACAGCCTTCTGCAAGGGTTAGCGGATACCTATCTTCCGCTGGGTCCTTCCGGTGACGCGGACTATCCTCGTTACCGGGGGGGAACGGTGGCGGAGCTGGACGCACCTTTCACTGAACCAGAAATTTGGGAGGTTCTCCAGGAGCTCAACGGACGCTCAGCACCGGGCCGGATGGAATCTCAAATAAGCTCCTACGTAACTTGGACGGTAAATCCATCCAGAAGCTAACCGAGGAAGTCAACAAAATCTGGGAGACGGGGCTTGTCCCCGAATCCTGGAAGACTGCCTCCGTGGTGCTTGTTCCAAAGCCAGGGAAACCTTTAGCACCGGAGAACATGCGGCCGATCTCGCTTACGTCCTGCGTAGGAAAGGTAGCTGAACATGCGATCCACAATAGGGTGTCCCGGTACATCGAAATTAAAGAGCTATTTCCGCAAAACATGGTGGGATTTAGGCCTTCCCTATCTGCAGAGGACGTCATGCTCCTCATTAAGAGACAAATTATTGACAACTACACCAGAGATACTAGAGGCATACTAGCTCTAGACCTGGCAAAAGCTTTTGACAGCATCTCTCACAAGTTTGTGCTTGAGGCAGTCTCGGATATGTGTCTGGGACAACGTTTCCACGCATACGTTAGCTCCTTTCTCAGGGAACGCAGGGCTTTCATTAAGATCGGCCAACTAAAATCCGTCGAATTTACCTTGGGAGCGAGAGACATTCCACAGGGGGCCGTCATCTCTGCTCTTCAATATTGCCATGAAGGGCCTCTCCGAGCGACTCGACACGGTTCGCGGGATTAACCATGCTCTCTACGCGGACGATATCACTGTGTGGTGCACGGGAGGGTCCGATGGCGAGGCAGAGCAGGCACTTCAACAGGCACTCAACGTTACGGAGGGCTTTCTAGTCGGTTCGGGATTGAGCCTGTCGCCTGCCAAGTCCGAGTTGTTACTGTACCGACCCACCCGACAAGGGATGAGGAACCTCACTCCTCTAGAGCACATTCCAATATCTCTATACACACGTGACGGGCAGAGAATCCCCAGGGTAGACTGCATCAGGGTGCTCGGACTGTTGCTGGAGTCGAAGGGGGGCAACTCGCAGATTATAGCTCGCATCACTTCCAAGACGGAGAACATGCTTAGGCTCATACTCAGGGTCTCGAACCGCAGGGGCGGGCTGAGCGAGAGCAATCTCCTTCGGCTCTACCATGCGTTTCTCATGAGCCACATTAATTACGTCGCTTCGGCGCTGCACTGGTCCAAAAGGGAAGTGGCAAAAATCGACGCACTAATGCGCACGAGTATAAAGCGAGTTCTAGGGTTGCCTATCAGCACCAGCACCGAAAAGCTCATACAACTGGGCATGCATAACTCCCTCTCGGAGGTGATCGAGGCGCAGAAAATGGCTCAGGTAGTGCGCCTATCGTCCTCGCAGGCCGGTAGACGTATCCTGGAGTCCATTGGCTGCGGTCTTACACAGATTCGCGAACGTAAAGTGACTCTACCGCCTTCTATCAGAGGTACATTTGCCGTAGCTCCACTTCCCGGAATGTCCACCCGCAGTACAATGTAGGACGCCGCATAGCTCGGGCCCGTTCCTTATTGAAGTCAGTTGCAGACAGCCCGGACCTCGCTACGTTTGTCGATGCAGCACAGTACGGGCGTTCTGATCGCTTTGCAGTGGTCTCAGTCGACCATAGTGGCAAGCTCCTATGTGCTGCGTCGGTTAGAAACGTTTCGGCAACGATTGCTGAGCAAATTGCCATTGCTGTAGCAATGAAGGACGTATCGCGTCCAAATGTCTTCACGGACTCGCGGTCCGCTGCCAGAGCTTTCGCCTCGGGCTCGATCTCGCGGGAGGCAGCAGCTATCCTCGGCAGCGAGGGGGCTGCCGGGTTTCACACCATAACATGGTTCCCGGCCCACATGGGGGCCAACGTACACCCCGATGTTCCCAACGCCAATGAGTTTGCCCATGACCGTGCGCGAGGTTTCACTCACCGCGGCGGTCCCGTCGAATTCGCGGGCGGGGATGCCGGCAGGTACAGGGACCCGCTCCTCACTTTTCACGAGATCGTGACTCATTATCATCTCTCTCGGAGGGTCTTTCCACTTCCTCACCCTAAACTCACTCGTCCGCAGTCTTCGGCCTTCAGGATGCTCCAAACGGGGTCTTTCCCTTCGCGAGGCAGGTTTAGTAACTTCTCGCCCAACGTTGAACCGCATTGTCCGAACTGCGGAGAGGCTTACTGATCACTAGCTCACATGCTCTGGCAATGTCCTGCGTTACGTGACACAGAGTTCAGCAAAGAAGAGGACTGGGAGGAAGCCCTGAGAAGCGGCGACCTTTCGGTTCAACTTCGGGCTGTCCAGAGAGCCTGCGAGAGGGCGGAGGGCCACGGTCTTCCTGTCCCTACGTGGGAGCGGCCCGCAACTGCTACAGGATCCCCCTAGAAGGGGACGTCCAACTGCAGTTTCCCAGGACCAAAATAAAGTTCTGTGCCTGCCTGCCTGCAGCTCGTGATCGGCCATATTAAACGATCCCTTATAAGTGGTGGAGGTGCTGGGCAGCATCAATAATAATAATAATATAATAATAATAATAATAATAATAATAATAATAATAATAATACGCAACCTATGTTTCAAGACAAAGGAACTTCCAGCGAACTTCATCCTGCCTGAGCCAGGTGATATAACCTCGTGCTGCAAGATGAAAAAAAAAAAAGAAAGCGCGAAAGACGAGGACTCAGAAGACGACGCGAGCACACGGCTTAGCGCTCGTGCAGTCGCCCTCGTATCTTGGCCTTCGCTGCTTTCTTTTCCCCGCGTGACATTCCAGATCGGCCAACAATGCTTTATTCTGCTGCAGTCTTTTAACTTATACCCCTGACACACGGGCATGTAAAGTACTTTAGGTAAGGGGACATCTACAGGAAAGGCGTTCATGCCCAGTGACACACGACAAAGGAGTATCTCCTTCCTGGCAAAGTTCCTTTGCAGAAAGGTAGATCGGCGGACTACTTTTCGAGCGTAAAAGGCGTACTCTCGCCGACAGCGTACATGGCCAGCAAACGAGATAGAAATTTTCACAAAATTACAACACCCTGCAAGTATTTTCTTGCCTTGCGTATGACCTTTAACTTTTAGCCGTAATGAGGTTTGTCGGGCACAAGGATTTATTCTTGCCGCACTCTCGAACGCTCACATCGCCGCCATGCGCGATTCCGGCAGTGTCATTTCCTTCTTTGTCGTGGAGGGATTGCGCGTGAAACAATCAACATTATTAGCCATCAGCAATAAAAACGATGTTTTACGTTTTGCAGTCGCTAAAGGTAATTAAATGCGAACTTTTTAAAAGTGTTTACTATGTTTCTGCTTTAACAAGCAGTGCCATTTTCTTGCGGCGTTCGTCTTAGGAACCAACTAAAGAAGTCACGTGCTGCCGTTTGTCATCGGCGCAACTACTTTCTGCAGAGGGTCCTTGAAAGTAGAAAAAGGATTCACTACAAACTTTTACTTTTGCCCGTCTATCAGGGGTATTAGTCTCGCCATTGTGCCCTCAGTCGTCCACGACGGCACTTTTGCTTTCACGCGGTCCTTCTAAATGATTATCTGTCCGCACTATGCAGCCTGCCAATTTCCACATATTTCCCTCGGTGTCGGCTATAGTATCAGCGGCTCTAGCCTCGTCCACATTGCATATTTCCCGTCTCTTTCGCCTGTCTGTCACTGTTCTTTGGTGGCGCCCTTCGTGGTCCTTGGCTTCTTCTAGACCTTCTTTGTCATTCCCAAGATTATGGCCCGGTATGTTAGTACTCGCAAATGCATTGGTTGCACATTTTTTGATGGCCCATTGTTAAATAAAGGCAAACGGCACAACAATGGAGAAGGTAAAAGACGAGGCCAGGTACGGGTGCACGCTACCAGCTGTTTTAGATACAGTCGTTCAGGTGCACTGCTGTGCATGTTTTATCGAGAATAAACGAGTTGACCGTGTGCGCTTACCTGTAGCCTAGCATTCGTGCTCCTCCTCTGTTGCGCCCCTTCTTTGACGCGCACCTACGTCCTCTGTCTTAAACAAGCCCAGCCTTACTCTTCGGTGAAATCCTCGTTGCATGACTAGCATCCTTAGCAATATTATGTAGGTGCACACACTCGTACTGACTATCCGTGCTGGCCGATCTCAAACTTGCATCCTCTCTCGCCGTCCGCACCGAACTGTACGTCTGTTTTCCGCATGTTAATCTTTTACGCGG